>CAJQUW010011636.1:232500-379516 GCA_907163375.1 Prostheceraeus crozeri
GCAAATTCCACATCAAAATGTGCTCTTGTGGGCGAGTTAATCGCAGTGCGGACGCCAAAGCTCATGTGAAGAAGGCGGGCACCGGCCACATGATTGTCTTGAATAGGGTTGCTTGCGTAAAGTGTAGAGTGCTGAAGGGTGATGAGGATGAGGTGCGTTTTTACAGAGTGCATGCTGACTGTAGTGGTGGTTTAGTGACTGATTTGAGATTTACGCAGTTGATTGTGGAAGAGAGGGAGCGAATGTTGGCGAATGTTGCGAATGTTGTTGAGAATGTTGTTGAGAATGTTGTTGAGAATGATGAGTTGGCGAGAGCGGTTGCGTCGTTGGAGGGTGAGATTGAGCAGCGGAAGAGAGTGCTTGAGAGTGATGATGAGGATGATGTGGATTTAGATAGGGAGCGTGTGAGGAAGCGTGTGAGGAAGTTGAGCTCTTCGTCATCGGAGGTGTCCAACATCGTCATCACCGACCCCCCGAAGAGCTCATCTTCCCCAAAAGTGAAGAGTGGTGGGATTCGTATGCAGTCGGCGAGGTGGTTGAAGGATGAAGAGAAGAGGCATGTTTCGCAGCAGATGGCGCATGATTTGTTAGTGAATAAGTTTGAGAGTTTGAAGAAAGTGAAGGATGAAGTTGTGAAGGAGTTGGATGAGTTGAAAAAGAAGGATTTGAAGTCGAAGGAGGTGGCGGATGAAAACATTAGAATGAGGCGTTGTGTGACTGATTTGAAGAATAAGACGCGAGAGTTGGAAGAGAAGAATGATGCGTGTGAGAAGAGGGCGAGTGCTGCGGAGAGAAGAATGAGAGATGCAGAGGCGAAGTTTGAGGAGATGATGAAGGAGATGAGTGTGTTGAGAGCGAGGAATGTTGAGTTGGAGAGGACTGTGGCTCGGCGGGGTGATGAGAGGCAGGCGTGTGAGAAGTTGGAGCGCATGAGGGATGAGTGGGAACGTGTGAATGAGGATCGTTTGTTTGAATTTCACATCCCTATTCGGGACAATCATTTGGCCGGCGAAGTACTCGTAAACCAAAATTTGGACGAATCAATCCTTTGCTACAATGGTCATCCCAGCAAAAAATGCCTCCACGCCAGCTTACGAATGCGCGGCCATCTACACAAATTTTCGATTCGGAAACGCGCGAGACTACCTAAGGATGACTAACTTGGTAAGTGAAAAGTAAATAAGATAGTATATCCTATTCTAACACATATCATTTTCATTGCAGATCTTTGCCCGCCTTCACCACCCCATCAATTCACTCCCGAGAACGAACCATCGGCTCTCTTAAGGGCCACCTAGGGGCAAGACATGATAGAACCTCCACGCGGTTTGCCCTGGGCAGTCTTCAGACTGGCGAATACTATCATTAAGTTGAATCTGCTATCAGTCAACTTGAACGTTGCGTCGCGTTAGAGGGGTATATAAACCACTGCCTCTCATTTCATTTCATTTCAATCATGCAGACGCCGAACAGTCAAGTCAGCTCTCCTCGCGGACCGCAGTTAAGGCCGCGAAATTTATTTGAGGAGTTCGTCAGGCTAGAGGAGCAAGACAGAGTCCACAACAATCTTGCTCGGATTGGCAATCCGATGACAGCAACTGCTGCCAATCCAACGGAATGGCGCTACATTCCACTCTATACTCACATGCCAGTTAGTGTGGAAGTCGACAGTGCTACCAAAGAGAGAGTCTTTGACTCTCTCAGCAGAATTGGTAGGCTGTAGGATGACGACTCCCGAGAACGAACCATCGGCTCTCTTAAGGGCCACCATGGGGCAAGACATGATAGAACCTCCTCGCGGTTTGCCCTGGGCAGTCTTCGGACTGGCGAATACTATCATTAAGTTGAATCTGCTATCAGTCAACTTGAACATTATGCAGTCGATTGCTATCCCTGAAGCATTCTGATTCGCTGTTGAGCAATTCATTGTTGAAAACCCTATATAAGCCAGAAGATTGTAGCGCTTCTCATTCAATTTGAAGTCACGATGGAAGCGACATCTGCCGACAATATTCCCGTCTTCACTGATGAAGACAACGGTATTCCCGAGTTCGTCATCCTCGACGAGTGGGATGAGGATGAGAAGAAGGGGAAGATCAAGAGGATCGTTTGGACGGATGAGGTGTGGACTCCAAATACCACCCGCATCCGAAAGGTGCCAGATGCACCACCACGGCTTAGGCGGTATAGGGTATACGAGAACCTAACCGTCATACCTATTGACTATTCAAGCCAATAGTCAAATTCACACCCCCCGAGAACGAACCATCGGCTCTCTTAAGGGCCACCATGGGGCAAGACATGATAGAACCTCCTCGCGGTTTGCCCTGGGCAGTCTTCGGACTGGCGAATACTATCATTAAGTTGAATCTGCTATCAGTCAACTTGAACGTTGCAAATGAAGTTCGGTGTAATACTTCCTTTCGACGGGCGTTCCTGTAAAGGGCGGCGGTGAAACCCGTAGCTATGTATACCGCAAGGGACATTCGGCAATGGTCAATCTTGTTAAACCTCTCTGCGTCATGTTTGCAAGTGATTGCCTCTGTCTCAACGTAGCATGCATTCGCGTCAGGGCGACATTTAGCCAACTGTCGAAGGTTGCCTAAAACTTTCCATTGCATACGTTATGAGAACCCTGAGTTCTACCTGTCTCTATCAATGAGACGAATTGATGAATGGAATGAAATGGGAGGACACTCACGCGCCACACGCAACATAACACACTTCTCTCTTCCGTAGTCTAACAAGCTCTTTACACATGGATCGCAGTCGATTGCTATCCCTGTATCAGAAGTGTAAGCTATCTTAATTTATTTGACACTATTTTATCTACCATCATCGTCCATATGAAATGTTTTTAGATTTACAAGTTAGACTAAGCGTGCTACTATTTCCAAATGAAAAAGTATACATGGTTAAATCATCCACTTAAGCCCATCCGTAGTCTAACAAGCTCTTTACACATGGATCGCAGTCGATTGCTATCCCTGTATCAGAAGTGTAAGCTATCTTAATTTATTTGACACTATTTTATCTACCATCATCGTCCATATGAAATGTTTTTAGATTTACAAGTTAAACTAAGCGTGCTACTATTTCCAAATGAAAAAGTATACATGGTTAAATTATTCACTAAAACCCCATTCAAGTAAGTCAGTATGAAAGCAAAGATAATACGAAATAAACATTTATTATGGCATGTATTTCAAAAGGTCTTCATCGTCAATATCGTCCCAGAGTCTGGCTTCACATAGATTACAAAAACAGTTGAGCTGCTTTAAACGTTCTTCTGCAGCGTCCCTCACTTTCTCAATGTACGCCCACTCCGCCACGGTTCGCGGTTGGGAGTTAGGGGTGTACCACTCCCATATTTGATGCAAGTGCGACTTGCTGGTCATCTCCATCACCCCTTCGGCATCATATTGTAAATATTTACACCGTATGCCTGTTAGGTCGGGCAACTCCTCTTCATCCTCCTCCGATAATGATAACTTTCGTATATTGTCGAGATTGTATGTCTTCTCCACCTTCGCCTTTCTTGGTGCATTTGGTGTAACGAGCACCTTTGCTGATGTATATGGAGAGGAGAACTCCAATGCGGTATTTGGTGTTGTTGGAGGACTTGTCATGTTGTCTTTGAAATGCTGACTTTGAATAATGATAACTTTAACATTTTTCTAATTCTTAAGTATACACAAGCAGCCAATCAGAATGAACATCCAATGAATGAAGAGGATGAAAGTATATAAGCAAAGTGACATTCAGGTCATTTCATTTAATCTGTGAATCATACAAGTGACGAACGCACGATCTCTCTCTTTGACTATTATTTGAGTGAAGTCTCTATCTTGTAGAAGTATCAACCTTAAACTTGATTTCGTTGAAATGGTAAGTTGAAAATTTCCTCTCATCTCCCTCAAAACGTGTGACTAATAGCATCTTCCTCAATTTCAGACATCAACTTCATCACCAACGCCCTCTCTTCTCGAGGAAAGTTTAGAGTTATTGAGTCAAGGTAGGTTGTAACACTACACTGAGGCTTGAACAGAGATGAAAGAATGATTTCTCTTTCAGGTGATGTGAGTTCCAGCTCAGGACTCTCGCGGCAAGGCAACGAGTGGGAATGTGCCGACTGCGGACATATGTTTACAAGGAAGCACAGTCTCCTTCGACACATCAAACAACGTGTGTGTCAACGCAAAGCGGCGTCAATCTCCGGAGGTGAAGTTGATTCTGACGATGACATCTCCTTTCCTTGCGATTTGTGCCCTCTTTCTTTTGATAGTCACTTTCAGCGATCTTCGCACAGACTTCAACACACACATGCAAATGATCACTACACCAACGGTACCTCTACCATCTCCCTCATTAATGTTTCACATAATAATTTAGTACGCGACTACTGCATGGAGTCCAATACTCAAATTGTAGATTTTCCTGAGTGGCTCCTTCAAAATTCTAACATTATCGAAGCGCTCTTCAATAATTTAGACAATTTTAGAATGAAGGCGCTCATCTACCTTAAACTAAAATATATTAAAATAGATTTTCAAACGGGTCAAGTGACGGAGAGAATACAGTTTCATATTCCTTCCTCTTCCGCAACCGAAGTTGTAGACTGCGAGTCTTGGCTAAATTTTCACATTCAATGTTTAAAATCAAATGTAGATAAATTCAATCAACGCGACAGCGCTCTCATTTTTGATGGTGTGGACTCAGCCATATTCAAAATTTCCCTATTAGAAAGTCATGCAGCTCGAGGCACATTTAAACTTCCAAAAACGTTGTATAATAAGAAAGCTGTCATCAATGTTGATTGTAAATCACAGTGTTTCAAATATGCAGTCCTATCCATCCTTCACTATAATGATATCAACGCGCATCGAGATCGCACCTATAGCTATAGACAGTGGGAGGATGAACTAGACTTTGAAGGTTGTGATAGTAACAACATGAAAATCAAAGATGTAGAAACGTTCGAAAAACATAATAAGATTAAAATTGTCGTTCACGTGTGGGAGAAGGGGTTGAAGGGTGCCCGCTATAATTCACGTTCAACTTGTTATGAACGTGTAGTCAACCTCTTATTAGTAAAACAAGATGATAGCGAGGAATGGCACTACTGTGGTATTCCCAAAATCTCTCGCTTGTACACTCACTTGGGGCACTCTAAAAGAGGTGAACATTTTGTATGCGACCGCTGCATCCGCTCATTTTGGAGTAAAGATAAATTTGAAACTCACTATGAATGGTGCAAGCGAGGTAAATTACAAATGGAACGCATGCCCAAAGATAAATATTTTCACATAGGATAATGGTGACGAATTAAGTCCCCTGCGTGTCATTTACGCAGACATAGAATGCTACATTGATGATATCATCCACAAGCCAGCAGCCATATCCTGCTATGAAGTATGGCATGACCACTTTAGGAATAGACAAAACAAAATGCATACTTGGCAAGGTGAAGATTGCATTTCAAAATTTCTAGAATTTCTCGATAAAGCTGCAAAATTTCAACAATCATATGATTCCCAATTGCAGCGTAAGTCACTACATATGTCAGATGAAGACAAACAAAAATTTGAAAGTTGCACATCTGTCCTAAATGTCATAAAACGTTTGATGACGATAAAATTAAGAAAGTGCGTGATCATGATCACATCACTGGTAAATTTAGAAACGCACTCTGCTCCAAATGTAACTTTTCACTTAGGTTGAGACGTCGTGTACTACCCGTCATTTTTCATAACTTTAAGGGCTATGACAGTCATATGCTCATAAAAGGAGGGTTGAGCCAGATGAAATCGTGGCAGTTTAATGTAATAGCACAAACGAGAGAAAAATTCATGGCAATGACAGCAAAAGTACCAGTAGATAAAACTAAAGAAAATAAGACAGTCTTCTTCGAAATAAAATTTTTAGATTCATTTCAATTCATGTCAGCGTCACTAGCTTCTCTCGTTCGTAATCTCAAGTTTCTTCCCCATAGTCAAACTTTGAAGAAACACTATCCAAACTTAACGGATGAAATAATCACTCGCAAAGGAGTCTTTCCTTATGCGTATTTTAGCTCAATGTCTAAACTAAATGAAACAACCCTTCCTTCCATTGACAAATTCAAAAACGATTTGACGGGTGAAGATTGTCCAGTAGAGGACTATGAACATGCTCAAGAGGCATGGTTAAAATTTAATTGTAAAACGTTTGGCGATTATATGATCGCTTACTTAGAATTAGATGTCATTTTGCTGGCTGATGTCTTTCAGGAGTTTCGACGAGTGGCATTAGAAGAAGACAAATTAGATCCTATCCACTTTGTCAGTCTACCAGCCATGTCCTTTAAATCAGCCTTTAAAATGACTGGTGAGACCATTCATCTCTTACAAGACCCGGAGATGTATAATATATTTGAGCGCGGAATACGCGGTGGTCTCACATTTGTAAATAAACATCATATAAAATCTGAAACAGTAGGTGATGATCATATCCACCTAAAGTACTATGACCAAAATAATTTATATGGCAGTTCACTGTCTAAACCACTACCTCATTCCGAGTTTAGTTGGTTAAATCAAAATGAGCTTGAGTATTACTCCAACCCTTCAAACATACTGAATATTCCAGATGAAGGTGATTGGGGATATTATTTTGAAGTGGATTTGATTTATCCAAATAGTATTAAAAATAAAACTGCTGATTTCCCACTCGCACCTGAATCTGGCGAAGTGACTGAAGATATGTTTTCACCATTCATGTCACAATTTCATAATAACTTAACAGAGTGTGGACAGCCAAGGTACAAACCATGCCGCAAACTTTTACTCACCCAATATGATAAGAAAAATTATCTCGTACACTTCTGCATATTAAAATTCTATTTAGAAATGGGCATGCTTCTAAAGTCAGTTCACCGCATTATCAAATTTAGACAGAAAGCCTTCCTCAAACCCTACATAGATAGTAACAGTCAAAAACGTGCACTCGCCCAAAATAATTTTGAAAAGGATTTTTATAAATATAAGAATAATAGTCTATTCGGAAAGACCATGGAGGATGTTAGAAAACGTATGAATTACAAACTAGTCGTTGATGAACAAAAATATCACAAATTGACCTCATCACCTCTTTTCATTGATAGAGACATCATCGATGAGGATCTTGTAGGTGTTAAAATGATTAAATCAGAAGTTGAGTTGTGCAAACCCATCTATATTGGGCAAGCCGTTTTAGATTATTCCAAGCTTGAAATGTATCAACTCTTCTACAAAATATTAAAACCATGCCCTCTCGTAAAAGAGGTTCGCTTGCTGGGTGGTGATACAGATAGTTTCTTTTTAGGAATTACCACTCAAAAAGATTTAAATTTTAATGAAGTAGGTAAGTCATTAGAAAAATATTTCGATACATCTAACTACAATCCCACTCATCCACTCTATTCCATACAGAATAAAGCCAAACTTGGTTGTTTTAAGGATGAAACAGCAGGAAAGGAAATAGATGAAATGATTCTCCTCCGTCCTAAAATGTATTCCATGAAACTAAAAGAATGTGCAGATAGTATTAAGCGTGCTAAAGGTATATCAAAATCCATTGTTCATAAAATGAAACATCGGTCCTATAAGAAGGCCTATAAAAATAAAACTATAACGTTTGTCAATATGACAATCTTAAAATCTCAAGTTCATACTGTGAAAACGTACACGTTCAAGAAACGAGCACTTTCAGCATGGGAGGATAAGAGGTGTTGGATAGGACATAACACATCTCTTCCACATGGACATCCTGACACAAACATACCTCCACCCAAAAGAATAAAACTCACGCTACCACATTCAGGAGATGTATTGACATAATCAACTTTAACTCAGTATTTTGATGTTGCTTTTTGTAGATATACATGGTTGTTTTATGTATCGCATGAGATCGTTTCTTCCTTGTGAATATATGCCTACAGTCAGCCCATTCCCCCTATATCTGTGAAAAGACTTTTTCATATACATATTTTTATTTCAATAAACATATCACAATGACTTCACTTTGTTTTCCGAAACACTAAAGTTACGAGGGATTTAGTATCTTTCACATGGATACACTCTTGTAAACCATTGGTAATTTTGATAGCAATAGAGGGTATAGTTTGTTTGACGACGGGATGATAGAAAATAGATTCAAACATCTTCTCGACTATTCCATATGAAGCGTCTTTATCATGAATGAAATCACGTAAAATGTATTCTTTTTTCTCGCCAACAGAAATAGGTAAAATCAAATCACTTTGAATGTAAAGGTGTTGTTCATGTTTATCAAGTGTCATTGGTGTTTCTATACCAATCGTATGCGCAGCAGCAAACACAGTTTGTAGCATTGAAAAGCCAAAGAGTTTTTTCAAATTTTTACTCAATTGACATTGAATGTCATCACCCAGTTTCAGAACAACGCGTTGTTTTTCAATTGAAAACGAAATGTGGTGTGTCTTTACATCATATTTACTTTTCATCACATGCTTCAACTTCTGTTGTATATAAGGATTTACTACATGAATGAAGCTTTCAACTGTATGATATAGACGCGGCATTATATTGATAGCAACTTTAGATTCTTCATAAGACTGGTAAATTTTCTTGATGCGATCGCCATAGATGTCCACCCACCATTCATCATTAACTGAATCAGCTTTAGTGTGATATTCATGAGAACCATACACCACACCGCTTCCAATAATAGGCGTATAATGTCTTACAAAATGACGCAAGGTTGGAGAGAAATAAACTGTAAGTTTGTCATTATATTTCTGAATAACCAACTTATTTTTGTCCGCCATAATTTTCTCTCCATACTTCTTACCCACAGTCTCATTCCATCGTTTTACTAACTCAATAAGTGATAAAGGTTGAACACCACGCTTTTTCAAAATGATGCGTTCTTCGCATTCTACAACATCTTCATCAAATATTTTAAATCTATAATGAAATTTGTTGATTCGAGTTGAATAAACTTTTTTAACATTTGCAGTAGCAATTGACGTTAGATGTAGTCCATGACCAAAACCAAGATGTGGATAGAATTCACTATCCAACCTCAGCGTAAGACCTTTAGTAAAAGAATGAAAGCGGAGGAACTGTCTCCCACTCCAATGATAGATAGTAAACTCATAAGCTTTCTGATTTTTATTCTTCATGATGGAAGTATTACCACTGTTGAATGCCTTAATAATTTTCTCATTCCCAAATGGCTCATAAGAATCTGATTTTATCTGAATCCATTCATAGTTCCACTTTCCATCTGATGTTAAATTGTATGGGAACTGAAATGCATTATTCATCGTTATTCCATCATGGGTGCGAGGAGTCAATATCATTTCTTCCAAATCATTCACATTCTGAATATTGCTATCATAGCAAATACTAGAAACGCCAACTTCCCATTCACCTTCTAAATGCAGTGGCCGATTTAATTCTACTCGATAGTCTGATGGTTTATTTTTGGGAAATTTATTCATAGAAGCATTACTGGGCAAGTAGATTAGAAACGAGTCCTTATTTTCACTTTCCATATTATTCACATTGGAAAAATATATTAGCATACTTTTGCATTAACTCTTCATTCGGAAATGGAGTGTAATACTTGTCACAGCATCTTTATGAAAAGGAATCAACGCACCAGCATCATCATAAATGGCAATATCAATTTGTGGGATGTAGTTTGATTTCAGCTTTGTATAATGCACTTTCTTGAAAGTATGCTCAGATAAAATACTGCAGCTTTTTGGCTGGTATGGTATCATTGCTAGCAATGGAGCTTCAACATCTCCCACACGTACATCTTCACCAATATTGGAATATATCTGAAAATAGTTAATACGACGCGATAGCGACATGTCTGCGCTAGCTTTGGTTACAGTACCACTTTTAAAGATATTTTGATCAAAACCCAAAATGTCCATTAGAGTTTTATCCATAATTAGTTCAATACCTTTTCCATTTATAGTGAGAGACAAAGTACCTTCTTTTTCAGAAAATGAAATATGTTGCTCATTAATCACTTCATTTAAATAATCTACAACCAATTTAACCGAAGTAATAATGCGAGGCATCAACACTCTTGTTTCATGTAAGAAACCACCAAAAGGCTCTACACACTTTCTGTATAAAGATACGGCCCATTCTGTATCAAATTGATTTGACCTTTCACATGGTAAATGTTGCATATCAGATTTTCCATGAACAGCTGCAGAACGATGTCGTAAGAACTGATGAAAATCTTTTGAACAAACTAATACTAGATCATCATCATTTAATTTACTTATTGCAATATGATTAGATGATTTAATATAAGTCAATGTTGCCACTTGTTTGTCATCAACTCGAAGGAGATAATTAAATTTCTTCAATAATGTTTCAGGAGTCATGTTTGTCTTTCTTGGCTTAATCACAATCTTCTTCACCAACGTCTTCTCATTTCTTGGAATAAGATCTACATAATAAGCTTCCTCTCGATATATTAACTGTTTATGACCACTTATGTGGTAATTAACGTTAAAATTATCATAGCTTGTTAAGGCGCTAGCGAGGTAGCCTAAATCATTTCTTAAACTTGGACTTAAACCAACAATCCAATCTTTCTCAACTACATGATGTACATAATTATAATCATCATTGTGCGGAGTAAATTGGACAATATGTTTACACGCTTTATTCAAGAAATCATATATAAACTTTTTACATGATAAGAGATCTTTCTTTGGCCACTGTGGAATGTATATTCGGCACCCCTTTTCACATTGATAAGCAGCTGTACGCCTCATATTAATAGTCATCACCTCATGATCAAAAGTATAGACACAGTTGCTATAAACAAGTTGAGTGACGCCCACTTCCCAATTCCCATTTAGCTGTTGTGCATGATCAATGGGAGTAGAAAAGAGTGCGGCTCGATTGCTAGTAAATCTCTTTGTAGCCGCATTGCTAAGCAAAATATGATAAAACGACATTTTTATATTGCTAATCTGCAACTTTGCATAACATCATGAAGACTTGGATTTTGGACTCTCTACAATATATCAGAGTTGATCGTGATGGAAACGTACATTTCAAAAATTCTCATGGTCATACATCAAGAGGAATTACATTAACATGGCGACAATTTGTCAACCTCAATGATATCATGAGGGATTTGGAATATTTTGAAACATTAAGATTCATCTCCTTGGGTGATCAAGTTTGGCTTCAACATTACAGAAATGAAATTCAAATCTACCATTCTCATTCCGCAAACTGTTTCTCATTTCGCAAATACAATTGGGAGAAGTATAGAAGATACATACATCGCTCCATCATGACATTTATTCGTCGTGAGTTCATCGCCCTACTATGCAAATCTTAATCAGATATGATTACCACGCACCATGAGTTGGAAATTAGATTCCCTACAACGTATTGAAACGGATCATGATCGAAACGTCTATTTCAAAGATTCAACTGGAAATGTGAGAAGAGAGTTTGTTTTATCTTATCATCATTTTCAATCTCTACATCATATCATGAAGGACTTGAAATACTTCTATATGAAAAGACATTCACGTATTGGAAATCGCATCTGGCTGCGCGTCAACAATCGGCGAATTCAACTCTATCATTCCCAACTTCATACTAACTTCACATTTCATCAAGGTAGTTGGGAAAAGTATAAAAGGAAGGTACATCGCTCAATTTACTCATTCTTTCATCATGAAGCGCCATCGCTACACCATCGTCAACATTCTCCGTCGCTTCAGACTCTACACCAAAATCGATCTCACAACATTACGCCAACAGCTTCCAAACAGCAAGTATTACCCGGGCCGTCCTCAAAATGTTAGTAGTGAAGATGAACAATTCACGGAATCTTCAACTCTTCCCAAATGGGACTGTACAGATTCTCGGCGCCCTTTCTCATTCATCGGCGCAGTCAATGCGCTTAGAGCTACAAAGACTACTACGTCGGATATGGAAGAGGGAGAGGTGTGTGATGTCGAATCTGACTGTGGACAATATGGTGATCTCTACTCAATTGAGTGACAGTCTATCATTTTTGAAGATTCGTACCAGCAGTTACAGTTTGTGTTATGAACCCGAACTTTTTCCTGCAGCTCTCATTAGTTGTTGGTTGCCTGTGCATGTGGCAATCTTTCATAATAGTAAAGTGATCATTACTGGACTAAAATCTCATGAACAAGCAAATATGATCCTAGACTATCTCATTGAGTATGTACGTACCCAGCGGATTGTAAAATAAAAAACAATTTTTCCAACATGATGTTTTTATTTCAAATCATGATAGAACTTACAAATCATTTTTTCATTAGAGGATGGATTACATGAAAAGTTTTGAATAATAGATGCAAATCGAGATACATGTAAACGTTTTAAGATGAAGTACAGTACAAAAGCACAACAACACGTTGATGAAAGTGGATGTTGTAGTATGCGTTCATTTCGCTGATATTGACGCGTATGTTTTCTCAACCACTGCTGTGTTGGTATATTTGGAGGTTGAGCAAGAGAGTCAAATAGTTCACCACGTCGGTCTTTTCCAATAAAGATCGCTTTCCAATGCTCACCGCCTAAATTCTGTGAATGAGTGTTTAGCACAATAAAGATGGGATAGTGATTTACTGCAGGTGGTAAGGTATCGAGTGAATAGACATTATCGAAAGCTTTCAACGTCGCTTCGTCTGCATTATGCTGCACTTTAGTCTTAATATCGTCAGCAGTCAACCAACTCATTAACGATTATACTGAAGAATCACGTCACGATACTTTGTAATTTCAATATTTGAATCGAAGACTGCATAAATTAATACATTGATCGTCTCAGGTAGTGTTCTTTTGAACGTCAAATCCAAACGAATATTATGAGGCACGTTCGCTTGACGATAGGGTGCACTAATATCGCTGTCAGCAGTCAAATCAAATGCATAAATAGTATATCCACTCTTAAACTCTTTCATAGTCAGTCCGTTGGTATCATCCGTATTGTAAAAGCCAAAGACATCCATAAAATCAACATAACTGCGCATAAATTGATCCGAAGCAAAATCTGGTTTGTAGGGTGGACCAGGATGACTCACACCATTAACACGTAAAGCAATTTCACTTAACTGATTGTGTTTAAAATTGAAAGGATTCTTCTTTATATTACCATTAAATGCATCATTTTCAACCATTGCCACCATGAGGAGCTTCGGTGCTTCCGATGGAAAGAGGCCATCTTTCATGAAACTCTTTTGATCTTTCGGAATTGTAAAGGTGAGAAGCTTTGTATGCTGAACGGGGTAAATGGCATTTTGGCGGTTAAGACCTTCAGCATGCCTCTAATGACACTTGGATTCGGTACTACTCGACGAATGTAAAGTGCAATATCTTCCACATGAATTCTAAAATTGTCAACTTTAGCAAATGCATTCAGCGCAAATTCAGGCTTATTCAATGTCAGCTTGAGTCGCATGCTGGTATTACAGAGTAAAAACTTTGACTGTCTAAAGAAGTCTAAATTCAGCGGACCATATAGCTGACATACTCTACTATCTTTAATCATAGCAGATCGCTTTACAAAGCCACTGTTTGTTTCAACATCAAATTTTCCTGCTTCATCTCTGTACCATCCCATGGCTTCCATATGACTTTTTTGTGCTGCTGGATGAAACTGTGATACATGATTGAAATATGATTTATAGGGATAATCGCTTTGACCACCTTCCACCTGCTGCTCTCCAATCGTTAGAGAAACATCGCGAAGTAATGTAGTCAATGGTAAATTGTTCAGTCCAACTTTATGTGCATCGTCAATAGCAGTTCCATCTGCTTGTTGAATTCTAAACCTCAAATCAAGCATCGCATAACTCAAATCTATGTAGTCATCACTACCACCAGGAATAACAAATTCAATGGGGCCAGCATTCTCAGCTGTTCGAGGATGATAATCTACAATACTTGAACTAAGAATATCTGTCTGTATGGCTTGTTGATCGAACAAACAAAAACCGGAAGTTTTACACTCCATGATTAGAAGTTATAGCAGCGTCGTCGTTTAGCGCCTGATGAATGATTAGAGCCTCTGCGACGTTTGCGTGAATGCCTTTTGACTGAAGATTGCACCTTACCAGCTCCGCGATGTTTCCTCCTTCCTTTTCTCATTCGTTTAGGTGATTTCTTTCCTTGAGTAACACCAGCAATGGTCTGCTTCAATGTTTTTAAACCGCGTTCCTTCCCACGATTCAACAAACTGCTCTTAAAACTTCTACCTCTGGAAAGATCACTAGCAACATCACCAGCAAAGCCAACGGCATTACTTAAAACATTTCGTTTTAAAGATCTACCGACATTGGATATGAGAGGTGCTACAACAGATTTCAGTGCACCAAGTATGCTACCTCCAAGTTGGCGGCGAGCGCCGATGTAAATTTGTCCTCCACCACTTACGTAGGAGGGTCGTGAATAAAATGAGGCAGTTGGATTCATAGCTCAAACCCTAAACATTGTTAGTTACAACTTTGCATGAATCACTGTCGATCACTTAGATGAAAGATGTCGGCACGACGCATCCAAGAGTTCATACTTGAAGGATAACCAGTCCATTTAACAAGACACCATTCTTCACCTTGCCGTTTTTTACATCGAATGATTTTCTCTACCAAATATGTTTCACTTTCAGTGACTACCTCAATCTCATCGCGGTAAAAGCTACCCTCAATTTCTTCATTATCGTAATCTTTCAACTTGTAGGTGGTCGGAGAGTCTTTTTGATTAATCCTTGATACTGTAAATACCTCCTCTGTCCAATTCGGGAGGTACCCTTTAGCAAAAACACTTTTCACTTTTGAGATACGAACTTTATCGCCAATTTTCACATCACTTTTCATATGAGTGCGTTTACGTTGGAATGATTCGCGCACTTTATCTACATTGTCAGCATTTACATCTACTGGTCTGAGTCCAATAGAACGATGGATAGAGTGATTGTAGGCATGGAGTGTATCTTGTAGAACCTTTGTCCAATTTTGTGTCAAGTTGGCAGTAAAATGTCGCCACAAACGATTTTTTAATGTGCGATTAAAACGTTCAACGAGTGCAGCTTTATAAGCGCTCTTTACACTAAACAACTCAATGTCATGCCTCTCAAATAATCTTGTCACATGCTGATTTTCAAACTCTTTTCCTTGATCACTCTGAATTCTTTTTGGAATGCGACCTTCTCGAAAAATTGTTTGGAATGCTTTTGCTACTCCTTTCCCTTCTTTAGTTTTTAAAGGTTGAGCCACGCATAACGCGAGAAAATATCAATGACGGTTAAAATAAAATTATTGCCCGAGTTATGTTTTGAAATGGAGGCAACATCGCACAAATCTGCTTGCCACTGTTCATCGATGTCATGAACAATATAATGGCGGGTGCGGTACTTCTTTTTCGCTTGTTTGTGGAGTGTATAGGTAGCCTGACCCTTTAACCATCGTTTCACTTGTGATTGTGGAAGACCACTCGCTTTTGATAATTTCTTGATCGATGCAAATCCTGCCGGATGTTTTACATCATAATAGATTGACTTCAAACGTTCAGTCGATGACGGCTGACTCTTTTTCCTCCTTCTCATCTTTTTGTTTTCTTCCCTTTCTACATTTACAACAACTGCAGCATTTAGCTTTAGCGGTTTTGCGATCGTGTTCACATTGCTTAGGGGTTTCATTATGAGAGCTGGCGCAGCAAGTGCAAGTGACAACGACATTCACCTCTGGCGGCTCATTACATGGCAAGCAACACATCTGCTTCATATTAATAGTCTGAGAACATGTATTTCCTGGGAGGAGCTGTTTTACGTTTTCCTTTTACCAGTTTTAGTGGCGATACAGATCTACGTCGAGTTCTTCCCCTTGTTTGCTTAGTGAGTGTGGGAGGGGATGTAGCAGGTGACGTCTTAAACCAATTTGTTGGCATTTTCATCGCCTGAAGCATTGGAGTAGTAGCCACTGTTGAATCAAGTTCTTTCAATGTCTCATTATTTAAAGCAAATTTTGGCACATTATGCTTTTTCAATAGTTTAAGAAAGTATGACCAACCAGGTGGAACATAGCCCTGACGGCGCTTTCTACGTGTCGCATACTGAATCAAGTCTTCATAACGTGAAGCATCAATCACTTTATTTTCATCTGTAATGATTTCTCCTCTATCATTTACATTGAGATGGGGTTCAATACTGTTGAAAAGAGATATGGCATGTGCGCGAGATGCTAAAGGTGTAGCAGTCGATACAGAGTCACGCATCTTATTCTTCAAGTTTTTCAATTGCTCAACAGTTTCCGATTGTAATAATACAGCACGATGTGGATCTTTGATGTGAACATTTTGCTGATAATCTATTTCTTTCCTATACATTTGATTTGCAAGAGGTTGCTTTACTTGCTGCACGGCAGTCAATTGTACATATTCATCCTGAGGAATAACAATCATGCGAGAATAAGAACTCATAGTTTGTAGATAATCATGGGAGTTTTCAAAATATCACTTCGAAATCTAAATTCTTCCGGACACTCTTGCGTAAAGTCAATGAATAAGTAACCGTATGGTTTTTCAGTAGCTGCTTGAAAAATTTCAATTAAGGCTTTTGATCCTCTGGGTGCAACTTGTCGCGCTAAAATTTCAAATTGACTTTTATCTCGCGGATTCTTGAAAATAGCATAATAGTGTGTATTCAGGTTTCGTGTACGAGCTTCTTTTCCATCAGGAAACAAATTTTGTGTAATATAGATGATAAAACACCTTTTATGGTGTGCTGCGCGAGTGAACATATCTGTAACATCTTTTGAATTCTTACTTTCTTTTAATAAATCATCCAATACAACAACATCATTAGACTGAAGTTTATCCACTGGAATAATTCCTTCATGTCGAATAAAGTTGCGACTTTGCAATTCCTGAAACAGCGACGGTTGATAAATACCATAACACCAAATCACTCGATTGATAGGTTCCTTAAACAACTCCCTTCTTTTATCCAATAAATTCAGCGTGAAAACAGTTTTACCTGCATGAGATGGACCTGATACAGTCAGAACTTTATCACATTGAAGTCTGAAATCCATTTTATTACTTTGAGACTCAACATTTGCATAATTAACGCTTAGAGCCAAAGATATTTCCCAATAGGTTGCCCACGGCAGGAGCTATCATTGGAAGTATTGCTGAAAGGAAACCGCCCTTTTGTGTTAGAGTTTTCCTCTTTCTTTGAAGGGCGACTTTAGGATTGGAGATGAAACGCAATTTCGTAGCATATCGCTTAAGTAACTTTCGTTGTTTTGGCGCTAATTTCTTCGTCCTCAACTTCCTCACATGAGAAATAATTTCACAAATGAATTTATCGTTAGCATGTCGTATAGCATTGTATCGCTGATTTGCTTTCATTCGTCGGAGAGCTTGAATGGCTGAAGAAAACTTTTGACTTTTACGTTTCGTCATTTTACGTTTCGCCATTTTCCGTGTTAGTCTTTGCTAAAACCTATCTTTACCACATTTGCATAGGTACTAACTATTGCGACATAAGTGACACTCGAAATGAGCAATGTCACAGTGGTTACATTGGCAAAGTTGAATGCAATTACGTATGAAACAGCGTTGACAAAAAGCATGCTTACATCTCTTGAAGATGCGCTTTTCATTTCCATCCTTTCGCTTACATACATCGCAACACATAGTTTCACCGTTACTGATGTCTATAGCAAGTCTTTTTGAAGATATGAATTTGCTAGCCTTTTCTAAATAATAGACGCATGTACAGAAGGAATATACTTCGAGAGTGAGCAGACATAGCTCGAAAACCATTTGTGCTACAATCAAGTACCACTGCATTTTCAATTTTTCTTTATGGAAAGTTGAATGTGAATATCTGAAATCGATTCAATCACTAGACTGCTACCATGATGGTTAAATGCGTTAAGACGTTCAGCAATTTTTATCATATGTCTTTTAAAAAATTCTTGGGGGTGATCTACCACTTCCATTGAATAAGAAGCAAAATGGAAAGAGCGACTTTCCACCTCTTCCTTTCCAAAATGACTAAACTTAATTTTCGCAACTAATCGCGCCATGATAATGCTATCAGAGAATGTATTCATTAACTCTAGAAATAGAGTGCTAGCATCATCGACCACTGCTTCGATGTCGGTCTCATCTTTATGAAATTTTATCACATAATCTTGAACAGCTCCTTTTAAACTTTGCCTATGAAAACGTAATGTTCCGCAGTCGTTTGAGAAAGACATGATCGCCCTTTATCTAACCCATCCATTGCATGAAAACAACAACTCTTCTCATAGTAACATTTATTGAATAATGGTAACAAGCATGCATTATAAATCAATGGTTTGAAAGAGATAAAATAGATACAGCTGGTAACTATCATACAGCGAGCAATGATAACCATACAGGACTTTGGCAGTGTTGAGGTAAGGAGGAAAGAAGCATTGGTTATGAACGTAGCTACTACAACGAACAGACAAAATAGGAACACACAAATCCTTAAAACGTTTTGTGACTTCATGATAATGTTGATTCACTCTACTATCCCAAGGTGGGAGCAAAATATCATCAATGATTAGATTGGGAAATACTTTCCTCTCCTTACCAGGATTATTACAAAAGATGCGTATAACATTGAAAGCAGCTAACCATCGTTTAAAGTCAATAAGAAGAGCACTCTCACAAGAAAAGCCATAGTCTTGCAAATATTTCAGATTAAGTCCATGAATGTGTTTTCTCGCCCATTGATCAACATTGGGATCGCAGTTGGCATGTTGATGATAGACACTAACAATCTGATATGTCCAATTGTTCATAGCAATAGCACTGAGCTCCTGTACAGGTTCACCCTCACAATCCATAAAAATGATGATAGAAGCCTAAAACGGAAATTTACACATCTAAGGAAACGTTCTATAACATATTACAAAATGAAGAATTACATCGATGCTTTTCACGACAAAATACACAAATGATATGATGGCAACGAAGAAGTAAAATGTATCTAATAAGACCACGTCTACGACACTCAAAGCACATAAGCGAATTGTCATAGGGTAGAGTTAGGAAAGGACTAGCAATTCTCCTTCTTTGATTTGCGTTTTGATGTAGCATTCTTCTCCGACTTGCGCTTCGTACCACTGCTGTTAAGGATTTGATCAATTATGTCGTCCACGTTGGGTGGTTTCGGAATATATAGGATGGATTCCATATGCATGGAGAGAGAGGCTATTTTATTATCCTTGTGTCGACCATAATATAGCCCATTCACTTTGAAAAGGATATCCCAAGTACCTTCTCCGAGCTCATCACATCTGATGGGTATTGAATGATCTCCCTCCTTCTTATAGTAAGTACACCAATGTGATACCGGTAGGCAAATGTGATTACCATCCCAAATCTTTCTATAGGGAGTATCCTTGTCATCTCTCGCCTTCCACTCTTGAGCAAGAGGAGTAGGAATGTCCATATTTAATGTCACGTACTCCTCAATAATATCAAGTTGGTGGCGAATGTACGGACTCACGGGGATCAGTATGTAGTCCCCATACTGATTGTGCATTATCTTGACATCCGTGGAAGGGAGCATTCCCGTTTGGAGTACTACGCTATGATCATCATAACGCAAGGCTTGTTTAAATTTACGCTGTAGCGGTGTAGGATTATGTACCTTGGATGTTTCTTCCACTGGCCTCAGTTGTAGATGATCTGACCGTAGCGAACCTTGTAACGTTTGACCGCCATTTTGTCCTACTAGTGCAGCAGATGGAGTAGATGCCTGAAAATGAAAAAAGATTGTATTAAGTTTGCGTTCAAGGGAGGAGAGGGAGGGAAGTAGCGACTTACCATTTTAGTTGGATAATAGAACAGGGAACTAGAGAGAGAAAATGTGCGTCCGTCACTCGTGTGATTCAACGATGGAATGATTCTCACTGTGGAAGGCTCGCTATTTATAAAGAAATGCTTGATTCTCATTGGATGATGATCCTCATTGGACAATAGCATCAAGTTGATTCCAAATCTGGCATCCGTTTACCAATCCGATAGTTCGTTTTGAAGCTACAGCCCAAAACGTCCCAAATTCTAACTCTGTCGTTTTTCACCAATGTCCCAAAATCTTAAATGGCGTCTCACATGTAAACGAAGGCAGATACGAACAAGCCGATTCTTTCACTGAATTTGTCTCACTCTTAGCTTTCAAACGAGCTATCGCACGACAAAATCCGTCCACTGGAAGCAAGCCGTCCAGGGGGGGGGGACGTCAGCCGAAAATTTTTTCTCTCCGATTTCGCTGGAAACATCCTTCCTAACCCAAAATTTCACGTAGATTCCGAATCTGGCCTCCGTTTTCTCATCCGATGCTTCGTTTGGACGCTACACACCAAAAACATCACACACTATAGCCTCAAGACTAATCCTGGCGGTCGCCCACGTCAACCTAGACGGTCGCCCACGTCAACCAGGCGGTCGGACCAACTCACCCGAGTCTCACACTCTGTCGTTGCAGAGGGGGGGGGACGTCAGCGAACATGTTGTGAACGTGGACCCACCTGGCCGGCACACCACGACAGACCACAACCTCTGTCGTTCCAGAGGGGGGGGGGACTCAGACACGAAGCACCACGGCGGCCGACCACGACACTCTGCCGTGCCAGAGGGGGGGGGACGCAGCGATGGCCGCCATCTTGCGCGGTCCAGAAGTGGAGTTTTGCTTACTATCTTAGCCCATCATCTGCTACGGTCTCTGCTATATTTCATGTACTCCTATGTAAATGCCTGTTTATGACATGATAAGCCTCAGTGCAAATATACTACTGTGGTCCTTCATAATGACATTATTTTCGGAAGCCTACTTAAAAACAAAATCATCGCTCGAACACTTCCAAGTTAAGTAAAGAAAGAAAAAATTTGAATTTGATAACAGAAACCGGCATGAAATGTAAAAACGACTTCATTTGTCATTTTCATTTATTCAAAGATAAAGCAATTCATTAAAAGATATGCAATCTGATTCATTTTCAGTCGACACAGTGAGACACAGTTATGATTGAAAGTGCTTCGCCAGTAAAGTTAAGGCTTGTATACACGCATCAGAATAACATAAGTTTGACCAGAATCTGACTTCCCAACGCACGCGCGGCGTTACCTAATCAGAATGTACGAAAGCGAGCCAGAGGGACTTTTTGAGAGCGCCCCATCCATGCATTGTTTACGCGTGCGAAGCTGCTAAAAAATCTTCGATGTATGCAGATGTATGATCAGAAAAACATGTATGAATCAAGGCGCACAGACTGTGCGCCCCATCCGGTAGAAGAGAGGGAGAGTGACGTCTGAATGAGTCACTGAACCACGCTTCGAATGTGTTTAGCAGTACAGGTTGAACCATTGATAGTTCAATTCAGTCTATCAGATCAGTTGCGTTTCAGCGCAATGTTCTGTGTAAATAATTTTCTTTGATGTAATAATTTTTAACGGAGGGCTGCGCCCCAGGCGCCCATATGGACGGGCCGCCACTGATCTCCACCACTGGATTCTATAGGCTACAACCATCCAGTCCAGGCTGGAATAAACGCGCGTTTTAAAAGAAACATATTAGGGCTCAAAACAACAAATAAACTAAGAATATTCATAATCAAACTTCCCACATATATTTCGGCTTAAGTTGGTCTGATACTCAATGACATTTGGAAAAAGAAATTAGATGAAAAAACTCGGTGCTATCTCACTATCTTACTATTTTGGTTGGTACTACTATCTAGTGATGCAAATGGAAATTTTTGAAATTTATTTTTCGGGAATTGACGTTTTTGCCTTTGTTTTGGAGACTTATTATAGTCGTTTGAAAAGACTGTAATATTCAAAGACCAAAAACTTCTCCATCATTCCTGTATGTTAACTTTTGGAACCAACTGCACCCTTTCCATGTCTATTTCAGATCTTTCCAAATGAATTTCAGCCATAAGATGGATTATAGGCTGTACTCGTAATCGAGAAACGTCATAAGATGGATTTCAGATTTCTCTAATTGAATTTCAAATATCTGTCAGAAACGCAACTTTGAAAGGATCTTGAATTCAACTGGAGAATCTCCAATTCATCTGGAAATGTCTGAAATTCATTTAAGTAGATCTGAAATCGACTTGGAACTATCTGAACCATCTGAGGTAGAAATGGAAGATGTGTAGTTTGTCCTCAACGAAGATATCGGACAATACGCCAGAAGTTAGAAGCTATCATAGATGTTTTTCTACTCATCATAGATATATTTAGTTTTCAAATATCTCACGAGTTTATAGTCTTTACATATCTTCCAATATGGTCGCTCATGTATAATGCTTGTGCTTCGCATGTTCATCAACACATGGAGAATTTGCATCATCATAATAAAGGCTGCATAATAAAGATTAACTTTCAAGCTATAAACAAACTCCCAAATAAAGTGCATTCTTTTTGCTCCAGATTTTTCATATTCCATGAAATTATACCCATATTGTAGAGGAAAAAATCACGTTATCCCAAAAGCTGTCTGTGTGATGATATTAAAAATGCCAACAAATTAGGGGAATTGTGGGTATGATGGAACAATTTTTTTCAAATACTTGTAAAACCACCATTTTTTATTCGATTGCAATCAAATTTTTACTAAAAATCTCGTTGGGAGTAGTAAGTAAAACTCCACCACTGGACCGCGCAAGATGGCCGCCGTCGCTGACGTCCCCCCCTCCTGTCAGCCGAGTCGGTCTTGGTGAGCCGGCGTGTTGCTTCGAGTCTGACGTCCCCCCCTCCTGTCAGTCGAGTCGGTCGTGGTGAGCCGTCGTGTTGCTTCGAGTCTGACGTCCCCCCCTCTGGCCGGCCGACGTAGCGAGCGGTGGTTTGTGATGCGCTCTCCAGGTTGGCGTGGTGTGCCGGCCAGGTTGGGAGCGTGGTGTGCCGGCCAGGCTGGGAGGGTGGAATGTCGTAGCTCACCTGAAAAAATGTTAAGTGTCAGAGTGGCTTTGTATGGTCAAAATTTTGAAAATTTTCCAAAGTGTGGCATTTCGACCTGGGACCCTGACCAAAGTTTGTTTCAACAAATTTCACTGACCCCCCCCCCCCGACAGCGATCTTCTAACTTTGGTTCTAGTGGACAATTTTGTCTTACAGCTACTCGTTTGAAAGAGGAGAAAAAACTGCTCGGTGACATTTTTTGTTGCGAGTCAATCGGACCAGCCGTTCAAAAGTTAGAGCTCTTACAAGATTTTAGGTCGGAGTTCACCTGAAAAAATCCTAACTGTCAGAGTGACTTTGTATGGTCAAAATTTTGAAAATTTTCCAAAGTGTAGCATTTCGACCTGGGACGTTTACCAAAACATTTTTCATCAAATTTCTCCGAACGAGGGGGGGGTCAGTGAAATTTGATGAAAAATGTTTTGGTAAAGGTCCCAGGTCGAAATTCGGAAGTTTTAAATTTTTCAAAATTTTCACCACACTGGAGCTCCCACACTTAGGCATTTTTTCACTTGTGGCATGTTACATGGACATGTGCTGACCCACCAACTTCCCGTGGTCATATGAGAATGGTTCAGGTGTCATATGATAGAGAATGATGAGACGAATCGTTTGCAACAAACCGCATGTCGCTAAGATGAATACTTTCGGAGATAGAGCCATTTTAAGTTTTCTTCTGAGCATATATAAACCCCCGACAACGTAAGTCTGATCACTTCATCGAAAGACGAGGTAAGCGACGGTCGTCGCTCTGAGCTCCCGATATCGGATGTTTCAAAGGACTCTATCTTTTGAAGTAGGCAAGCTATCTTCTTACTTCAAAGTTTGTGTGATAGAGTTTGATAGTGTCTTTACTACTGATAAAATTTTTTAAAAGTAGTATGAGTAGTAAAATGCGGAATTTTCAAAAATTCTTAATTTTCAGTTTTTTCAAAGTTTTAACATGTAGACTAAGGTTTTCAAGTATGCTGAGTTCAAATCTGCTATCAGATTTGAAATTTAACTAAGTCTAAGGCAGCTTTGAGGGGTTAGATCCCAGCTACTGATCACTACCTTTGACTCGGCGTTGCTGTTACCACTTCGGGGCAGTGACAATGATGTCTTCAGCTGTAAATAGTGGGTATCGGGGAAGATCTCTCACTTCCCTAGTGATCAGTACAAGGCCTTCGGGCTGTCGACGGGATCGAGTGCCACTCACTACACTCAAATCTATCATTCCTCACTAAGTGTAATGCTTTAGGAATATGACTGTACTACATGATTCCAAACTTATACAAATTTCATTATCTTACAGTTAACGAGAAATCTCAGTAATGGCAAACGATAAGAATCGTAAATTCCACATCAAAATGTGCACATGTGGGCGAATCAATCGCAGTGCGGACGCCAAGGCGCATGTTAAGAAGGCGGGCACTGACCACATGATTATCCTGAATAGAGTTGCGTGTGTAAAGTGTAGAGTGTTGAAGGGAGATGAGGATGAGGCGCGGTTTTACAGAGTGCATGCAGATTGCAGTGGAGGTTTGGTGAATGACCTGAGATTCACGCAGTTGATTGTCGACCTCGATAGCAATGTTGGCGATAGAGCGAGACGGCAAGTTGGAGAATGTTGTTGAGAATGATGAGTTGGCGAAAGCAGTTGCTTCGTTGGAGGTTGAGATTGAGCGAAAGAGAGTGCTTGAGAGTGATGATGAGGATGATGTGGATTTAGATAGGGAGCGTGTGAGGAAGCGTGCGAGGAAGTTGAGCTCTTCTTCCTCGGAGGTCTCCAACATAAATGTTGAGGACCCCCGCAGAGCTCATCTTCCCCAAAAGTGAAGAGTGGTGGGATTCGTGTGCAGTAGGCGAGGTGGTTGAAGGATGAAGAGAAGAAGCATGTGTCGCAGCAGATGGCGCATGATTTGTTGATTAATAAGTATGAGAGCTTGAAGAAGGTGAAGGATGAAGTCGTGAATGAGTTGGATGAGTTGAAAAAGAAGGAACTGAAGTCGAAGGAGATAGCGGATGAGAATATTCGAATGAGGCGTAGTGTGACTGATTTGAAGAAGAAGACGCGAGAGTTGGAAGAGAAGAATGATGACTGTGAGAAGAGGGCGAGTGCTGCAGAGAGAAGAATGAGAGATGCAGAAGCGAAGTTTGAGGAGATGATGAAGGAGATGAGTGTGTTGAGAGCGAGGAATGTTGAGTTGGAGAGGACTGTGGCTCGGCGGGGTGATGAGAGACAGGCGTTTGAGAAGTTGGAGCGCATGAGGGATGAGTGGAATCGTTTGAATGAGGATAGGTTGTTTGAGTTTCACATCCCTATTCGGGAAAATCATTTGGACGGTCAAGTCCTCGTCAACCAAAGTCTCGACGAGTCCATCATATGCTACAATGGCCATCCGACCAAGAAATGCTTGCATGCCACACTGAGAATGCGCGGACATTTACATAAATTTTCTGTTAGGAATAATAATAATAATAATAATAATAAAGAGACTTTATTCACCAATACAACGAGCGGTATATGGCATGGTTCACAAATCATGAAAATTTCGAATACTTTATAAATGAATTGTTGTAAACAGACGATCTCCGTTGAAAGCATAACAATTTTCTCCGAGATCTGATTTGGGAATCAGTGGATCTGACAATGAAAAATTCAGATAAAGGATGGCATGCAGAAAACCTAGAAACTTTACGAATCAGTCGTGTACAGATGTTATCAAGCATTTGATGAAAATCACATTTAAAATTGATATTGGCCCAACGACGAGCAACGCGATCAAGTCGTTCAAGTTTTTTCACATGGGACTTCTTTAGGTCGCAAATAACGGGCCAGCAGAAAGAAATATGGGTAAAAACAAGACCAACGTAGGCCTGCCAAACAATATCGCCTTGCCCACAGTTATACCAAATCCGTCTAACTAATGATAGGGACCGGCAACATTTTTTGTACAGGAAATCAAATTGATCGTCCCATTTGTTATCGGAGGAGAAAAACATTCCCAAAATTTTGAGAGAAGGAACATCTTCAATGACAGTGCCATTCACATGAATATGAGTGGGAGAGGAAGAGGTCGGTCTGCCTGAAATAGTGAGACTCTTGGTTTTTGCTTCATTGATGCGGAGTTTCTTATTCTGAGCCCACTCGACAAAAATATCAATGTCATCTTGAAAGACAGAAGAGGAAGACGATTCTGACAGGTGAACGAGAGATATGTCGTCCGCGTAAGCTATGATTTTGGTATTTGTCAGATGAGGAAGATCATTAATGTACATGACAAACAACAGAGGCCCCAAGATAGACCCTTGAGGGACTCCGCTGGAAACAGCTTTCCACGAAGCTTGTACACCATTGGTAGCGACCCTCTGAAAACGATCTTTCAAAAAGGACTGAATCATAGAAACGATATAAGGATTGCATTGAAAAACAGTCACAAGGGTGTTCAGAACAGATAGGTGACTCAACGAATCGAAGGCCTTTCTGAAGTCTACTGCGAGAATTTTGCAAGAGTTGGAGGACTTGGCGCTGAGGTGTTGCAGAATAGTCAAACGAAGACTGAGAAGAGCGTTAGTGCATCCCCCAAACGAATTAGGAATGAACCCAAACTGCCGTGAGTCAAAAGAACAAATAGACGGTAAAAGCAGGTGATCACAAATCAGGCGCTCAAGCACTTTACTGAGGAAAGGCAAGATCGAAATTGGTCTGAATTCACCATTGCCTTTCGGAAGAGGGAGGACATTAGCCAATTTCCAGGTAGTAGGAAAGGTACCAGATTGAAGGCATCTGTTAAATAGAACGGTCAAGGGCGCAACCAAGACATCGCGGAATTTTCTGTAAAAGAAGCCTGGAATACCATCAGGTCCGACTGAATTCGACTTGGACGATCTTATCAATTCAGAAATTTTAGTCTCGGGAATTAGGGGGATGTGGGTAGGAGTAGAAGGCCTATCCTCAAGAAAGGAGTCGACGTCAGGATCAGAGAAGAAGGATTGAAAATCTTCATTGAGTTCGACGGCCTTGTTATAGTCGATGTTAGAAGATCCATGCCGGTTCTTAATCTGCGCATTAATAACTTTCCAGGTATCAGCAGGGGAAGAGGACTTCATTCTACGGAATTGATTCATTTTGGATTTTTTCACTTCTGAAAGAAATTTTTCTCTAAGACACAGGTACTTGGGATAATTGCCACGGGAGAGAGCCCTATCTCTAGCATCTGAAATGGCTTTAAGAGATGGAGTAAGCCAAGACGGATCAGAACTTCTCATCCTAACTGTTTTTTCCGGAAAGAATAAGTGATACAATTGTAGAAGAAGAAACTGTAAGGCGTCAATAGCTTCATTGATATCATCAAAATCAAGACAACAGGCGTTCCAATCAATTGACAGAAGGACACTATAGCACTGAGCAAAGGAGGCGGGAGAGAAAGACCTAACTTTGACCTTAGTGACAGTAACAGGTTTGTTAGCGACAGTTTTCACAAAGATACCTTTATGATCAGATCTACCAATGGGGGAGAGGAGGACAGGATGTTCAAATCTGAGGGGCTGGCTTGAGGCAAAAATATCCAAAACATTTTTTCCTCTAGTAGGAAATTGGACAAGTTGCTTCATGTTGTTCAAAACAAAAAAGTCACACAATTTATGACGCAGGTCATTCACATCTCCTGTTAAGATAACATGTTTGGACGAAAGGTTGTCTACCAGCGATTGAAGAGAGTCTATCACTATATCATGATAATTAACATTTCCCCAGTATGGATGATACAAGACACAAACATGGACGTCAAATTCGTACAAGTATAAGCACAAAATACTCGACTTCAGACCATCAACACTGCTAGTAGGACTTGCAATACGAGAAAAATGACATTTGCAGTAGATGGCTACACCACCACCGTGACAGTCACGGTCAGATCTCACCAGATGATAATTGGGGATGGAGATTGATTCACTGTCAATACTGCTGTCGAGCCATGTTTCGGTAATGCAGATAACGTCGGGAGTGAACTTGGAAGCTCGAAGTCTCAGTTCATCAATTTTGTTGAAGACGGACCTGGCGTTAAATAACGTAACGGAGGGTGTGGGCTTAGTCAGCAGTTTTGGCTTTCGAGATGACACATCCTCATGTAGATCGTCACATTTCTTGGGATTTGACTTCGGAGTTCTGATAAGAATCCTATGATAGAACAAGGCTCTTCTTTGTACACGGGGAATGGGATAGTCAAGCCGAAGGCTGAGGATTTGGGAACGTGAATAGTGCAGACGAGGTGATGAAGTTATTGTGATGTAATCACACCGGAAGCAGGAAAGTAGAGACGAGGACAAGGAAAGTGTATAGGAGAGGCAGGGGCGACGTAGATTGCGCAATCAGATGTGGTCGCAGAAGACAGGTGGGATATCCCCGCATTGCTGAGTAATGGCCATTGAATATGAGTCTCGGTAATTGAGCGATAATTGAGCAATAACGGTGGCAATGACGAACAACGTTGAAAGAAAACAGAACCATTGGCTGGAGCAGTTCAGGAGGATTCTTGTGATACAAAGAAGTCCGAAAATTGTTGGGAAAAACAGGCGAAATTTGATGATTTGTGAACCGGGGTGGACTAAACGTCACAAGAAGGAACTTCCGTCCGCACGCTATGAAGTCAACCGAAGTTGTGACCGAAGTTCAACCGAAGGGGAAGCGCGTGAGACTACCCAAGGATGGCTAACTTGGTAAGTGAAAAGCAAATAAGATAGTATATCCTATTCTAATACATATCATTTTCATTGCAGATCTTTTCCCCGCCTTCACCACCCCATCACGTTACTCCCGAGAACGAACCATCGGCTCTCTTAAGGGCCACCTAGGGGCAAGACATGATAGAACCTCCACGCGGTTTGCCTTGGCACTCTTCAGACTGGCGAATACTATCATTAAGTTGAATCTGCTATCAGTCAACTTGAACGTTGCGTCGCGTTAGAGAGGTATATAAACCACTACCTCTCATTTCATTTCATTTCAATCATGCAGACGCCGAACAGTCAAGTCAGCTCTCCTCGCGGACCGCAGTTAAGGCCGCGAAATTTATTTGATGAATTTGTTAGACTAGAGGAGCAAGACAGAGTCCACAACAATCTTGCTCGGATTGGCAATGCGATGACAGCAAGTGTTGTCAATCCAACGGAATGGCGCTACATTCCACCCTCCACTCACATACCAATTAGCGTGGAAGTCGACACTGCTACCAAGGAGAGAGTCAAAGACTCTCTCAGCAGAATCGGTAGGCTGTAAGATGACGACCCCCGAGAACGAACAACCGGCCCTGATAAGGGCCACCATGGGGCAAAATTTGATAGAACCTCCTCGCGGTTTGCCCTGGGCAGTCTTCAGACTGGCGAATACTATCATTAAGTTGAATCTGCTATAAGTCAACTTGAACGTTATGCAGTCGATTGCCATCCCTGAAGCATTCTGATTCGCTGTTGAGCAATTCATTGTTCAAAACCCTATATATGCCAGAAGATTGTAGCGCTTCTCATTCAATTTTAAGTCACGATGGAAGCAACGTCTCCTGCCAACAGCATTCCCGACTTCATCATCCTCGACGAGTGGGATGAAGACAACGCCATTCCCAACTTCATCATCTTCGACGAGTGGGATGAGGATGAGAAGAAGGGGAAGATCAAGAAGATCGTTTGGACGGATGAGGTGTGGACTCCGAATACCACCCGCATCCGAAAGGTGCCAGATGCACCAGCACGACCTAGGCGGTATAGGGTCTATGACAACCTAACCGTCATACCCATTGACTATTCAAGCCAATAGTCAACTTGCTACTCCCGAGAACGAACCACCGGCTCTCTTAATGGCCACCATGGGGCAAGACATGATAGAACCTCCACGCGGTTTGCCCTGGGCAGTCTTCGGACTGGCGAATACTATCATTAAGTTGAATCTGCTATCAGTCAACTTGAACGTTGCAAATGAAGTTCGGTGTAATACTTCCTTTCGACGGGCGTTCCTGTAAAGGGCAGCGGTGAAACCCGTAGCTATGTATACCGCAAGGGACATTCGGCAATGGTGAATCTTGTTAAACCTGTCTGCGTCATGTTTGCAAGTGATTGCCTCTGTCTCAACGTAGTATGCATTCGCGCCAGGGCGACATTTAGCCAACTGTCGAAGGTTGCCTAAAACTTTCCATTGCATACGTTATGAGAACCCTGAGTTCTACCTGTCTCTATCAATGAGACGAATTGATGAATGGAATGAAATGGGAGGACACTCACGCGCCACACGCAACATAACACACTTCTCTCTTCCGTAGTCTAACAAGCTCTTTACACATGGATCGCAGTCGATTGCTATTCCAGAATCATGCAAGCTATCTAAATTTTATTTAACACTATTTCATCTACCATCATCGCCCATATGAAATGTTATAAGATTTACAAGTTAGACTAAGCGTGCTACTATTTCCAAATGAAAAAGTATACATGGTTAAATCATCCACTTAAGCCCATCCGTAGTCTAACAAGCTCTTTACACATGGATCGCAGTCGATTGCTATCCCTGTATCAGAAGTGTAAGCTATCTTAATTTTATTTAACACTATTTAACTACCATCATCACCCACATGAAATGTTATAAGATTTACAAGTTACACTAAGCGTGCTACTATTTCCAAATGAAAAAGTATACATGGTTAAATCATCCACTGAAGCCCCATTCAAGTAAGTCAGTATGAAAGCAAAGATAATACGAAATAGAAATTTATTATGGCATGTATTTTAAAAGGTCTTCATCGTCAATATCGTCCCAGAGTCTGACTTCACATAGATCGCAAAAACAGTTCACTTGCTTCAATCGTTCTTCTACCGCGAGCCTCACTTTGTCGATGTACTCCCACTCCGCCATAGTTCGTGGCTGGGAGTTAGGGGTGTACCACTCCCATAATTGGTGGAGGAATTTGGTGCTGGTGATCTCCATCACATCATCAGTATCGTACTGCAGATACTTCCACCTCACGCCTGTTAAGTCGGGACACTCCTTCTCACAAACACTCTCCTCTTCGTCGTCCGCTGGGAATGACAACTTTCTGATATTGTCCAGTCGGTACACCTTCTCTACCTTCCCCTTCGTTGGAGCGTTTGGTGCAACGAGCGCCTTTGGTGTTGAGCATGGAGAAGAGAATTTTGTGTTCGGTGTTGTCGGAGGGCTTTTCATGTTGACTGTCAATAATAACTTTGAAATGTTTTCTAATTCTTAAGTATAAACAAGCAACCAATCAGAATGAACAGCCAATGAATGATGAATATGAAAGTATATATGTAAAGTGACATCCGTGTCATTTCACTCTGTCTTTGAGACGTGTAAGTAAACTGTTCTCTAGTGAAGTCTCTATCTTGTTGAAGAATCAACCTTAAACATAATTTCCTTGAAATGGTAAGTTGAAGATTTCCTCTCTCATCTCCCTCAAACGTGTGGCTAATAGCATCTTCCTCAATTTCAGGCATCTACTTCATCACCAAAGCCCTCCCTTCTCGAGGAAAGTTTAGAGTTGTTGAGTGAAGGTAGGTTGTAACAATACACTGAGACTTAAACAGAGATGATAGAATGATTTCCCTTTAGGTGATGTTAGTTCCAGCTCAGGACTCTCGCGACAAGGCAACGAGTGGGAATGTGCTGACTGCGGACATATATTTACAAGGAAGCACAGTCTCCTTCGACACATCAAACAACGTGTGTGTCAACGCAAAGCGGCATCAATCTCCGGAGGTAAAGTTGATTCTGACGATGACATCTCCTTTCCTTGCGATTTGTGCCCTCTTTCTTTTGATAGTCACTTTCAGCGATCTTCGCACAGACTTCAACACACGCATGCAAATGATCACTACACCAACGGTACCTCTACAATCTCCCTCATTAATGTTTCACATAATAATTTAGTACGCGACTACTGCATGGAGTCCAATACTCAAATAGTAGATTTTCCTGAGTGGCTCCTTCAAAATTCTAACATTATCGAAGCGCTCTTCAACAATTTAGACAATTTTAGAATGAAGGCGCTCATCTACCTTAAACTAAAATATATTAAAATAGATTTTCAAACGGGTCAAGTGACGGAGAGAATACAGTTTCATGTTCCTTCCTCTTCCGCAACCGAAGTTGTAGACTGCGAGTCTTGGCTAAATTTTCACATTCAATGTTTAAAATCAAATGTAGATAAATTCAATCAACCCGACAGCGCTCTCATTTTTGATGGTGTGGACTCAGCCATATTCAAAATTTCTCTATTAGAAAGTCATGCAACTCGAGGCACATTTAAACTACCAAAAACGTTGTATAATAAGAAAGCTGTCATCAATGTCGATTGTAAATCACAGTGTTTCAAATATGCAGTTCTATCCATCCTTCACTATAATGATATCAACGCGCATCGAGATCGCACCTATAGCTATAGACAGTGGGAGGATGAACTAGAATTTGAAGGTTGTGATAGTAACAACATGAAAATCAAAGATGTAGAAACGCTCGAAAAACATAATCAGATTAAAATTGTAGTTCACGTGTGGGAGAAGGGGTTGAAGGGTGCCCGCTATAATTCACGTTCAACTTGTTATGAACGTGTAGTCAACCTCTTATTAGTAAAACAAGATGATAGCGAGGAATGGCACTACTGTGGTATACCCAAAATCTCTCGCTTGTACACTCACTTGGGGCACTCTGAAAGAGGTGAACATTTTGTATGCGACCGCTGCATCCGCTCATTTTGGAGTAAAGATAAATTTGAAACTCACTATGAATGGTGCAAGCGAGGTAAATTACAAATGGAACGCATGCCCAAAGATAAAATATTTTCACATAGGGATAATGGTGACGAATTAAGTCCCCTGCGTATCATTTACGCAGACATAGAATGCTACATTGATGATATCATCCACAAGCCAGCAGCCATACCTGCTATGAAGTAGGGCATGATCACTTTAGGAATAGACAAAACAAAATGCATACTTGGCAAGGTGAAGATTGCATTTCAAAATTTCTAGAATTTCTCGATAAAGCTGCCAAATTTCAACAATCATATGATTCCCAATTGCAGCGTAAGTCACTACATATGTCAGATGAAGACAAACAAAAACTTGAAAGTTGCACATCGTGCCCTAAATGTCATAAAACGTTTGATGACGATAAAATTAAGAAAGTGCGTGATCATGATGACATCAGCACTGGTAAATTTAGAAACGCACTCTGCTCCAAATGTAACTTTTCACTTAGGTTGAGACGTCGTGTACTACCCGTCATTTTTCATAACTTTAAGGGCTATGACAGTCATATGCTCATAAAAGGAGGGTTGAGCCAGATGAAATCGTGGCAGTTTAATGTAATAGCGCAAACGAGAGAAAAATTCATGGCAATGACAGCAAAAGTACCAGTAGATAAAACTAAAGAAAATAAGACAGTCTTCTTCGAAATAAAATTTTTAGATTCACTCCAATTCATGTCAGCGTCACTAGCTTCTCTCGTTCGTAATCTCAAGTTTCTTCCCCATAGTCAAGCTTTGAAGAAACACTATCCAAACTTAACGGATGAAATAATCACTCGCAAAGGAGTCTTTCCCCATGCGTATTTTAGCTCGATGTCTAAACTAAATGAAACAACCCTTCCTTCCATTGACAAATTCCAAAACGATTTGACGGGTCAAGATTGTCCAGTAGAGGACTATGAACATGTTCAAGAGGCATGGTTAAAATTTGATTGTAAAACGTTTGGCGATTATATGATCGCTTACTTAGAATTAGATGTCATTTTGCTGGCTGATGTCTTTCAGGAGTTTCGACGAGTGGCATTAGAGGAAGACAAATTAGATCCTGTCCACTTTGTCAGTCTACCAGCCATGTCCTTTGAATCAGCCTTTAAAATGACTGGTGAGACCATCCATCTCTTACAAGACCCGGAGATGTATAACATATTTGAGCGCGGAATACGCGGTGGTCTCACATTTGTGAATAAACATCACATAAAATCTAAAACAGTAGATACTGATCATATCCACCTAAAGTACTATGACCAAAATAATTTATATGGCAGTTCACTATCTAAACCACTAACTCACTCCGAGTTTAGTTGGTTAAATCAAGATGAGCTTGCGTATTACTCCAACCCTTCAAACATTCTGAAGATTCCAGATGAAGGTGATTGGGGATATTATTTTGAAGTGGATTTGATTTATCCAAATAGTATTAAAAATAAAACTGCTGATTTCCCACTCGCACCTGAATCTGGTGAAGTGACTGAAGATATGTTTTCACCATTCATGTCACAATTTCATAATAACTTAACAGAGTGTGGACAGCCAAGGTACAAACCATGCCGCAAACTTTTACTCACCCAATATGATAAGAAAAATTATCTCGTGCACTTCTGCATACTAAAATTCTATTTAGAAATGGGCATGCTTCTAAAGTCAGTTCACCGCATTATCAAATTTAGACAGAAAGCCTTCCTCAAACCCTACATAGATAGTAACAGTCAAAAACGTGCACTCGCCCAAAATAATTTTGAAAAAGATTTTTATAAATATAAGAATAACAGTCTTTTCGGAAAGACCATGGAGGATGTTAGAAAACGTATGAACTACAAACTAGTCGTTGATGAACAAAAATATCACAAATTGACCTCATCACCTCTCTTCATTGATAGAGACATTATCGATGAGGATCTTGTAGGTGTTAAACCCATCTATATTGGGCAAGCCGTTTTAGATTATTCCAAGCTTGAAATGTATCAACTCTTCTACAAAATATTAAAACCATGCCCTCTCGTAAAAGAGGTTCATTTGTTGGGTGGTGATACAGATAGTTTCTTTTTAGGTATTACCACTCAAAAAGATTTAAATTTTAATGAAGTAGCTAAGTCATTAGAAAAATATTTCGACACATCTAACTACAATCCCACTCATCCACTCTATTCCATACAGAATAAAGCCAAACTTGGTTGTTTTAAGGATGAAACAGCAAGAAAGGAAATAGATGAAATGATTCTCCTCCGTCCTAAAATGTATTCCATGAAATTAAAAGAATGTGCAGATAGTATTAGACGTGCTAAAGGTATATCAAAATCCATTGTTCACAAAATGAAAAATCGGTCCTATAAGAAGGCCTATAGAAATAAAACTATAACGTTTGTCAATATGACAATCTTAAAATCTCAAGTTCATACTGTGAAAACGCACACGTTCAAGAAACGAGCGCTTTCAGCATGGGAGGATAAGAGGTGTTGGATAGGATATAACACATCTCTTCCACATGGACATCCTGACACAAACATACCTCCACACAAAAGAATAAAACTCACGCTACCACATTCAGGAGATGTATTGACATAATCAACTTTAACTCAGTATTTTGATGTTGCTTTTTGTAGATATACATGGTTGTTTTATGTATCGCATGAGATCGTTTATTACTTGTGAATATATGCCTACAGTCAGCCCATTCCCCCTTTATCTGTGAAAAGACTTTTTCATACACATATTTTTATTTCAATAAACATATCACAATGACTTCACTTTGTTTTCCGAAACACTAAAGTTACGAGGGATTTAGTATCTTTCACATGGATGCACTCTTGTAAACCATTGGTAATTTTGATAGCAATAGAGGGTATAGTTTGTTTGACGACGGGATGATAGAAAACAGATTCAAACATCTTCTCGACTATTCCATATGAAGCGTCTTTATCATGAATGAAATCACGTAAAATGTATTCTTTTTTCTCACCAACAGAAATAGGTAGAATCAAATCACTTTGAATGTAAAGGTGCTGTTCATGTTTATCATGTGTCATTGGTGTTTCTATACCAATCGTATGCGCAGCAGTAAACACAGTTTGTAGCATTGAAAAACCAAAGTGTTTTTTCAAATTTTTACTCAATTAACATTGAATGTCATCACCCAGTTTCAGAACAACGCGTTGATTTTCAATTGAAAACGAAATGTGGTGTGTCTTTACATCATATTTACTTTTCATCACATGCTTCAACTTCTGTTGTATATAAGGATTTACTACATGAATGAAGCTTTCAACTGTATGATATAGACGCGGCATTATATTGATAGCAACTTTAGATTCTTCATAAGACTGGTAAATTTTCTTGATGCGATCACCATAGATGTCCACCCACCATTCATCATTAACTGAATCAGCTTTAGTGTGATATTCATGAGAAGCATACACCACACCGCTTCCAATAATAGGTGTATAATGTCTTACAAAATGATGCAAGGTTGGAGAAAAATAAACTGTAAGTTTGTCATTATATTTCTGAATGACCAACTTATTTTTGTCCGCCATAATTTTCTCTCCATACTTCTTACCCACAGTCTCATTCCATCGTTTTACTAACTCAATAAGTGATAAAGGTTGAACACCACGCTTTTTCAAAATGATGCGTTCTTCACATTCTACAACATCTTCATCAAATATTTTAAATTTATAATGAAATTTGTTGATTCGATTTGAATAAACTTTTTTAACATTTGCAGTAGCAATTGACGTTAGATGTAGTCCATGACCAAAACCGAGATGTGGATACAATTCATTATCCAAGCTCAGTGTAAGACCTTTAGTAAAAGAATGAAAGCGAATGAACTGTCTCCCACTCCAATGATAGATAGTAAACTCACAAACTTTCTGATCCTTATTCTTCATGATGGAAGCATTACCACTGTTGAATGCCTTGATAATTTTCTCATTCCCACATGGACCATAAAAATCAGATTTTATCTGAATCCATTCATAGTTCCACTTTCCATCTGACGTTAAATTGTATGGGAACTGGAATGCATTATTCATCGTTATTCCATCATGGATGCGAGGAGTCAATATCATTTCTTCCAAATCATTCACATTCTGAATATTGCTATCATAGCAAATACTAGAAACACCAACCTCCCATTCACCTTCTAAATGTAGTGGGCGATTTAATTCTACTCGATAGTCTGATGGTTTATTTTTGGGAAATTTATTCATAGAAGCATTACTGGGCAAGTAGATTAGAAACGAGTCCTTATTTTCACTTTCCATGTTATTCACATTGGAAAAATATATTAGCATACTTTTGCATTAACTCTTCATTCGGAAATGGAGTGTGATACTTGTCACAGCATCTTTATGAAAAGGAATCAACGCACCAGCATCGTCATAAATTGCAATATCAATTTGTGGGATGTAGTTTGATTTCAGCTTTGTATAATGCACTTTCTTGAAAGTATGCTCAGATAAAATACTGCAGCTTTTTGGCTGGTATGGTATCATTGCTAGCAATGGAGCTTCAACATCTCCCACACGTACATCTTCACCAATATTGGAATATATCTGAAAATAGTTAATACGACGCGATAGTGACATGTCTGCGCTAGCTTTGGTTACAGTACCACTTTTAAAGATATTTTGATCAAAACCCAAAATGCCCATTAGAGTTTTATCCATAATTAGTTCAATACCTTTTCCACTTATAGTGAGAGACAAAACACCTTCTTTTTCAGAAAATGAAATTTGTTGCTCATTAATCACTTCATTTAAATAATCTACAACCAATTTAACTGAAGTAATAATGCGAGGCATCAACACTCTTGTTTCATGTAAGATACCACCTAAAGGCTCTACACACTTTCTGTATAAAGATACGGTCCATTCTGTATCAAATTGATTTGACCTTTCACATGGTAAATGTTGCATATCAAATTTTCCATGAAAGCTGCAGAACGATGTCGTAAGAACTGATGAAAGTCTTTTGAACAAACTAATACTAGATCATCATCATTTAATTTACTTATTGCAATATGATTAGATGATTTGATATAAGTCAATGTTGCCACTTGTTTACCATCAACTCGAGGGAGATAATTAAATTTCTTCAATAATGTTTCAGGAGTCATGTTTGTCTTTCTTGGCTTAATCACAATCTTCTTCACCAACGTCTTCTCATTTTTTGGAATAAGATCTACATAATAAGCTTCCTCTCGATATATTAACTGTCTATGACCACTTGGGTGGTAATTAACGTTATAATTATCATAGCTTGTTAAGGCGCTAGCGAGGTAACCTAAATCATTTCTTAAACTTGGACTTAAACTAACAATCCAATCTTTCTCAACTACATGATGTACATAATTATGATCATCATTGTGCGGAGTAAATTGGACAATATGTTTACACGCTTTATTCAGGAAATCATATATAAACTTTTTACATGATAAGAGATCTTTCTTTGGCCACTGTGGAATGTATACTCGGCACCCCTTTTCACATTGGTAAGCAGCTGTGCGTCTCATATTAATAGTCATCACCTCATGATCAAAAGTATAGACACAGTTGCTATAAACAAGTTGAGTGACACCCACTTCCCACTTTCCATTTAGCTGTTGTGTATGATCAATGGGAGTAGAAAAGAGTGCGGCTCGATTACTAGCAAATCTATTTGCGACCGCATTGCTAAGCAAAATATGATAAAACGACATTTTGATATTGCTGATCTCCGGCTTTGCATAACATCATGAAGACTTGGATTTTGGACTCTCTACAATATATCAGAGTTGATCGTAATGGAAACGTACATTTCAAAAATTCTCATGGTATTACATTAACATGGCGACAATTTGTCAACCTCAATGATATCATGAGGGATTTGGAATAATTTGAAACATTAAGATTCATCTCCTTGGGTGATCAAGTTTGGCTTCAACATTACAGAAATGAAATTCAAATCTGCCATTCTCATTCCGCAAACTGTTTCTCATTTCGCAAATACAATTGGGAGAAGTATAGAAGATACATACATCGCTCCATCATGACATTTATTCGTCGTGAGTTCATCGCCCTACTATGCAAATCTTAATCAGACATGACTACCACGCACCATGAGTTGAAAATTAGATTCCCTACAACATATTGAAACGGATCATGATCGAAACGTCTATTTCAAAGATTCAACTGGAAATGTGAGAAGAGAGTTTGCTTTATCTTATCGTCATTTTCAATCTCTACATCATATCATGAAGGATTTGAAATACTTCTATATGAAAAGACATTCACGTATTGGAAATCGCATCTGGCTGCGCGTCAACAAACGGCGAATTCAACTCTATCATTCCCAACTCCATACTAACTTCACATTTCATCAAGGTAGTTGGGAAAAGTATAAAAGGAAGGTACATCGCTCAATTTACTCATTCTTTCATCATGAAGCGCCATCGCTACACCATCGTCAACATTCTCCGTCGCTTCAGACCCTACACCAAAATCGATCTCACAACATTACACCAACACCTTCCAAACAGCAAGTATTACCCGGGCTGACCTCAAATGTTAGTGGTGAAGATGAACAATTCACGGAATCTTCAACTCTTCCCAAATGGGACTGTACAGATTCTCGGCGCCCTTTCTCATTCATCGGCGCAGTCAATGCGCTTAGAGCTACAGAGACTACTACGTCGGATATGGAAGAGGGAGAGGTGTGTGATGTCGAATCTGACTGTGGACAATATGGTGATCTCTACTCAATTGAGTGAAAGTGTATCATTTTTGAAGATTCGTACCAGCAGTTACAATTTGTGTTATGAACCCGAACTTTTTCCTGCAGCTCTCATTAGTTGTTGGCTACCTGTGCATGTTGCAATCTTTCATAATAGTAAAGTGATCATTAGTGGACTAAAATCTCATGTACAAGCAAATGTGATCCTAGACTATCTCATCGAGTATGTACGTACCCAGCGGATTGTAAAATAAAAAACAATTTTTCCAACATGATGTTTTTATCTCAAATCATGATAGAACTTACAAATCATTTTTTCATTAGAGGATGGATTACATGAAAAGTTTTGAATAACAGATACAAATCGAGATACATGTAAACGTTTTAAGATGAAATACAGTACAAAAGCACCACAAGTTGATGAAAGTGGATGTTGTAGTATGCGTTCATTTCGCTGATATTGACGCGTATGTTTTCTCAACTAGTGCTGTGTTGGTATACTTGGAGGTTGAGCAAGAGAGTCAAATAGTTCACCACGTCGGTCTTCTCCAATAAAGATCGCTTTCCAATGCTCACCGCCTAAATTCTGCGAATGAGTGTTTAGCACAATAAAGATGGGATAGTGATTTACTGCAGGTGGTAAGGTATCGAGCGAATAGACATTATCGAAAGCTTTGAACGTCGCTTCGTCTGCATTACGCTGTACTTTATTTAGTTTTAATATCGTCAGCAGTCAACCAACTCATTAACGATTATACTGAAGAATCACGTCACGATACTTTGTAATTTCAATATTTGAATCGAAGACTGCATAAATTAATACATTGATCGTCTCAGGTAGTGTTCTTTTGAACGTCAAATCCAAACGAATATTATGAGGCACGTTCGCTTGACGATAGGGTGCACTAATATCGCTGTCAGCAGTCAAATCAAATGCATAAATAGTATATCCACTCTTAAACTCTTTCATAGTCAGTCCGTTGGTGTCATCCGTATTGTAAAAGCCAAAGACATCCATAAAATCAACGTAACTGCGCATAAATTGATCCGCAGCAAAATCTGGTTTGTAGGGTGGACCAGGATGACTCACACCATTTACACATAAAGCAATTTCACTTAACTGATTGTGTTTAAAATTGAAAGGATTCTTCTTTATATTACCATTAAATGCATCATTTTCAACCATTGCCACCATGAGGAGCTTCGGTGCTTCCGATGGAAAGAGGCCATCTTTCATGAAACTCTTTTGATCTTTCGGAATTGTAAAGGTGAGAAGCTTTGTATGCTGAACGGGGTAAATGGCATTTTGGCGGTTAAGACCTTCAGCATGTCCTCTAATGACACTTGGATTCGGTACTACTCGACGAATGCAAAGTGCAATATCTTCCACATGAATTCTAAAATTGTCAACTTTAGCAAATGCATTCAGCGCAAATTCAGGCTTATTCAATGTCAGCTTGAGTCGCATGCTGGTATTACAGAGTAAAAACTTTGACTGTCTAAAGAAGTCTAAATTCAGCGGACCATATAGCTGACATACTTTACTATCTTTAATCATGGCAGATCGCTTTACAAAGCCACTGTTTGTTTCAGCATCAAATTTTCCTGCTTCATCTCTGTACCATCCCATGGCTTCCATATGACTTTTTTGTGCTGCTGGATGAAACTGTGATACATGATTGAAATATGGTTTATAGGGATAATCGCTTTGGCCACCTTCCACCTGCTGCTCTCCAATTGTTAGAGAAACATCGCGAAGTAATGTAGTCAATGGTAAATTGTTCAGTCCAACTTTATGTGTATCGTCAATAGCAGTTCCATCTGCTTGCTGAATTCTAAACCTCAAATCAACCATCGCATAACTCAAATCTATGTAGTCATCACTACCACCAGGAATAACAAATTCAATGGGGCCAGCATTCTCAGCTGTTCGAGGATGATAATCTACAATACTTGAACTAAGAATATCTGTCTGTATGGCTTGTTGATCAAACACACAAAAACCGGAAGTTTTACACTCCATGATTAGAAGTTATAGCAGCGTCGTCGTTTAGCGCCTGATGAATGATTAGAGCCTCTGCGACGTTTGCGTGAATGCCTTTTGACTGAAGATCGCACCTTACCGGCTCCGCGATGTTTCCTCCTTCCTTTATTCATTCGTTTAGGTGATTTCTTTCCTTGAGTAACACCAGCAAAGGTCTGCTTCAATGTTTTTAAACCGCGTTCCTTCCCACGATTCAACAAACTGCTCTTAAAACTTCTACCTCTGGAAAGATCACTAGCAACATCACCAGCAAAGCCAACGGCATTACTTAAAACATTTCGTTTTAAAGATCTACCGACATTGGATATGAGAGGTGCTACAACAGATTTCAGTGCACCAAGTATGCTACCTCCAAGTTGGCGGCGAGCGCCGATGTAAATTTGTCCTCCACCACTTACATGGGAGGGTCGTGAATAAAATGAGGCAGTTGGATTCATAGCTCAAACCCTAAACATTGTTAGTTACAACTTTGCATGAATCACTGTCGATCACTTAGATGAAAGATGTCGGCACGACGCATCCAAGAGTTCATACTTGAAGGATAACCAGTCCATTTAACAAGACACCATTCTTCACCTTGCCGTTTTTTACATCGAATGATTTTCTCTACCAAATATGTTTCACTTTCAGTGACTACCTCAGTCTCATCGCGGTAAAAGCTACCCTCAATTTCTTCATTATTGCAATTTTTCAACTTGTAGGTGGTGGGACAGTCTTTTTGATTAATCCTTGATACTGTAAATACCTCCTCTGTCCAATTCGGAAGGTACCCTTTAGCAAAGACACTTTTCACTTTTGAGATACGAACTTTATCACCAATTTTCACATCACTTTTCACATGAGTGCGTTTGCGTTGGAATGATTCGCGCACTTTATCTACATTGTCAGCATTTACATCTACTGGTCTGAGTCCAATAGAACGATGGATAGAGTGATTGTAGGCATGGAGTGTATCTAGTAGAACCTTTGTCCAATTTTGTGTCAAGTTGGCAGTAAAATGTCCCACAAGCGATTTTTTAATGTGCGATTAAAACGTTCAACGAGAGCAGCTTTATAAGCACTCTTTACACTAAACAACTCAATGTCATGCCTCTCAAATAATCTTCTCACATGCTGATTTTCGAACTCTTTTCCTTGATCACTCTGAATTCTTTTTGGAATGCGACCTTCTCGAAAAATTGTTTGGAATGCTTTTGCTACTCCTTTCCCTTCTTTAGTTTCTAAAGGTTGAGCCCACGCATAACGCGAGACAATATCAATGACGGTTAAAATAAAATTATTACCCGAGTTATGTTTTGAAATGGAGGCGACATCACACAAATCTACTTGCCACTGTTCATCGATGTCATGAACAATATAATGGCGGGTGCGGTACTTCTTTTTCGCTTGTTTGTGGAGTGTATAGGTAGCCTGACCCTTTAACCATCGTTTCATTTGTGATTGTGGAAGACCACTCGCTTTTGATAATTTCTTGATCGATGCAAATCCTGCCGGATGTTTTAAATCATAATAGATTGACTTCAAACGTTCAGTCGATGACGACTGACTCTTTTTCCTCCTTCTCATCTTTTTGTTTTCTTGCCTTTCTACATTTACAACAACTGCAGCATTTAGCTTTAGCGGTTTTGCGATCGTGTTCACATTGCTTAGGGGTTTCATTATGAGAGCTAGCGCAGCAAGTGCAAGTGACAACGACATTCACCTCTGGCGGTTCATTACATGGCAAGCAACACATCTGCTTCATATTAATAGTCTGAGAACATGTATTTCTTAGGAGGAGCTGTTTTACGTTTTCCTTTTACTAGTTTTAGTGGTGGCGTAGATCTACGTCGAGTTCTTCCTCTTGTTTGCTTAGTGAGTGTGGGAGGGGATGTAGCAGGTGACGCCTTAAACCAATTTGTTGGCATTTTCATCGTCTGAAGCATTGGAGCAGTAGCCACTGTTGAATAAAGTTCTTTCAATGTCTCATTATTCAAAGCAAATTTTGGCACATTATGCTTTTTCAATAGTTTAAGAAAGTATGACCAACCAGGTGGAACATAGCCCTGACGGCGCTTTCTATGTGTCGCATACTGAATCAAGTCTTCATAACGTGAAGCATCAATCACTTTATTTTCATCTGTAATGATTTCTGCTCTATCATTTACATTGAGATGGGGCTCAATACTGTTGAAAAGAGATATGTCATGTGCGCGAGATGCTAAAGGTGTAGCAGTCGATACAGAGTCACGCATCTTATTCTTCAAGTTTTTTAGTTGCTCAACAGTTTCCGATTGTAATAATACAGCACGATGTGGATCTTTGATGTGAACATTTTGCTGATAATCTATTTCTTTCCTATACATTTGATTTGCAAGAGGTTGCTTTACTTGCTGCATGGCAGTCAATTGTACATATTCATCCTGAGGAATAACAATCATGCGAGAATAAGAACTCATAGTTTGTAGATAATCATAGGAGTTTTCAAAATATCACTTCGAAATCTAAATTCTTCCGGACACTCTTGCGTAAAGTCAATGAATAAGTAACCGTGTGGTTTTTCAGTAGCTGCTTGAAAAATTTCAATTAAGGCTTTTGATCCTCTGGGTGCAACTTGTCGCGCTAAAATTTCAAATTGACTTTTATCTCGCGGATTCTTGAAAATAGCTTAATAGTGTGTATTCAGGTTTCGTGTACGAGCTTCTTTTCCATCAGGAAACAAATTTTGTGTGATATAGATGATAAAGCACCTTTTATGATGTGCTGCGCGAGTGAACATATCTGTAACATCTTTTGAATTCTTACTTTCTTTTAGTAAATCATCCAATACAACAACATCATTAGACTGAAGTTTATCCACTGCAATAATTCCTTCATGTCGAATAAAGTTGCGACTTTGCAATTCCTGAAACAGGGACGGTTGATAAATACCATAACACCAAATCACTCAATTGATAGGTTCCTTAAACAACTCCCTTCTTTTATCCAATAAATTCAGCGTGAAAACAGTTTTACCTGCATGAGATGGACCTGATACAGTCAGAACTTTATCACATTGAAGTCTGAAATCCATTTTATTACTTTGAGATTCAACATTTGCATAATTAACGTCTAGAGCCAAAGATATTACCCAATACGTTGCCCACGATACGAGCTAGCATCGGTAGTAACGCTGGAAGGAAACCGCCCTTTTGTGTTAGAGTTTCCATCTTTCTTTGAAGGGTGACTTTAGGATTGGAGATGAAACGCAATTTCGTAGCATATCGCTTAAGTAACTTTCGTTGTTTTGGTGCTAATTTCTTCGTCCTCAACTTCCTCACATGAGAAATAATTTCACGAATGAATTTATCGTTAGCATGTCGTATAGCATTGTATCGCTGATTTGCTTTCATTCGTCGGAGAGCTTGAATGGCTGAAGAAAACTTTGAAGACTTTTGACTTTTACGTTTCGTCATTTTCCGTGTTAGTCTTTGCTAGAAACCTGTCTTTACCACATTTGCATAGGTACTAACTATTGCGGCATAAGTGACACTCGAAATGAGCAATATCACAGTGGCTACATTTGCAAAGTTGAATGCAATTACGTATGAAACAGCGTTGACAAAAAGCATGCTTACATCTCTTGAAGATGCGCTTTTCATTTCCATCCTTTCGCTTACATACATCGCAACACATAGTTTCACCGTTACTGATGTCTATAGCAAGTCTTTTTGAAGATATGAATTTGCTAGCCTCTTCTAAATAATAGACACATGTACAGAAGGAATATACTTCGACAGTGAGCAGGCATAGCTCGAAAACCAGTTGTGCTACAATCAAGTAACACTGCATTTTCAATTTTTCTTTATAGAAAGTTGAATGTGAATATCTGAAATCGCTTCAATCACTAGACTGCTGCCATGATGGTTAAATGCGTTAAGACGTTCAGCAATTTTTATCATATGTCTTTTAAAAAATTCTTGGGGGTGATCTACCACTTCCATTGAATACGAAGCAAAATGGAAAGAGCGACTTTCCACCTCTTCCTTTCCAAAATGACTAAACTTAATTTTCGCAACTAATCGCGCCATGACAATGCTATCAGAGAATGTATTCATTAACTCTAGAAATAGAGTGCTAGCATCATCGACCACTGCTTCGATGTCGGTCTCATCTTTATGAAAATTTATCACATAATCTTGAACAGCTCCTTTTAAACTTTGCCTATGAAAATGTAATCTTCCGCAGTCGTTTGAGAAAGACATGATCGCCCTTTATCTAACCCATCCATTGCATGAAAACAACTCTTCTCATAGTAACATTTATTGAATAACGGTAACAAGCATGCATTATAAATCAATGGTTTGAAAGAGATAAAATAGATACTGCTGGTAACTATCATACAGCGAGCAATGATGACCATACTGGACTTTGGCAGTGTTGAGGTAAGGAGGAAAGAAGCATTGGTTATGAACGTAGCTACTACAACGAACAGACAAAATAGGAACACACAAATCCTTAAAACGTTTCGTGACTTCATGATAGTGTTGATTCACTCTACTATCCCAAGGTGGGAGCAAAATGTCATCAATGATTAGATTGGGAAATACTTTCCTCTCCTTACCAGGATTATTACAAAAGATGCGTATAACATTGAAAGCAGCTAACCATCGTTTAAAGTCAATAAGAAGAGCACTCTCACAAGAAAAGCCATAATCTTGCAAATATTTCAGATTAAGTCCATGAATGTGTTTTCTCGCCCATTGATCAACATTGGGATCGCAGTTGGCATGTTGATGATAGATACTAACAATCTGATATGTCCAATTGTTCATAGCAATAGCACTGAGCTCCTGTACAGGTTCACCCTCACAATCCATAAAAATGATGATAGAAGCCTAAAACGGAAATTTACACATCTAAGGAAACGTTCTATAACATATTACAAAATGAAGAATTACATCGATGCTTTTCACGACAAAATACACAAATGATATGATGGCAACGAAGAAGTAAAATGTATCTAATAAGACCACGTCTACGACACTCAAAGCACATAAGCGAATTGTCATAGGGTAGAGTTAGGAAAGGACTAGTAATTCTCCTTCTTTGATTTGCGTTTTGAGGCAGCATTCTTCTCCGACTTGCGCTTCGTACCACTGCTGTTAAGGATTTGATCAATTATGTCATCCACGTTGGGTGGTTTTGGAATATATAGGATGGATTCCATATGCATGGAGAGCGAGGCTATTTTATTATCCTTGTGCGACCATAATATAGCCCATTCACTTTGAAAAGGATATCCCAAGTACCTTCTCCGAGCTCGTCGCATGTGATGGGTGTTGAATGATCTCCCTCCTTCTTATAGTAAGTGCACCAATGTGATACCGGTAGGCAAATGTGATTACCATCCCAAATCTTTCTATAGGGAGTATCCTTGTCATCTCTCGCCTTCCACTCTTGAGCAAGAGTAGTAGGAATGTCCATATTTAATGTCACGTACTCCTCAATAATATCAAGTTGGTGTCGAATGTACGGACTCACGGGGATCAGTATGTAGTCCCCATACTGATTGTGCATTATATTGACATCCGTGGAAAGGAGCATTCCCGTTTGGAGTACTACGCTATGATCGTCATAACGCAAGACTTGTTTAAATTTACGCTGTAGCGGTGTAGGATTATGTACCTTTGTTGTTTCTTCCACTGGCCTCAGTTGTAGATGATCTGATCGTAGCGAACCTTGTAACGTTTGACCGCCATTTTGTCCTACTAGTGTAGCAGATGAAGTAGATGCTTGAAAATGAAAAAGATTGTATTAAGTTTACGTTCAAGGGAGGAGAGGGAGGAAAGTAGCGACTTACCATTTTAGTTGGATAATAGAATCGATAGAGAGAGAGAGAGAAAATGTGCGTCCGTCACTCGTGCGATTCAACGATGGAATGATTCTCACTGTGGAAGGCTCGCTATTTATATGGAAATGCTTGATTCTCATTGGATGATGATCCTCATTGGACAATAACATCAAGCTGATTCCAAATCTGGCCTCCGTTTACCAATCCGACCCTTCGTTCGCCCGCTGGAGCTGTTTCTTGGGAAATTCTAACTCTGTCGTTTTTTCGCCAATCTCCCAAATCTTGAATGGCGTCTAACATCTAAACGAAGACAGATATGAACAAGCCGTTTCTTTCAGTGAATTTGTCTCACTCTCGGCTTTCAAACGAGGTATTGCACGACTTTCTACGATCACTAGAACTAAAGTTAGAAGATGGCTGTCGGGGGGGTCAGTGAAATTTGTTGAAACAAACTTTGGTCAGGGTCCCAGGTCGAAATGCCACACTTTGGAAAATTTTCAAAATTTTGACCATGCAAAGCCACTCTGACACTAAGGATTTTTTCAGGTGAACTCCGACCTAAAGTCTTGTAACAGCTCTAACTTTTGAACGGCTGGTCCGATTGACTCGCAACAAAAAATGTCACCGAGCAGTTTTTTCTCCTCTTTCAAACGAGTAGCTGTAAGACAAAATCCGTCCACTAGAACCAAAGTTAGAAGATCGCTGTCGGGGGGGGTCAGTGAAATTTGATGAAAAATGTTTTGGTGAAGGTCGCAGGTCGAAATGCCACACTTTGGAAAATTTTCAAAATTTTGACCATACAAAGCCACTCTGACACTTCGGATTTTTTCAGGTGAGCTACGATATTCCACCCTCCCAACCTGGCCGGCTCACCACGCCAACCTGGAGAGCGCATCACAAACTACCGCTCGCTACGTCGGCCGGCCAGCGGGGGGGACGTCAGACTCGAAGCAACACGACGGCTCACCACGACCGACTCGACTGACAGGAGGGGGGACGTCAGACTCGAAGCAACACGCCGGCTCACCACGACCGACTCGGCTGACAGGAGGGGGGGACGTCAGACTCGAAGCAACACGCCGGCTCACCACGACCGACTCGGCTGACAGGAGGGGGGGACGTCAGCGACGGCGGCCATCTTGCGCGGTCCAGTGGTGGAGTTTTACTTACTACTGTTGGGTGAGAGGATAAACATACCTTCTTGTAGATAATGAAATGTTGTATCTTTGTCACTTATTTTTGGAATTTTCAAAAACCTTAGTATGGGTCAGATGGAATAATTGTAAGGGTAAGATGGAATATTAATATAGACCTATACAATAATGAAATAAATTCGATTTTCAAGAAAAACAAGTTTTCCGTATAAACGAACAATATAATTTAAATGGTCTAGAGGTCAATAAGATCAATAACTTGTATAGTAGTCTCTAACATAAACAGTTCCCTTAAAACACACTATACAAAAGATTACTCAAAAGTAGTAAGAAAACAGCGAACACTCGACCGGCGCCCCCCCCTCTGGAACGACAGAGGTTGTGGTCTGTCGTGGTGTGCCGGCCAGGTTGGTCCACGTTCACAAAATGTTCGCTGACTCCCCTCCCTCTGGAACGACAGAGTGTCGTGGTGGTCTTGGGCGACCGCCAGGATTTGTCTTGAGGCTATAGTGTGTGATGTTTTTCGTGCAATCTGCTGAATGTAGGGTTGTAAAATGGGCTGTTTCGAGTGGAAGGAGTGCTCGGATGAGAAAACGGAGGCCAGATTCGGATTCAGCGTGAAATTCTGCATCGGTATGGTGAATTTGAACGCAATCGGAGAGAAAAAATTTTCGCTGACGTCCCCCCCCTACGCCAAACTTCCAATTTTGCTTCTAGTGGACGGATTTTGTCGTGCAATAGCTCGTTTGAAAGCTAAGAGTGAGACAAATTCACTGAAAGAATCGGCTTGTTCATATCTGTCTTCGTTTAGATGTGAGACGCCATTTAAGATTTTGGGACATTGGCGAAAAACGACAGAGTTAGAATTTGGGACGTTTTGGGCTGTAGCTTCAAAACAAAGCATCGGATTGGAAAACGGAGGCCAGATTTGGAATCAGCTTCATGTTATTGTCCAATGAGGATCATCATCCAATGAGAATCAAGCATTTCTATATAAATAGCGAGCCTTCCACAGTGAGAATCATTCCATCGTTGAATCACACGAGTGACGGACGCACATTTTCTCTCTCTAGTTCCCTATTCTATTATCCAACTAAAATGGTAAGTCGCTACTTTCCTCCCTCTCCTCCCTTGAACGTAAACTTAATACAATCTTTTTCATTTTCAGGCATCTACTCCATCTGCTGCACTAGTAGGACAAAATGGCAGTCAAACGTTACAAGGTTCGCTACGATCAGATCATCTACAACTGAGGCCAGTGGAAGAAACAACAAAGGTACATAATCCTACACCGCTACAGCGTAAATTTAAACAAGTCTTGCGTTATGACGATCATAGCGTAGTACTCCAAACGGGAATGCTCCCTTCCACGGATGTCAAGATAATGCGCAATCAGTATGGAGACTACTTACTGATCCCCGTGAGTCCGTACATTCGCCACCAACTTGATATTATTGAGGAGTACGTGACATTAAATATGGACATTCCTACTACTCTTGCTCAAGAGTGGAAGGCGAGAGATGACAAGGATACTCCCTATAGAAAGATTTGGGATGGTAATCACATTTGCCTACCAGTATCACATTGGTGCACTTACTATAAGAAGGAGGGAGATCATTCAATACCCATCAGATGTGATGAGCTTGGAGAAAGTACTTGGGATATCCTTTTCAAAGTGAATGGGCTATATTATGGTCGACACAAGGATAATAAAATAGCCTCGCTCTCCATGCATATGGAATCCATCCTATATATTCCAAAACCACCCAACGTGGATGACATAATTGATCAAATCCTTAACAGCAGTGGTACGAAGCGCAAGTCGGAGAAGAATGCTGCATCAAAACGCAAATCAAAGAAGGAGAATTACTAGTCCTTTCCTAACTCTACCCTATGACAATTCGCTTATGTGCTTTGAGTGTCGTAGACGTGGTCTTATTAGATACATTTTACTTCTTCGTTGCCATCATATCATTTGTGTATTTTGTCGTGAAAAGCATCGATGTAATTCTTCATTTTGTAATATGTTATAGAACGTTTCCTTAGATGTGTAATTTCCGTTTTAGGCTTCTATCATCATTTTTATGGATTGTGAGGGTGAACCTGTACAGGAGCTCAGTGCTATTGCTATGAACAATTGGACATATCAGATTGTTAGTATCTATCATCAACATGCCAACTGCGATCCCAATGTTGATCAATGGGCGAGAAAACACATTCATGGACTTAATCTGAAATATTTGCAAGACTATGGCTTTTCTTGTGAGAGTGCTCTTCTTATTGACTTTAAACGATGGTTAGCTGCTTTCAATGTTATACGCATCTTTTGTAATAATCCTGGTAAGGAGAGGAAAGTATTTCCCAATCTAATCATTGATGATATTTTGCTCCCACCTTGGGATAGTAGAGTGAATCAACATTATCATGAAGTCACGAAACGTTTTAAGGATTTGTGTGTTCCTATTTTGTCTATTCGTTGTAGTAGCTACGTTCATAACCAATGCTTCTTTCCTCCTTACCTCAACACTGCCAAAGTCCTGTATGGTCATCATTGCTCGCTGTATGATAGTTACCAGCTGTATCTATTTTATCTCTTTCAAACCATTGATTTATAATGCATGCTTGTTACCGTTATTCAATAAATGTTACTATGAGAAGAGTTGTTTTCATGCAATGGATGGGTTAGATAAAGGGCGATCATGTCTTTCTCAAACGACTGCGGAAGATTACATTTTCATAGGCAAAGTTTAAAAGGAGCTGTTCAAGATTATGTGATAAATTTTCATAAAGATGAGACCGACATCGAAGCAGTGGTCGATGATGCTAGCACTCTATTTCTAGAGTTAATGAATACATTCTCTGATAGCATTATCATGGCGCGATTAGTTGCGAAAATTAAGATTAGTCATTTTGGAAAGGAAGAGGTGGAAAGTCGCTCTTTCCATTTTGCTTCTTATTCAATGGAAGTGGTAGATCACCCCCAAGAATTTTTTAAAAGACATATGATAAAAATTGCTGAACGTCTTAACGCATTTGACCATCATGGTAGCAGTCTGGTGATTGAAGCGATTTCAGATATTCACATTCAACTTTCTATAAAGAAAAATTGAAAATGCAGTGGTACTTGATTGTAGCACAACTGGTTTTCGAGCTATGTCTGCTCACTCTCGAAGTATATTCCTTCTGTACATGTGTCTATTATTTAGAAAAGGCTAGCAAATTCATATCTTCAAAAAGACTTGCTATAGACATCAGTAACGGTGAAACTATGTGTTGTGATGTATGTAAGCGAAAGGATGGAAATGAAAAGCGCATCTTCAAGAGATGTAAGCATGCTTTTTGTCAACGCTGTTTCATACGTAATTGCATTCAACTTTGCAAATGTAACCACTGTGATACTGCTCATTTCGAGTGTCACTTATGCCGCAATAGTTAGTACCTATGCAAATGTGGTAAAGACAGGTTTCTAGCAAAGACTAACACGGAAAATGGCGAAACGTACAGGTCAAAAGTCTTCAAAGTTTTCTTCAGCCATTCAAGCTCTCCGACGAATGAAAGCAAATCAGCGATACAATGCTATACGACATGCTAACGATAAATTCATTTGTGAAATTATTTCTCATGTGAGGAAGTTGAGGACGAAGAAATTAGCGCCAAAACAACGAAAGTTACTTAAGCGATATGCTACGAAATTGCGTTTCATCTCCAATCCTAAAGTCACCCTTCAAAGAAAGAGGAAAACTCTAACACAAAAGGGCGGTTTCCTTTCAGCAATACTTCCAATGATAGCTCCTGCCGTGGGCAACGTATTGGGTAATATCTTTGGCTCTAAGCGTTAATTATGCAAATGTTGAATCTCAAAGTAATAAAATGGATTTCAGACTTCAATGTGATAAAGTTCTGACTGTATCAGGTCCATCTCATGCAGGTAAAACTGTTTTCACGCTGAATTTATTGGATAAAAGAAGGGAGTTGTTTAAGGAACCTATCAATTGAGTGATTTGGTGTTATGGTATTTATCAACCGTCCCTGTTTCAGGAATTGCAAAGTCGCAACTTTATTCGACATGAAGGAATTATTGCAGTGGATAAACTTCAGTCTAATGATGTTGTTGTATTGGATGATTTACTAAAAGAAAGTAAGAATTCAAAAGATGTTACAGATATGTTCACTCGCGCAGCACATCATAAAAGGTGCTTTATCATCTATATCACACAAAATTTGTTTCCTGATGGAAAAGAAGCTCGTACACGAAACCTGAATACACACTATTATGCTATTTTCAAGAATCCGCGAGATAAAAGTCAATTTGAAATTTTAGCGCGACAAGTTGCACCCAGAGGATCAAAAGCCTTAATTGAAATTTTTCAAGCAGCTACTGAAAAACCATACGGTTGCTTATTCATTGACTTTACGCAAGAGTTTCCGGAAGAATTTAGATTTCGAAGTGATATTTTGAAAACTCCCATGATTATCTACAAACTATGAGTTCTTATTCTCGCATGATTGTTATTCCTCAGGATGAATATGTACAATTGACTGCCATGCAGCAAGTAAAGCAACCTCTTGCAAATCAAATGTATAGGAAAGAAATAGATTATCAGCAAAATGTTCACATCAAAGATCCACATCGTGCTGTATTATTACAATCGGAAACTGTTGAGCAATTAAAAAACTTGAAGAATAAGATGCGTGACTCTGTATCGACTGCTACACCTTTAGCATCTCGCGCACATGACATATCTCTTTTCAACAGTATTGAACCCCATCTCAATGTAAATGATAGAGCAGAAATCATTACAGATGAAAATAAAGTGATTGATGCTTCACGTTATGAAGACTTGATTCAGTATGCAACACATAGAAAGCGCCGTCAGGGCTATGTTCCACCTGGTTGGTCATACTTTCTTAAACTATTGAAAAAGCATAATGTGCCAAAATTTGCTTTGAATAATGAGACATTGAAAGAACTTTATTCAACAGTGGCTACTGCTCCAATGCTTCAGACGATGAAAATGCCAACAAATTGGTTTAAGGCGTCACCTGCTACATCCCCTCCCACACTCACTAAGCAAACAAGAGGAAGAACTCGACGTAGATCTACGCCACCACTAAAACTAGTAAAAGGAAAACGTAAAACAGCTCCTCCCAGGAAATACATGTTCTCAGACTATTAATATGAAGCAGATGTGTTGCTTGCCATGTAATGAACCGCCAGAGGTGAATGTCGTTGTCACTTGCACTTGCTGCGCTAGCTCTCATAATGAAACCCCTAAGCAATGTGAACACGATCGCAAAACCGCTAAAGCTAAATGCTGCAGTTGTTGTAAATGTAGAAAGGCAAGAAAACAAAAAGATGAGAAGGAGGAAAAAGAGTCAGTCGTCATCGACTGAACGTTTGAAGTCAATCTATTATGATGTAAAACATCCGGCAGGATTTGCATCGATCAAGAAATTATCAAAAGCGAGTGGTCTTCTACAATCACAAGTGAAACGATGGCTAAAGGGTCAGGCTACCTATACACTCCACAAACAAGCGAAAAAGAAGTGCCGCACCCGCCATTATATTGTTCATGACATCGATGAACAGTATCAAGCAGATTTGTATGATGTCGCCTCCATTTCAAAACATAACTCGGGCAATAATTTTATTTTAACCGTCATTGATATTTTCTCGCGTTATGCGTGGGCTCAACCTTTAGAAACTAAAGAAGGGAAAGGAGTAGCAAAAGCATTCCAAACAATTTTTCGAGAAGGTCGCATTCCAAAAAGAATTCAGAGTGATCAAGGAAAAGAGTTTGAAAATCAGCATGTGAGAAGATTATTTGAGAGGCATGACATTGAGTTGTTTAGTGTAAAGAGTGCTTATAAAGCTGCACTCGTTGAACGTTTTAATCGCACATTAAAAAATCGCTTGTGGCGACATTTTACTGCCAACTTGACACAAAATTGGACAAAGGTTCTACAAGATACACTCCATGCCTACAATCACTCTATCCATCGTTCTATTGGACTCAGACCAGTAGATGTAAATGCTGACAATGTAGATAAAGTGCGTGAATCATTCCAACGTAAACGCACTCATGTGAAAAGTGATGTGAAAATTGGTGATAAAGTTCGTATCTCAAAAGTGAAGAAGTTTTTTTGCTAAAGGGTACCTTCCGAATTGGACAGAGGAGGTATTTACAGTATCAAGGATTAATCAAAAAGACTGTCCCACCACCTACAAGTTGAAAGATTACGATAATGAAGAAATTGAGGGTAGCTTTTACCGCGATGAGACTGAGGTAGTCACTGAAAGTGAAACATATTTGGTAGAGAAAATCATTCGATGTAAAAAACGGCAAGGTGAAGAATGGTGTCTTGTTAAATGGACTCGTTATCCTTCAAGTATGAACTCTTGGATGCGTCGTGCCGACATCTTTCATCTAAGTGATCGACAGTGATTCATGCAAAGTTGTAACTAACAATGTTTAGGGTTTGAGCTATGAATCCAACTGCCTCATTGTATTCACGACCCTCCCATGTAAGTGGTGGAGGACAAATTTACATCGGCGCTCGCCGCCAACGTGGAGGTAGCATACTTGGTGCACTGAAATCTGTTGTAGCACCTCTCATATCCAATGTCGGTAGATCTTTAAAACGAAATGTTTTAAGTAATGCCGTTGGCTTTGCTGGTGATGTTGCTAGTGATCTTTCCAGAGGTAGAAGTTTTAAGAGCAGTTTGTTGAATCGTGGGAAGGAACGCGGTTTAAAAACATTGAAGCAGACCTTTGCTGGTGTTACTCAAGGAAAGAAATCACCTAAACGAATGAATAAAGGAAGGAGGAAACATCGCGGAGCCGGTAAGGTGCGATTTTCAGTCAAAAGGCATTCACGCAAACGTCGCAGAGGCTCTAATCATTCATCAGGCGCTAAACGACGACGCTGCTATAACTTCTAATCATGGAGTGTAAAACTTCCGGTTTTTGTGTGTTTGATCAACAAGCCATACAGACAGATATTCTTAGTTCAAGTATTGTAGATTATCATCCTCGAACAGCTGAGAATGCTGGCCCCATTGAATTTGTTATTCCTGGTGGTAGTGATGACTACATAGATTTGAGTTATGCGATGGTTGATTTGAGGTTTAGAATTCAGCAAGCAGATGGAACTGCTATTGACGATGCACATAAAGTTGGACTGAACAATTTACCATTGACTACATTACTTCGCGATGTTTCTCTAACGATTGGAGAGCAGCAGGTGGAAGGTGGTCAAAGCGAATATCCCTATAAATCATATTTCAATCATGTATCACAGTTTCATCCAGCAGCACAAAAAAGTCATATGGAAGCCATGGGATGGTATAGAGATGAAGCAGGAAAATTTGATGTTGAAACAAACAGTGGCTTTGTAAAGCGATCTGCCATGATTAAAGATAGTAAAGTATGTCAGCTATATGGTCCGCTGAATTTAGACTTCTTTAGACAGTCAAAGTTTTTACTCTGTAATACCAGCATGCGACTCAAGCTGACATTGAATAAGCCTGAATTTGCGCTGAATGCATTTGCTAAAGTTGACAATTTTAGAATTCATGTGGAAGATATTGCACTTTACATTCGTCGAGTAGTACCGAATCCAAGTGTCATTAGAGGACATGCTGAAGGTCTTAACCGCCAAAATGCCATTTACCCCGTTCAGCATACAAAGCTTCTCACCTTTACAATTCCGAAAGATCAAAAGAGTTTCATGAAAGATGGCCTCTTTCCATCGGAAGCACCGAAGCTCCTCATGGTGGCAATGGTTGAAAATGATGCATTTAATGGTAATATGAAGAAGAATCCTTTCAATTTTAAACACAATCAGTTAAGTAAAATTGCTTTACGTGTAAATGGTGTGAGTCATCCTGGTCCACCCTACAAACCAGATTTTGCTGCGGATCAATTTATGCGCAGTTATGTTGATTTTATGGATGTCTTTGGCTTTTACAATACGGATGACACTAACGGACTGACTATGAAAGAGTTTAAGAGTGGATATACTATTTATGCATTTGATTTGACTGCTGACAGCGATATTAGTGCACGCTATCGTCAAGCGAACGTGCCTCATAATATTCGTTTGGATTTGACGTTCAAAAGAACACTACCTGAGACGATCAATGTATTAATTTATGCAGTCTTCGATTCAAATATTGAAATTACAAAGTATCGTGACGTGATTCTTCAGTATAATCGTTAATGAGTTGGTTGACTGCTGACGATATTAAGACTAAAGTGCAGCGTAATGCAGACGAAGCGACGTTGAAAGCTTTCGATAATGTCTATTCACTCGATACCTTACCACCTGCAGTAAATCACTATCCCATCTTTATTGTGCTAAACACTCATTCGCAGAATTTAGGCGGTGAGCATTGGAAAGCGATCTTTATTGGAGAAGACCGACGTGGTGAACTATTTGACTCTCTTGCTCAACCTCCAAATATACCAACACAGCAGTGGTTGAGAAAACATACGCGTCAATATCAGCGAAATGAACGCATACTACAACATCCACTTTCATCAACGTGTGGTGCTTTTGTACTGTACTTCATCTTAAAACGTTTACATGTATCTCGATTTGTATCTGTTATTCAAAACTTTTCATGTAATCCATCATCTAATGAAAAAATGATTTGTAAGTTCTATCATGATTTGAGATAAAAACATCATGTTGGAAAAATTGTTTTTTATTTTACAATCCGCTGGGTACGTACATACTCGATGAGATAGTCTAGGATCACATTTGCTTGTACATGAGATTTTAGTCCACTAATGATCACTTTACTATTATGAAAGATTGCAACATGCACAGGTAACCAACAACTAATGAGAGCTGCAGGAAAAAGTTCGGGTTCATAACACAAATTGTAACTGCTGGTACGAATCTTCAAAAATGATACACTTTCACTCAATTGAGTAGAGATCACCATATTGTCCACAGTCAGATTCGACATCACACACCTCTCCCTCTTCCATATCCGACGTAGTAGTCTTTGTAGCTCTAAGCGCATTGACTGCGCCGATGAATGAGAAAGGGCGCCGAGAATCTGTACAGTCCCATTCAATGGTCCCATTTGGGAAGAGTTGAAGATTTCGTGAATTGTTCATCTTCACCACTAACATTTGAGGTCGGCCCGGGTAATACTTGCTGTTTGGAAGGTGTTGGTGTAATGTTGTGAGATCGATTTTGGTGTAGGGTCTGATGCGACGGAGAATGTTGACGATGGTGTAGCGATGGCGCTTCATGATGAAAGAATGAGTAAATTGAGCGATGTACCTTCCTTTTATACTTTTCCCAACTACCTTGATGAAATGTGAAGTTAGTATGGAGTTGGGAATGATAGAGTTGAATTCGCCGTTTGTTGACGCGCAGCCAGATGCGATTTCCAATACGTGAATGTCTTTTCATATAGAAGTATTTCAAATCCTTCATGATATGATGTAGAGATTGAAAATGACGATAAGATAAAGCAAACTCTCTTCTCACATTTCCAGTTGAATCTTTGAAATAGACGTTTCGATCATGATCCGTTTCAATACGTCGTAGGGAATCTAATTTCCAACTCATGGTGCGTGGTAGTCATGTCTGATTAAGATTTGCATAGTAGGGCGATGAACTCACGACGAATAAATGTCATGATGGAGCGATGTATGTATCTTCTATACTTCTCCCAATTGTATTTGCGAAATGAGAAACAGTTTGCGGAATGAGAATGGCAGATTTGAATTTCATTTCTGTAATGTTGAAGCCAAACTTGATCACCCAAGGAGATGAATCTTAATGTTTCAAAATATTCCAAATCCCTCATGATATCATTGAGGTTGACAAATTGTCGCCATGTTAATGTAATACCTCTTGATGTATGACCATGAGAATTTTTGAAATGTACGTTTCCATCACGATCAACTCTGATATATTTTAGAGAGTCCAAAATCCAAGTCTTCATGATGTTATGCAAAGTCGCAGATCAGCAATATCAAAATGTCCTTTTATCATATTTTGCTTAGCTATGCGGCTACAAAGAGATTTGCTAGTAATCGAGCCGCACTCTTTTCTATTCCCATTGATCATACACAACAGCTAAATGGAAAGTGGGAAGTGGGTGTCACTCAACTTGTTTATAGCAACTGTGTCTATACTTTTGATCATGAGGTGATGACTATTAATATGAGACGTACAGCTGCTTAGCAATGTGAAAAGGGCTGCCGAGTATACATTCCACAGTGGCCAAAGAAAGATCTCTTATCATGTAAAAAGTTTATATATGATTTCTTGAATAAAGCGTGTAAACATATTGTCCAATTTACTCCGCACAATGATGATCATAATTATGTACATCATGTAGTTGAGAAAGATTGGATTGTTGGTTTAAGTCCAAGTTTAAGAAATGATTTAGGTTACCTCGCTAGCGCCTTAACAAGCTATGATAATTTTAACGTTAATTACCACATAAGTGCTCATAAACAGTTAATATATCGAGAGGAAGCTTATTATGTAGATCTTATTCCAAAAAAGAGAAGACGTTGGTGAAGAAGATTGTGATTAAGCCAAGAAAGACAAACATGACTCCTGAAACATTATTGAAGAAATTTAATTATCTCCTTCGAGTTGATGGTAAACAAGTGGCAACATTGACTTATATCAAATCATCTAATCATATTGCAATAAGTAAATTAAATGATGATGATCTAGTATTAGTTTGTTCAAAAGATTTTCATCAGTTCTTATGACATCGTTATGCAGCTGTTCATGGAAAATCTGATATGCAACATTTACCATGTGAAAGGTCAAATCAATTTGATACAGAATGGACCGTATCTTTATACAGAAAGTATGTAGAGCCTATAGGTGGTATCTTACATGAAACAAGAGTGTTGATGCCTCGCATTATTACTTCGGTTAAATTGGTTGTAGATTATTTAAATGAAGTGATTAATGAGCAACATATTTCATTTTCTGAAAAAGAAGGTACTTTGTCTCTCACTATAAGTGGAAAAGGTATTGAACTAATTATGGATAAAACTCTAATGGACATTTTGGGTTTTGATCAAAATATCTTTAAAAGTGGTACTGTAACCAAAGCTAGCGCAGACATGTCGCTATCGCGTCGTATTAACTATTTTCAGATATATTCCAATATTGGTGAAGATGTACGTGTGGGAGATGTTGAAGCTCCATTGCTAGCAATGATACCATACCAGCCAAAACGCTGCAGTATTTTATCTGAGCATACTTTCAAGAAAGTGCATTATACAAAGCTGAAATCAAACTACATCCCACAAATTGATATTGCCATTTATGACGATGCTGGTGCGTTGATTCCTTTTCATAAAGATGCTGTGACAAGTATCACACTCCATTTCCGAATGAAGAGTTAATGCAAAAGTATGCTAATATATTTTTCCAATGTGAATAATATGGAAAGTGAAAATAAGGACTCGTTTCTAATCTACTTGCCCAGTAATGCTTCTATGAATAAATTTCCCAAAAATAAACCATCAGACTATCGAGTAGAATTAAATCGCCCACTACATTTAGAAGGTGAATGGGAGGTTGGTGTTTCTAGTATTTGCTATGATAGCAATATTCAGAATGTGAATGATTTGGAAGAAATGATATTGACTCCTCGCATCCATGATGGAATAACGATGAATAATGCATTCCAGTTCCCATACAATTTAACATCAGATGGAAAGTGGAACTATGAATGGATTCAGATAAAATCTGATTTTTATGGTCCATGTGGGAATGAGAAAATTATCAAGGCATTCAACAGTGGTAATGCTTCCATCATGAAGAATAAGGATCAGAAAGTTTGTGAGTTTACTATCTATCATTGGAGTGGGAGACAGTTCATTCGCTTTCATTCTTTTACTAAAGGTCTTACACTGAGCTTGGATAATGAATTCTATCCACATCTCGGTTTTGGCCATGGACTACATCTAACGTCAATTGCTACTGCAAATGTTAAAAAAGTTTATTCAAATCGAATCAACAAATTTCATTATAAATTTAAAATATTTGATGAAGATGTTGTAGAATGCGAAGAACGCATCATTTTGAAAAAGCGTGGTGTTCAACCTTTATCACTTATTGAGTTAGTAAAACGATGGAATGAGACTGTGGGTAAGAAGTATGGAGAGAAAATTATGGCGGACAAAAATAAGTTGGTCATTCAGAAATATAATGACAAACTTACAGTTTATTTCTCTCCAACCTTGCGTCATTGTGTAAGACATTATACACCTATTATTGGAAGCGGTGTGGTGTATGCTTCTCATGAATATCACACTAAAGCTGATTCAGTTAATGATGAATGGTGGGTGGACATCTATGGCGATCGCATCAAGAAAATTTACCAGTCTTATGAAGAATCTAAAGTTGCTATCAATATAATGCCGCGTCTATATCATACAGTTGAAAGCTTCATTCATGTAGTAAATCCTTATATACAACAGAAGTTGAAGCATGTGATGAAAGGTAAATATGATGTAAAGACACACCACATTTCGTTTTCAATTGAAAATCAACGCGTTGTTCTGAAACTGGGTGATGACATTCAATGTCAATTGAGTAAAAATTTGAAAAAACTCTTTGGTTTTTCAATGATACAAACTGTGTTTACTGCTGCGCATACGATTGGTATAGAAACACCAATGACACATGATAAACATGAACAGCACCTTTACATTCAAAGTGATTTGATTCTACCTATTTCTGTTGGTGAGAAAAAAGAATACATTTTACGTGATTTCATTCATGATAAAGACGCTTCATATGGAATAGTCGAGAAGATGTTTGAATCTATTTTCTATCATCCCGTCGTCAAACAAACTATACCCTCTATTGCTATCAAAATTACCAATGGTTTACAAGAGTGCATCCATGTGAAAGATACTAAATCCCTCGTAACTTTAGTGTTTCGGAAAACAAAGTGAAGTCATTGTGATATGTTTATTGAAATAAAAATATGTGTATGAAAAAGTCTTTTCACAGATATAGGGGAATGGGCTGACTGTAGGCATATATTCACAAGGAAGAAACTATCTAAAGCGATACATAATACAGCAGTGTTTATCTACAGAAATCAACATGAAAATACTAAGTTAAGGATGATTATGCTAAGACGTCTCCTGAATGTGGTAGTGTGAGTTTAATTCTTTTGGCTGGTGGTATGTTTGTGTCAGGATGTCCATGTGGAAGAGATATGTTGTGTTCTAACCAGCACCTCTTATCCTCCCATGCTGAAAGCGCCCGTTTCCTAAAAGTATGAGTTTTGATCTCATGCTACTTAGATTTTACGATTGTCATATTGACAAACGTTATATTTTTATTTCTATAGGCTTTCCTGAAATTTTTATGTTTCATGTTAGAGACCAATGATCTTGATATGCCTTTAGCAGGCTTAATACTATCGTCGCTATCCCTTAATTTGATACTGTACATTTTTGGTCGGAGGAGAATCATTTCATCTATTTCCTTCCCTGCTGTTTCATCCTTAAAACAACCAAGTTTTGCCTTATTTTTTATGGAGTAGAGTGGGTGATCAGTAGGATAATTTGATGTATCAAAATATCTTTCTAAAGATTTTCCTACTTCATTGAAGTTTAAATCTTTTTGAGTGGTAATTCCTAAGAAGAAACTATCTGTATCACCACCCAACAAACGAACCTCTTTTACGAGAGGACATGGTTTTAGTATTTTATAAAAGAGTTGGTACATTTCAAGCTTAGAGTAATCTAGTACAGCTTGGCCAATATAGATGGGCTTGCACAACTCAACTTCAGATTTTATCATTTTAACACCTACAAGGTCCTCATCGATAATGTCTCTATCGATGAATAGAGGTGATGAGACCAATTTCTTAAATTTTGTAACATCATTGACTAGTTTATAGTTTACACGTTTTCTAACATCCTCCATCGCCTTACCAAATAGACTATTATTCTGATACTTATAAAAATCTTTTTCAAAATTATTTTGGGCTAGTGCACGTTTCTGGCTGTTGCTATCAATATATGGTTTGAGGAAGGCTTTCTGTCTAAATTTATTAATGCGGTGAACTCTTTTTAAAATCATACCCATTTCTAAATAAAATTTTAAGATGCTAAAGTGGACTAGATAGTTTTCCTTATCATACTGGGTGAATAAAAGTTTGCGGCAAGGCTTATAGTCGGGTTGACCGCATGATTCTAGATCTTTATGAAATTGTTTCATAAAGTCGGAAAACATATATTTGGTCACTTCACCTGATTCGGGTGCGAGTGGAAAATCTACGGTTTTATGTTTAATATTATTTGGATAGATTAGATCTATCTCAAAATAATATCCCCAATCACCTTCATCTGGAATTGCTAGTATGTTAGAAGGGTTGGAGAGATGCTGAATTTCACTATCATCTAACCAGCTAAACTCAGAGTGAGGGAGTGGTTTGGATAGTGAACTACCATATAAATTATTTTGGTCATAATACTTAAGATGAGTCTGATCATCGCCTACTAATTTTGATTTTAACCTATGTTTATTTACAAATGTGAGACCACCGCGAATTCCTCGCTCAAATAAATTATACATCTCTGGATCTTGTAAGAGATGAATGGTCTCACCAGTCATTTTAAAAGCAGACTTAAATGACATGGCTGGCAGACTGACAAAGTGGACGGGATCTAACTTATCTTCTTCTAATGCCACTCGTCGAAACTCCTGAAATACATCAGCCAGCAAAAATACATCTAACTTAAGATAGGCAATCATATATTCGCCAAATGTATGGCAGTCAAATTTTATCCATGCATCTTGTGCATGATCATAATCTTCGGTCTTACATTCTGCGCCGCTCAAATCATTTTTAAATTTATCTATGGGCGGAAGAGAAGTCTCGCCGAGTTTACTAATCGCATCAAAATATGCATATGGAAAGACTCCTTTCCGTGTGATAACTTCATCGGTTAGATTTGGATATTGTTTCTTAAGATTTTGTGTTAGTGGAAGAGACTTTGGATTTTGTACGAGAGAGGCCAGTGATGCAGTCATAAATTGGTAGGAATCTAAAAATTTTATATCAAAATAGACCGTCTTATTTTCTTTAGTTTTATCGACAGGCACTTTTGCTGTCATGGCCATAAACTTCTCTCTCGTTTGTGCTATTACATCAAGCTTCCACTCTTTCATTTGACCTAAACCTCCTTTTATTATCATATGGCTGTCGTAGCCCTTGAAATTATGGAAAATGACGGGTAATATACTCCGTTTCATCCTAAGTGAAAAATTGCATTTTGAACATAGTGCGATTCTAAATTTACCAGTGATGTGATCATGGTCGCGCACTTTCTTAATCTTATCATCGTCAAATGTTTTACTACATTTGGGGCAAACGTTGCAACTATCAAATTTTGCTTGATCATCTGCTGTCATATGCAATGATCTGCGATAGAGTTCACCATCATACTTTTGTTGAAATTTTACAGCCTGTTCGAGGAATTGTAGGAATTGGTAAATACAATCCTCACCTTGCCAGACGTGCATTTTATTTTTTCTATTTTGGAAATGGTCATGCCATACTTCATAGCAGGATATGGCTGCTGGCTTGTGGATGATATCATCGATATAGCATTCGATGTCAGCATAGATGACACGAAGAGGACTTAGTTCATCGCCATTCTCTCTATATGAAAACTCCTTTTCTTTGGGCATGCGCTCCATTTGTAGTTTACCTCACTTACACCATTCGTAATGAGTTTCAAATCTATTTTTACTCCTAAAGTTGCGAATGCATCTGTCACAGTAATAAATCTCTGATGAGCTAGAATTTCTTAAGTGGTGGTATAAGCGAGAAATTTTGGGAATACCGCAGTAGTGCCATTCCTCACTATCATCCTGTCTTACTAATAAAAGGTTGACAACGTGGTCATAACAACTCGAACGCGAGTTGTAGCGGACACCCTTCAATCCCTTTTCCCAAACATGGAGAACTATTTTGATGTTGTTCAATTTTTCAAATTTTTCTATATCTTTAATTTTCATATCTTCACTATTGCAGTCATCAAACTTTAATTCATTCTCCCACTGTTGATACTTACTCTTGCGGTATCGGCTATACTGTACATCATTATAGTGGAGAATGGAGAGGACGGCATACTTAAAACATTGCGATTCGCAATCTACAGAAATGACTGCTGCTTTATTTCTTAAATTTTTCGGAAGTTTAAAGGAGCCTCGTCCAGAGTAGTTCTCTAATAAAGTGATTTTAATCATGGCAGTCTCAATACCATCAAAAACGAGACCACTATCACGCTCGTTAAATTTATCTATGTTTAATTTTAACCCTTGGATATGAAAATTTATCTAAGACTCGCAGTCTACAACTTCGGTTGCAGGAGAGGAGGGTATGTGAAACTCCAACCTCTCTACTATTTGACCAGTATGGTGGTCGATTTTTACATATTTTATTTTGAGATAGATGAGCGCCTTCATTCTAAAATTGACTAAATTGTTGAAGAGCGCACCAATCAAAGATGAATTTTGATGAAACCATTCTTCAAAGTCAGTAATGGTTTCTGAGGATTCCATCTGGTAGTTCCTCACTAAATTATTTATCGACACTTCAGAGAGTCGGATAGAGGAGGTGCTGTTAGTATAACTATCGTCACTGTGTGTATGTCGAAGTCTATGTGAAGATAGTTCAAAATGTGACTCAAAAGACTGAATGCATAAATCGCAAAAAAAGGAGACATCGTTAACAGAATCATCCCCACCTTCGGAGATTGATGCTGACTTAGGTTTACAAACACCTCGCTTGATGTGTCGGACGAGATCACGCTTCCTCGTGAAGATGTGTCCATAGTCAGCACATTCCCGATCGTTGCATTCCCGCGACAATGTTGACATGGAGTCGCTGTTGTTATCCAACTCGCTCGAGATGGGACTGGTATCACCTGAAAGAGAAATCATTCTTTCATCTCTGTTCAAGTCTCAGTGTATTGTTACAACCTACCTTGACTCAACAACTCTAAACTTTCCTCGAGAAGGGAGGGCGTTGGTGATGAAGTTGATGCCTCAAATTGAGGAAGATGCTATTAGCCACACGTTTGAGGGAGATGAGAGAGGAAATCTTCAACTTACCATTTCAACGAAATCAAGTTTAAGGTTGATACTTCAACAAGATAGAGACTTCACTCAAATTTGGAATTCACGAGATAGCAGTTCACTTGTACACCTCAAATAATAACAGAATTCGCTAGAGAACACTTCACTTATACGTCTCAAAGACAGAGTGAAATGATACGGATGTCACTTTACATATATATACTTTCATATTCATCATTCATTGGCTGTTCATTCTGATTGGTTGCTTGTTGATAGTTAAGAATTAGAAAACATTTCAAAGTTATTATTCACAGTCAACATGACAAGCCCTCCGACAACACCGAATACAAAATTCTCTTCTCCATGCTCAACACCAAAGGCGCTCGTTGCACCAAACGCTCCAACGAAGGGGAAGGTAGAGAAGGTGTACCGACTGGACAATATCAGAAAGTTGTCATTAGCAGCGAATGACGAAGAGGAGAGTGTATGTGAGAAGGAGTGTCCCGACTTAACAGGCGTGAGGTGGAAGTATCTGCAGTACGATACTGACGATGTGATGGAGATCATCAGCAGCAAATTCCTCCACCAATTATGTGAGTGGTACACCCCTAACTCCCAGCCACGAACTATGGCGGAGTGGGAGTATATTGACAAAGTGAGGCTCGCAGTGGAAGAACGATTGAAACAAGTGAACTGTTTTTGTGATCTATGTGAAGCCAGACTCTGGGACGATATTGACGATGAAGACCTTTTGAAATACATGCCATAATAAATTTTTATTTCATATTATCTTTGCTTTCATACTGACTTACTTGAATGGGGCTTCAGTGGATGATTTAGCCATGTATACTTTTTCATTTGGAAATAGTAGCACACTTAGTTTAACTTGCAATTCTTATAACATTTCATATGGATGATAATGGTAGATGAAATAGTGTTAGATAAAATTAAGATAGCTTACACTTCTGATACAGGGATAGCAATCGACTGCGATCCATGTGTAAAGAGTTTGTTAGACTACGGAAGAGAGAAGTGTGTTATGTTGCGTGTGGCGCGTGAGTGTCCTCCCATTTCATTCCATTCATCAATTCATCTCATTGATAGAGACAGGTAGAACTCATGGTTCTCATAACGTATGCAATGGATAGTTTATAAGGCAACCTTCGACAGTTGGCTAAATGTCGCCCTGGCGCGAATGCATACTACGTTGAGACAGAGGCAATCACTTGCAAACATGACGCAGAGAGGTTTAGCAAGATTGACCATTGCCGAATGTCCCTTGCGGTATACATAGCTACGGGTTTCATCGCCGCCCTTTACAGGAACGCCCGTCGAAAGGAAGTATTACACCGAACTTCATTTGCAACGTTCAAGTTGACTGATAGCAGATTCAACTTAATGATAGTATTCGCCAGTCCGAAGACTGCCCAGGGCAAACCGCGTGGAGGTTCTATCATGTCTTGCCCCATGGTGGCCCTTAAGATAGCCGATGGTTCATTCTCGGGGTGTGAATTTAAGTTGACTATTGGCTGGAATAGTCAATGGGTATGACGGTTAGGTTGTCATAGACCCTATACCGCGTAGCTCGTGCTGGTGCATCTGGAACCTTTCGGATGCGAGTGGCATTTGGAGTCCACACCCCATCCGTCCAAACGATCTTCTTGATCTTACCCTTCTTCTCATCCTCTTCATCCCACTCGTCGAGGATGACGAACTCGGGAATGGCGTTGTCTTCATCGATGAAGACGGGAATGCTGTTGGCAGGAGACGTTGCTTCCATCGTGACTTGAAATTGAATGAGAAGCGCTACAATCTTCTGGCTTATGTAGGGTTTTCAACAATGAATTGCTCAACAGCGAATCAGAATGCTTCAGGGATAGCAATCGACTGCATAACGTTCAAGTTGACTGATAGCAGATTCAACTTAATGATAGTATTCGCCAGTCCGAAGACTGCCCAGGGCAAACCGCGAGGAGGTTCTTTCAAATGAGTTATCATTCAGTGACAGAGGATGAAGTAAAGTGTACAAATAGACACTTTTCGTTGGTGTAACTGCAAATTTTAACATCGAAATTTCAGGAAAATTGTTGATATACTTTAACGAAAAGTGTCTGTTTGTGCACTTTACTTCATCCTCTGTCACTGAATGATAACTCATTTGAAAGATCATGATCTGTAGATGATTTCTATAATAACCAGTTCAACAAAATACCAATTTGTGTAACTTTTATGAGCAAAAATTCGAAAAAATGGAGTCAACACCTTAAATGTCACAATTTTACCATTGGAAATACATAGGATTTTGTTATCCTCTCTATTTCTGAAAAGCAAATGATCTGATCCGGCAGACGCGAAGTTTTGCAGTAGGTTAGAGGTGTACTATGCTATGTGAAAGTTTTGTGTACTACCTCGTTCCCTGCACAACTTCACGCTGGCTCCCGGACTAAGTACATGGACCCTGAGAATCTTCTTCATTCTGATAATCAGTGAGTATCCTAGCAGTCTGTCGTTTCCTCTTTCCAGCAGTAGAATGTCTATTTGCGGACGGAATGGGTAATAGATCGAGCCATGATACCGCGGCTGGTTTAGAAGGTGCAGTCAGTACGCTATTCACGAAAGCGTCGACAGGCGGTTCAGACAGGGCCACGGTAGAAGGTGCAGACGAGAACATGTCAGGAGGTGCAGACAGGGCCACGGCAGAAGGTGCAGACGAGACTATGGCAGGAGGTGCAGACAGGGCCACGGCAGAAGGTGCAGACGAGACTATGGCAGGAGGTGCAGACAGGGCCACGACAGAAGGTGCAGATGAAACCATGGCAGAAGGTGCAGACGAGACCATGGCAGGAGGTGCAGACAAGGCCACAGCAGAAGGTGCAGACGAGACCATGGCAGGAGGTGCAGACAAGGCCACGGCAGAAGGTGCAGACGAGAACATGGCAGACGACTCCGCTACTGTCGGTGGAACATTCTCAGTATCTGAAATAAAATGAGTGCAATATTACATACAAGAGTTGGTCGTTGAATGCTATTACTGATGATTCCATCAACGATTTATGTATCAACCTCTCAACATGCAATGAAGAATATTCGATATAATCAGTTGTTAATTAAACACTTAAGTTATTTATGTGCTCACCTGTAACTAGCTCAGTAACACTTGCTGGTGCGAAATGTTCATCATCAAAGATATCACGGTTGTATGGATATATACCGCAAGATTTGAATCCTGTCACCGCTTTATCCATTGTACAAGATTTTGCATAACTTGCCGAGAACAGTTCTGCAACATCATATTGGGTTATTCGTTTGCTTGGGTGGTTAATTAGGAAATTGGTGCATTGTTTTTGGTAATTCGACTTCAAAGAAGAAAAAAATGTCTTGTCCAGAGGCTGTAACTTGTGACTGCTGTGTGGCGGTATAGTCAACAAGAGGATGTTACTTGCTCTTGCCTTCTCAATTGCTTCAATTGTGCAATGACTGTGATGATTGTCCATTATTAGTAGAATCTTCTTGTTCTCAGTTGGACGAGTGTGATCTATAAAATGCTGGAGCCATTGAACAAATAGTTCATTTGCAATCCAACCATTAGGTGATGTCATACCAAGAGTTCCCTCTGGAGAATTTCGTAGTAAAAGATCTTTCATATATTTCCGTTTGAATATCATGGCTGGGGGGACAAATACCGTTCCGGATGCGTTAAAACAACATATTACAGTTGTTGTTTCTCCTTTCTCACCGGAAGCAACAATGCCGACTTGTTTTGATCCTTTTTTTTAAACAATTTTAGTTGACCTAGTTGGAACTGTGGATAGGCCACTTTCATCCACATTATATATATTTCCGGGAGAAAATTTGTGATTCGACATCGATGCTTCAAGAAGATCGAAAAACTTTCTGACTTGAACTCTGTTGAACCCTGCTAGTCTTGCAATGCTAGTTTTTTCAGCCGTTCGCACTGAGATTTCTTTGTGTCTATCAAGAAACCCGTAAAACCAATCATAACCTGCAATTTTCTTTTCATTACAGAAACGATGAGGAATGCCATTACGAGTAACGAAATCATACGCCAACTTCCTTATTTGGGTCGCTGAAATACCATGCATCATGACCTGTAACTTGATGATATGATCAACAAGTTCTGATTCTTGATTTTGATTTAGAGTAGTTTTAATCGGACCTTTCTGACCGGTAGTTAACGTTTCCTTTAACGCATCGGAATAAGGTTGTCTTAGGAACATTGTATTTTTCTGATGCTGCCTTGAATGATAAAGTACTATTTCTAATCTCCTCGGCAGCTTTCTGCATATTGTTCATATCCCACTTGAAGCGGTTGGATTCCGGTTTACGCTTGTATAGGCGTGGCATCTGAAATAAAAGATAGGCTTTCGTTTTCTATATGTCTACTTCATGTTACGTAATGTTTTATAATTTTGATATTTTATATTGAATTACTATAATTTATCAAGTAAAATGCATGCTATATTTTTAGTACTTCAGCTTGCATTTCGAAAGAATGAATAAATTCAAAAGACTACATCTATAACTACGACAACTTAAATAGGCCTACATGCGTCTAAGATTCATCAATAACCAAAAGCTACAAAATTTATCAAAATAAATTGCCGGAATAATGTAATTGTAGGCTATGTATACAAGCGTAAGTGTAGCGAAAGCTCAAGACATTTTATCATACCAAAAAGCATGATATATAGTTCAATAAAATATGTTTTAAGATCTTGACTTACGTTGGGTAAGATGGAACAGTGATACACAATTTCTGTTGGGCTTATAAAATACAATACTTGTTTTAAAATATATGATAACCATTATAATGAATTTATGGCTGAATCAATTAGGCTATTAAACATAAAATATCCATACTTCACAACTGATGGTTAGGGCGACTTCCAAGAAAAACCGCTAAAAGTTTTTAAATATTTGTTCAGCGAGATGAATCTTAATATGAGCTATTATCTTTTACATTTTATGTACAACTCGATTGTCAGATAGGCCTACAGTTATAAAACACGTCATGTGGCCATATAAGAACGATAATCCATTTAGGATAAGAATATATCATATTTATAAATTTTAGGTAAGATGGAACGTTGTTCCATTATTCCCCTACCTAAGTATTCCATCATACCCGAATCAATATCTTTTGTAAAATGATGCTACTGATAGGACAGGCTGTCTTATGTTTAACATTGCATAGATTACTCGAATAGCATTAACCGATACTTAGATCTCATTGTAATTTTACAGAAGCAATTTTTACTTACCACAAAACAACTGTTCGTCCGTCTCACAACTGATTGTCGTGTCTACTGTCTTACCACGCGGTTTGCAAGTCACGAGTTATTCATCACATCACTTCTATAAATAGACCATCACACCGAAAACGCCATTATAGCGTAGTCAACGTTAGACCGTGGGAATGATAGTTATTCCATCATTCCCAACGTTCCATCATACCCATAATTCCCCTACCACAAGCCACTGGTGCCAAAGGAATGCTCAAAAATCCGTGGACGGGACTGGTATTGCTGCGATCGTTTTAATCGAAATGATATGATGAAATCAATTCGAGCAATTCTATTAATGTGTCCATGCCTCGACTGTGGTAGAAAAAGCAAAAATTATATCACGAAAATTCAAAATTTTCCATTTTTCAATATCGTTATATTCGAAATTGATCAAGATCATAGACCCATTCTATTGGTGTGCAGCTGCCTCGGCTGTGGAGGCGGTCAAAGTATAGGGCTTATCACAAAAAATCAAAACTTTCCGATTTTTCCCAAAAATTTCCATCATTTTCCGGAAAATTTTCATCACTGCTACTATCTCACGATTTTAGATGGCGTCTCGCAAAGCTTATAAATAATGCAGGCCTATTTCAAGATACTGGTACTGTACGTCAAATAAATGGACTGATAAATCTTTGTTTACATGTCATCAGCATGTCTCTGGTGTTGAACATGTGTTAAGTGAGCGGAACAAATTGCAAATTTTGTATAATTTGTGAGAATCACCCATCAGCTGATTTTCATTCGTTTCGTTGCACACAAGCTAAAAACACGTCTATTTCCTATCTAGCCCTTTATAATATTAAATATCTTTGGCCATGCATAACGATGTATTTCCTGATGTTGAGAGAGTGAAAGGGCTGACGGACGAAATTTCGGCAATCCAAATTCATAAATCATTTTAGACCACGGAATCCCGATTCCCGCTACCTCAGAACTTTTGAAATCTTATCGTGAATACCGCGTAGACCTACCCAGTGTGAAAGCCAAAGTCGGCCAGAAGTCGGTATGACTTCCGCCGGTTGGCATGAGTCGGCATAATTTTTTAATTTCGAAATCTAGTACTTTTGAGTAAAGAAATCATGATAAAACAAAGTAAATGATGCTCACAGTTGAATCTAGACAGTTTGTGATTGATCTTTTATCAGTGTATAGATTTTTATTATGTTGGCAAAAGTTGGCATGCCAAGCTGGCGCATAAGTTGGCAACCGAAATTGGTCCCACTTCCCTCAGAGTTTGGCAACACAATTAGTGGTTCTGCTTACTTCTGTGTTGTCGTTGGTTTGGTATTATATATTTTTATCTCTTTATGAATTGTTTCCATTGTATATAGGCCTATGCAAATAAAGTGGAGAAGTAATGCATTCTTTCACCACAATTGGAATAATTTTCAAATTACGATTATGTGATGCATTGATTAAACTTTCAGAATAAATTATTTGCATATCACCTAAGCCTACCGGAGTTCCGGTACTATTTTTAACAAATGCATCATTTTGGCCTCTTCTGGTACCAGTTGAGCCTACTTCATTATTAAGTGCTATCGATATCAGTAAGGCCTAATTTTTATTGCGTTATTAGGATCTTTTTAATTCATACTTAACAATAATTTGTAGACCTGGATTTATGGATAATATTCATTACTATTGATATTGATCATATTGATTTTGTGCTACCGATGTTTCCTAATAATTCGTCATAATCGCTTTCGAATTTCAAAAGTAAGGCATAAAAGCCTGAGGACTCGTCACTCCGCCCACTAATACAGGAAGCAAAAACAACCAAGCGTTGCAAGCGAAGACCGATTTCTTGAAAAGATTTTTCTCAATTCACTTGCTATCAAGGACAAATTTTTCCTTATAAATCGTTATCGCTATCGAAGTAAAAAAACTAGCATGTAGGACTATATAGATGCACTTCTATTTTGGCCTCCGCAATTGTGAGCATCGTCTACGAGCGTGTGCGCGCAAGGCACAGAAAACTTAAATGGTCGGAGAGTTATCAACAAAAACATTGCATTGTTTCATTATGCAAGCTGGAAAATAAACAAAAAGAGACTGGATAGGAAAGTGGTGTTCTTGACTTTTTTTCGGTGTTATTCTTTCTAATAATGCTCATACACTGATAAACTTTTTACAGCCGCTTGTCAGTCTCTGACCACGTACCTCAGTTCTATTCGCTGCTCCGCCTTCGGATCATGTGATGTAGCATATTACACTTTGTAATGGAAAATGCAGGCTAAATCTGACATTGCGGTGAATTAAATATTTTTGCATTATTTTAAAAATTGTGGTCGTACTATCGAAATCAAGTAGGCCTTCCATCAAGTCACAAGTTGTCCATTTAGATCAGAAGGCAAGTATAGGAACAATATAAGTACTAGGATAAGTAAGGATTATATAAAGGACTATTTCTATGCAGAGAATTGTCATGAATGACTATGTAAAGACAAATTTTAAACTTTCATTTTGATTTCTTTTCTACCTCGTTCTCTACCTTACTCTCTCTTCTTTCCTTCCTCGCTTCTCTTAATTCCTTTCCGTCCTTGCTCTCACATCAGCCATCTCCTTTTTCTTCTCTTTCTACTCACTTATCTTCCTCTTCCATTTCTTGTCTCTCCTCAGCTCACTTCTCTTCTTTATCTTCTTGTTCTCTCCCTCTCTTCGTCATATCTCTTCTGTCGTTCATCTTCTCTCTTTCTCTCTCCCTCACTCACTTGCTGTCTATTTCCTAAATAGTTTTTGTAAACTCTACTAATGTTCATCTTCGAAAACAAATTGATCTTTATGCATATCCTGCGTAAAAATGCATCAAAAATTTCTCCCCATAAATTTCTTAAAAATTTGATTCATGAAATCACAATTATTTCGCATGATATGATATACTATTATGAAATCAAAATTTTGCGTCTGTGCACTTTTTTGCATTTATTGCAATTGCAATAGTTCAACATCAGAAGAACGCACTCCAGTTGATCCTTTTTATGTATGTCTTCCGACGCAAACCTCACATTTCATTACTGAAGGAGAACCGCGCGCGCAAATTATTTCCATACGCCCACCCGGGCTTATAGCGACTTTCAATCGACGCGCCTCATTCACATGACAATGACAGGGAGAAAAGATATCGCTCGCGGACATCATTTTATGTTACTTGTGCTGCGCGAGTAAAGGAGAATCGCGCGCACAAAATATTTCCGTGTTCCCGCCTGCTGGGCTACTGATATTTAGCGACCTTCAATCGACGTGTCTCAATCATCACATGACAGCGAGAAAGGATGCAGAGGTCATGGAGTCATTCATATTCTACTTGCGCAGCGCATCGGTCTTAGATTCGTGTCCTGTGAAACAGTTTATTGCCTACGATCAAAATTACTAAAACGATGCCTCGATCACCATTTGCTTCTTTGGACATTCAGAGGAAATTCAAATCTTCTGCCGCTGTTCGACCTTCACAATCAATTCGCAGAAGTCATTTATGGATCTTTTCAAGTTGCAGACATAGGCAGTTGCCGTGATAAAACTTTTGCCTTTGTCATCTTACAAAACATTTTGTGATTTGATTCACTATTCATATTTAACGACTTCATCTCCGACATTGTTCGCTGACAGAAACAGATCTTTGAAAATCATCTCATGATCGGCATTCTCACGTAGTCTGGACCCTGATGCATCTCAAAATGTGTTCCAACGATTGATGCCATCAATTGCGAGCTTACAGGTGAGATGTCTGATTTCTTTTCATTTTAGGCCTAGGTAGTAAAGAGAATTATTTTCTGCACATGTAGGGGTTGCTGAAAATAAATGATCAACTGCATAAGTTATATTTCACGAAATTATTTTTATATATAGTTTTGAATAAGCAGAATTACCCAGGTGTAAGTGATCTTTCTCTTTATTATGCAAGATGGCATTTACATGCCATCATGACATCATTTTGCAAAAAAAGAAAGATCGCTTGCACCTGGGTCCGTCATCTTGTCAAAACTAACTGCATATGACTCAATCTCTGCTCGGCATTATTACATAGATGCTGAAGCTTACCAAATAGTTTTGGAATGAAATATCTATTCATCTATCGTGCGCCAGCTGTCAATGAGTCTGCTTATATCTTGACAACTTTCAAATAGTCCTATTCGTTAAATATTAAAACATAATAGCCTAATTTTAATGAAAAGACAAATAATGAGAAGTTATTGATTCCAGATTTCAAGAAATTATATTGATTGTATTGGTGCGATTGGGTAATATGCAAGTTAATAGAGTGCGATGCGGTTAATGGATATTCAAAAAACAAAACTTCCATATTTAAATTCTCATGCATGGATTCTGTCAGAATCTTTGTGAACTTCGTATTTTATTCGATCTGACGAAACCAAAGTGTTGGACGGAACAGTGCAATTTAAAAATAGAAAATATTTACATGTGAAATATACAGTGCATGTACAGTAGAATCATGAAACTCCGTACTTGATCAACATTCAATAAAATCATTGCCCTGAATGTCTGCGTATTTGATAAAATCGCGAGATGTTCGACACTGCTCCTTTCAGCAGGTTGTCAATTTATCGACGAAAATTTGGATAATTTAATAGAGACATTTAATAATTACATAGCTTCCCTTGTAATTGTGATCTTTTGAATGTACTCCGTTCCCGAATGGTGCAAATGGGAAGCTGTGCTTCTTTAGGTTGGATGTAAAGACTATCTCTAGAAAATTTCTATTCCTAGCTGTCATTGACGATGACATTATCTTAAAACTGAGTAATTATATCATTTTATGATTCTTGTTTGGAGCATTCGAAACTACAATATCTAATTTTCCGTATTATTGTGTTTGGCGTTTGCATAGTTTATTTCCTATGTACATGTTTAACATTTGTCTTTTTTTATCCTCCTTCATTAAGTTGTCTACCTATATTTCTTCCTTGCCTTGTTTTTGTTGTCTGAATGTATAGTCAATTAGTATTACGCAATGTCTGTTGCTGTCTATGACCTCCTTTGCGGAGCGAGCGCAATCTGTATTTTGTGTCTGTTTGCCAAGATTTCCCGTGTGTTTGGCCTTGCCACTCGCATCACATACTTGCTCACCTGTATTTGTTCTCTCCCTCTTATTTCCTCATGTTCAATTCACGCGGACCAATGTGTGATACTGCTTTTGGTGTGTGACACACATTCTGACTCGCAAAAAGTTTGAATCGTATACGAATCGTGCAGCTGTGTGCCGCATGGAGTAGTATATCCTACCTTCGGTATGTCCTCTCTGTAATTATGCATGTGCGAATTGTTGGGGCTTCTGCTTTGATGAAAGAGAAACTAGCAATAATAATAATTAATTAATTATTCGGTTTTAATATTGCATTTCAGATTAGCAACAATGAAATTAAATAAACGATATATCAAATTGCTATGCAAAAGATGACAATGTGCGATAGACAATGTGCGGCTGAGACATAGACAATAAATACTTTCAATAAATTATATAATTTTTTAAAAACAGCTGCGTTCAAAAAAATTTATGAAATCAATTTCATTGCGACAAACAATACGCACTCGCATAGAAAAGTAGAATTTAAATGTAATGAAGCATTTCCCAGTACGTATCTAACGATGGTCTGTCAACTTAAGCGTAATAATGAAAGCTATCTAAGTACCTTGACCACGTTTTGCTCTCTCTATTGAGGCATGCGTCTTTCTGTGAAAGATGCAATTTGTATTTGTCATTCCTTGATGCTTGAATAGAGCAAGCGTGGCCAATAAACGCAGATAGTTTTCACTTATTATTATTCAAGTGGATAGCATCACTCACTCAGTTTTCTAAAAATGTTTATTAACAAATAATGAATGGTTATGAGCACTTCGCTTCATTCTATCATTTTATTTATCAAATTTCAATTTCAATGACAATGTCTTCTTCATCAGTGGTTTTAGTATAAAAGCCCACATGTCAAAATAAATCATTTTTCAAAAAAAAATTTGTCCAATAGAAAGCTAAGAAGTTACAAACGTAAAAACAATGATAATGACATTGTGTTACTATTTAACAATTAAGACCTGTCAGCAGCGGCAATGAGTAGAGATTCTGCGATGCGAGTGTTATTCCTTCGGTCTGTGGCCATTAATCTGTACTCACTGCCGCTACTGACAGGTCTTAATTGTTAAATAGTGGATTGCGTCTGTATAATTGTTTTTGCGTTTGTAACTTCTTAGCTTTCTATTGGACAAAATTTCTTTTTGATAACTGATTCATTTTAGCATGTGTGCTTTTATATCTAAACCACTGATGGCATTGTCTTTAAAATTGCAATTTGGTAAATAAAATGATAGAATGAAGCGAAATTCTCTGAAGCGCTGTGGCTCAATCTGTTGCGAATGAATGATTGATAGCAAGATCATAGAGAAACATAATAATGCAGTTTTAAAAGAATGCACATGAAATTATCTTTTGTGACATAAGGCATTGAGCAGAATTTCATAGAGATTTGCATGCATATATTTTTGGAAGAACGGAACAATAATAACAAAGTTGTAGATCTTGAAACGCTGAATACAAAAATCAAATTCTTGAGTGTCACAGCCAGTCGCTTTCGATTAAAGGCAAGGTTAAAGGATTCCCATTGGAATCCAATTCTAAAATTCAAGAAATATCTATGGTTTGTGAAATACCTGGCAATTTTCTTTTGCAGAAAAGAAACTATTTATCAGAATGCCATGAAATTTAAAACATGATTGAGTTCAGAACATCAACTTCGATATAAAAGTTGAAGTGAGTCACATGATTCAGCATTTTATGTCTGAGATACTCTACAAAATGAGTAAAATTACCAAAATTAAATCAAGGCATGAAATTTACTCATTTTTTAGAGTATCTCAGACATAAAATGCTGAATCATGTGACTCACTTCAACTTTTATATCGAAGTTGATGTTCTGAACTCAATCATGTTTTAAATTTCATGGCATTCTGATAAATAGTTTCTTTTCTGCAAAAGAAAATGTACGAAAATTGCCAGGTATTTCACAAACCATAGATATTTCTTGAATTTCAGAATTGGATTCCAATGGGAATTCTTTAACCTTGCCTTTAATCGAAAGCGACTGGCTGTGACACTAAAGAATTTGATTTTTGTATTCAGCGTTTCAAGATTTACAAATCCATGCTATTAAGTCCTTTGTGCGCGAATTTAGGAAGAAAGTGTCAGTAGCACCCGGACTAATAATCAATATTGATCATTTGCCTTTCCTTGATGACTTAAAAGGTCGATTAGTCAAATATCACATCGTTTTGTATGATAGGCCTCCGTTAGCGTTATAAAACCAGCCTCCAGGCAATGAATTTACTGCATGGAAAGTTAGCAAACATAGCCATGCCGAGAAATCATAATGAAGAATTTTTGACAATCAATGTGTAGGCATAAGCTAAGGCGTATTTAACTTTTTTATATTATTCTCATTATATTATACATTAATTAATTATACATATTTTTATATATATTATTTTATTATAAGCTCATATTAATTATTAATCATTATATCATTATAATTAATTGTAAAACAACAAATGTATTGTGAATGATCAAAATTTACTTGAATTGTGAACCATAAAGTCGCAATTTAAAGAAATATGTATAGATCTATGGACCTGTTGTTATGATTAATTGATTATCGGTTCAGACTTCAAGCTCTATTCAAAATTTTCAATTGATCATTTTTAAAATAATTGAAAATTTAAGTTCTCTTCTTAATTGAATGTGTCGTGATAAAAATGAGAGCCTTTCCCATGTGGCCTGAAGTCTGTTGGCTATTGACATCGTTTTCATGTAATTGACATATCAATAGGATTGGCTAAAGCATGCTGGTAGGCATCATTATATTGTTATCGCATTTATATTGTGTGACTCAGAAAGAAACGCGAAATATATCATAATCTTAAGTTCTATTTGTTGTCAAAAAAAGTATTGCACCGAAATACGCAATAGTAGGCGATAAAGATCCTGAACACTTAGCAACTTGCATTCATAGAATAAAAATATGATTTGCTATTTAAAACTAGAGCAGCACTGATAATTTTATTATGACTATGGGCGGTGACAAAGAAGTATTTGTATATTTATTTAACTTGTTATATTTGTCAATTGATGAACTGATTGTTACAATAATATTGATAAATATTGCTTATACACAGAAATGATGCTTTTTATCATTTAAAACATCAATTTTCTTCAATTATCTGCTACGACTATTTCAATCGATAGATTTTTCGTTGCGTTTACACTACGTGGCATACAGATTGTAGTACACAAATCTACAGAGAAAGACATGAAACTTTGGTTTAAACATCTATGTCTATTTTTCTCCAGTCATCAAATTCTATATCTGATAGGTACCCACAATTTCTGTGCCGTAGGTATATATGTTATATTTCATTATGTCATAATTTTTTACAGGATTGTGGAAGATGTGGATTCCCTGGAAAATTCACACGAGATGACGAGGGACACTTGATCCAGATACCTCATCCTATGCGGATCAAAAGACAAAGAATATGGCTCTGTGCGAGGAAAAACAGTCGCTTCTTGTCAGAATTACCGGATGATGAGTATCCTGATTTGTGGGCATTATAATATAATATTTAGATCGTGTTAAAAAGGTGTTTTTATATCCCGAGATTGAATAATGATAACTGTCAACATACTACTTGATAAAACAGAATCAAGTAGTATGTTGGCGGTATTTTTTTTTTGGCTGCAAGTCGGCATGCCAACTTTGGCTGGACTTCCGCTCTCTTTCCCACTGCCAAAGTCGGCAAGAATTCGGTGCCAAAGTCTGGCCGACTTCGGCTTTTTCACTGGGTACCCTGCTGTTGCTCCTCATGCTAATATATATATGCATTCCAGGGGCCAGGGATTCGCCCGAAAGATTTTCTTCTTGGCTGCTGAAGCCAATCGTTGTGTCGAGATCTTGCTTCCGCATAGTAACTTGTATATAGCGTGTGATATTGCTTCAAACATGTCTCCATTTCTTGATGTGTTCAATCAATTTGAAAAATCAAACTCTTTTTTTATTATTTGAAAAACTCTTCTGTTGTTGCATATCATTTCAAAATTCACGAATCAATTAAAAACCCAACGTTTCGTCCGCCACTTAGCAGTTCAGTCATAATTGTTATACTTGTTATTCTTTCAATCTTTTTTGTTGCATATCCACATGATTCTATATTCATCTAGTTTTAAAGAATTTCATTAGAACTATTATCATGACACGCATAAGCTTGGTATGACGACAGTCACTTTGCAAGTGTTGGTAGAATAGAATTAAAAAATGTCTTTGTAAGTCTCTTTCGAATTGTTTAATTAACACCGTAAGAATCTTCCTATTACTCCATAAAATTTTACATTGAATTCCGGAAAACGTGGATGTTTAGCATGAAGGATAGAGACCTGACTACAAAATTATGAAGTTGTAAGTGACTATCACATGCCAATCTAGAACGCGAAACACGTTATATTTCATCTATACTTTAATAAGTGCTTCAGGGAAACTTTTCAAAATTTTCGGTGCACCGTGCGCGCAGGTTTAAAATCCTTATCTGCCGATATTCGAAATATTTTCCAATGCACAAAGTTGTTTAACTTGTAGGCAGCAATAAAAAGAGCGTTAATTAAATTTCCTGAAGCACATGACTTTGATAACGTACAGATGCATAGCCGGAAAATTCTTTTACTACAAAACTAAGAATGCAAATGAATTAATTAGTAGAGAGCACTCATTTATCTACTGATAAGCTTAATCATAAAATTCCAGGAGTTTCCAGGACGTTAGGTAAAAATTCAAAATTCAGTGCTGTGGAAAACGGTTTCAAAATTCCTGGATTTTCCAGGAGCGCGGAAACACTGAATTCAGTAATTCTCACGGGGAGTCCGGGATATTCGATTACGCAAGGAAGACCAACTTATTGAAAGTCGCAATGGATATCTCGTACCCATGATACTGGACAACCGTTCATTCCCTATTATCAAAATTTCCTTTTTAGTTAGATGTTTTAAAACTCAATTCTCTTTTTCAATTAGTTCAATGCTACAAAAATCAAACTCTGTACCATCAACGTAAGGCCACCGCCTAAATACAATGAACAAGCACGAAGAATTTTCAGTGTTCAAATTTTTTTACTTCAGGAATATGAAGGTAGTAAAAACTTACTTCTTTCACTACATACTTAAATTGATCTGACACTACCTGCTATATCCGTACCGTTATGGTTGGGGCTAAATTAGAGGCTTGTATGGTCATTTAGAGAAGTCACGGTTCTTCAATGGCCTGCGATCTGAAAATTAACGAAATATTAAAAACATCAAACTTCATCCAGAGAAACGCAGATCTATTTAGTGCAAGAAAAGTAACAGCAACGTAATACCAATAATTCTCATCCGAGTTCACATACAAAATAGCGAGCACGAGATTTTACGAAAAACTAACAAAAACATTTAATACTTTTAAAATTAACGAGGAAAATCCGAACACATTCAAAATTTATCAGGGATAGCTATGTTATGTGGAGCCGTCAGCTGAATTTATCCTATTTCAGAACCGTGTATCATCAGCCTTTGAATGGACCCGAGTAATAGACTATCAAGTTGGCACTGAGGAATGTAGAAGGCCGCGTACGAGCCGGCAGGTTCATCCAATCCGGTGCGAAAATCTACCTTATAATTCGGTTTTCTTTGCTTTGGATCGAACTGCGTAAGCTTCAGGATCATGAACAGACATCTTTTGTTCTATCAACTTGATGTACTCAGATTTCTCCGTGCAGCCTACACATGCTTCTCCCCAATCTTCGAGTATTCGCTTCAGTTGCTTGACTCGCATCTTCTGGAAGTTGGCAGACTTGAGATCTGCTTTCTTTTCTGCAATGGATAACGTGAAAATATTTAAATCATCCATGAAGCACAACATTTTTTGTTCAGCATGTAATAATCGTAAAACTGACTGAATTGAAGTTTAAGTTGTCATCGTTTTAATTCTAGACAAATGTCCAGTGTATTTCACATGACTGGGAAACACAGAAGTCTGATGTAGTAAACATTACCGATTGAAAGATCTCATCCCTACCTGATATTCGTCAATCAAATTGTAATTGTTAAGAAACATACAATCGGTAATTTGTAGTTGTTGAAATTTTGTTTAAGGTTAAAGAATGTTCAAAGGTTAAAGTAAAACCACTGTTTAGACACTGGCTAACGTCCTTGGTACTGAATGTGCTTCAGCGGAAATAAAAGCTTTCATGGCCTATGATGAATTGGGAAACCTCCACAATAAGAAAGATGCAATTGTGAATGTGTCTTCGCAAGTCAATGGACAGCGAGATGTCGCCGAACGAACTTCACATTAAAAGTAAGTGAGATCAAGAATCTGTGCATGTTCATCGTGACAATAAGTTGTGTCAAAAAGTTTTATCTTTCTGATGATTGCAGGTTCAATGGTCAGATAAATGATTCACATTTTTTGATGTTCACATAAAATTTGGAGCGGGCATACAACCTATCCCATAAAATGAATGAAACCCATATCTGCAACACAGTATATTACTATTTGAATTCTTAAAAAGCTGCCCAATATTTCGGCTGTCACAGCTTGAGTAGAACAAAGGTCTATAAATTCCTGGATCGCACGATTTTTAGATGTTCAACCATGAATGCGCCTCATTCTCTAAAAAAATCATATGAGAAAATGCGGTGTGCTGCACCCCTGAGTGAAATTCCGTCAGTAGACGATAACGATATCTAAATGTATAGTGAGTATAATTGGTCGGTGATGTTTTATGAAATGAGATGTGAAATGAATCGATAAGTATCACACATAATGTCTCAATCAAGTCAGCTTCGATTCAATCACATATACATACAACTGATGTGAAGACTGAGATTTCCATATCGTAAAAATACATTTCAATTCACATTGAAGGAAATCTGCAGATTAAGGCTACGACGTAGAAATAAAATCGATTTTAAGGAAAAGAAAAATAAGCTTCGCGAAATATTTCTGACACCATTAAGTTCAGTTGAATGCGACTGAAACAATAGTCAGAAAGTTCCTCGGTCTATAATATTTTTCTCTGCTTGAAAGCGAATACTGTACAAGAAGGACGACTATTGTCGGAGAGTCTTGCCCCCAGAATCATCGAGCATCTGGACATCTCCACTGATAGAATTAAAGTCCGCTTTCTTGAAGCAATTCCGAATCATTCTGGCTTTGCTTGAGTCTAAGCCCCTCTGACAAGCACTGCAACTTTAATAACCTCCGATGTGATGATGGTACTGAATGAATGCTGAGGTTATACTTTGCAATCCATCGCAATAAGCAGAGACAAGTGTCCAAATAAAGCTAGGTGTCTCAATTATACTCAGGGTGGCGGCCAGATTTCCAGCTTCAAATTCCCGGGCTGTTTCATCGAATTTTCGCACTATTTTTTATACTGAGCAGACATGTTATTCCAATTACACCAATCAAAAATTATCCGGACACTTCTTTAAAGTATTTTCATCATTAAATTTGAGACTTTTCCAGCTTGGATTTTTGCCACCAATTGTGCTAGATAATGAACGATTTTTGACTCTACTGCACTTCTTTTTCGTTTTTTTTTGAATTCTGTGAGCGGTGGTTCTTCAGCTTTAAACATATACCTTTCCTCAATGACCCAGGTAGTGAACTACCATTGGGATCTAAATGATTTCATATCGATAGAAAAGTTTATTTCTTAAACTTAACTGCGATCAAAGAATACTTCATTGTCATCATCTGATTTATGAAATTCTAGAAAGCTGTATTACTAGTTACTTCTACTGTACACTCTGTTACTTCTAACTGCATTCAAATATTACGTGCGCCCTATACTTGAATATAGCTGTATCATTTGGTGTCCGTATCGTAAAGAAACAATTGGTCTATTGAGAAAGTTCAACAACGATTTACACGACTATTTCCAAGTCTTCGTGATCTTGACTATCACAGTAGATTGGCAAATCTTGACCTCATTTCGTTATCTGCAAGAAGGACCCGCTACAAGTTGCTTTTTCTGTTCAAATTATTAAATCGCATGACTATCCTTGATCCATCTCATTTCTTTAATATTTCGCAAATACCTGGTCGCGGCAATCATCTAAGACTACTCGTACCAACAGCGAAACACATGTATCGAAAGTACTTTTCCACCGTGGAAGTGATCAATCACTGGAATGAACTATCTGCCGATGAAGTGAATGATAAAACTCTAAATGAATTCAAGAAATCAGCAACTTCTTATTTGCAACGCAAAGATATTTGGTGACTACATGTATCGACACTCAAGCGTCATTTATGTTTCTTTTAAAGCATGAAATGCATGATTAGTTCTGCCCATTCAGGGCTTCAAATTTGCTGTAATTTGATTCTGTGTAGATGAATGCATATGTAATGAATTTTCAGCAAATATATATTATTATTATTATTTAGTCGATTTATCAGACTGAAATTTTCAAGCATGTCAAGTTGAAGCAACAACCATGATATAAAAATGCACATGTTAATGCAATAGCACGATGACACCAAGCTAGCAAGAAATATCAACAAGAGAAGCAAGAAAAACTGCCATACTACACCTTTTTCCATTCTAATTAAAAGTTGTTCCATTCTATTTACAACCTGTTCCATTCAATTTAAAAATGTTCTCTTCAGTTTAAAGCCTGTTCCATTTTATTTTCAAATGTTCTCTTCAGTTTAAAGCCTGTCCCATTCAATTTAAAAATGTTCTATTCAGTTTAAAACCTGTCCCATTCAATTTAAAGCATTCAGTTAAGAGCGAGCTCTATTCTACTACAAAACAATGTGACAGTCACCAATGTAACTACCGTATTTCTTCTAATAGTCGCCCACCCTCAAATAATCGCCCCTGTAAATAGCGTCGTATTCGATAATCGCCCAGTTTCTAATAACCACTCATTTCAGTCTGCCAACTGATATTGTTGCGCCTATGCGGTAGCTGTGGAAGCTACGACTAATGTATGAGCCAGGTAGCCTAGTTTCTTCATACATCGAACTCGCACAACTTTACTGAGATTGCTCTGTATCCAGCCATGGACGTCACTTATAGTATATCACTGATCGAGCAGACACCGCAGCAGTGATTGGTCGATATCATTGTTCCCCTCCTTATTGATTTGATAAGATAGCGAATAGATGCCTAAGACTTTGTGACGCAGAATATTTCATGGCAGTCTAGTTATCACGTCGAGATGGGCAAGTACAAGGTTTACTCACTAAAGTACAAGGCAGCTGCTATTGATTATTTGAAACACCATACGATATCTGACACCGCTAAAGTGTTTAATGTTGATAGGAAACGCATCCGTGAATGGAGGGACAATGAAGAAAACATCAAAGAACAACTACAGAGTGGAGCACAGATCGCAAACGCGTTGCTGGTGGTGGAGCTAAGAAGAGATCCGAAGAGCTTGAAGAACGACTTCGAAACCGAATTCTCCAACATCGTGAAAGGAGGATGCATGTTTCCCGTAGGTGTGTGCAGCTGTGGGCCATGGAAATGACCAATCATCCAGAATTCAAAGCTAGCAATGGATGGCTTGATAAATTCCTGAAGAGAAACGGATTCTCACAACGTAAAAGGACAACTGTTGCTCAACAAACCCCCAAGGAATGCATTCAGAAATTGGTATCTTACATATGTTATCTCGGGGATGTAAGAAAACGTGGAAAGTACATTGATGATAATATCTACGTCATGGATGAACTATCTCTTTGGATGGAGACAGTTTCTGAAACTACTGTCAATTTTTGAAAGGTGAGAAATCGGTTCCTATCTTGTCAAGTGGGAAGGAGAAGATGAGACTGACAGTAATATTGACGGCCAGAGTAAGTGGCAAGAAAGTGAAACCGTTCGTCATCATTCCCAGGAAGCGACCCATAAAGGAGTTGGAGGCGATGACAGATCTTCACTTTGGTTATTCCAGTAAGTCTTGGATGAATGACGGAATGACTGAGAAATATTTGAAAGTGTCATTGGTTCATTTGCATTCGCTCGACGCTGTATCATCTGGGATTCCTTCTCCTGCCACAAATCAAGTGCTACCAAGAAAGTATTGAAGCAGATGCGAATGGACGCCATAATTGTACCATCTGGTTGTACCGGGTTGATACATGCTCCCGACGTATCATGGAACAAATCCTTCAAAGCTAACGTACGAAAGGAATATGAGAATTTCATATCCGTCAACGATGACAATATCCCGAAGCCCTCTTTCTCTACCGTTGCTGGCTGGATTTCTCAAAGTTGGGATTCAATCCCCGAAGAGCAGATTGCAAGATCAATGAAACAATGCGGAATCACATTGGAGCCAGATGGATCCGAAGACGAAGTCTTACATTGCTTCCATGTTCTAGGCAACGAAGAAGATTTCAGATTCTTCAAAAGAAACGAAGTGAGTACACCTCATGTGATCTTGATGCTACTTGTGATCTCGATGCTTCTAGCACTTACCTCAGTGATGATTCTATTTCCTATTGTGATTCGGATGAATCTAATTAAGTGAAACAAGAATTCATTTTTGGAATGTCTCGTTTTTTCTTTCTGAGTGAGGGGCTTTTTATGATTAAATGTCTAGTGTTTACACGCGGTTTCTTTCTATCTAATATACATGTAGGCCTACATAGGTAGGCCTGTATGGGAACATCTTAGCCTGTTTGCACGTAAATATTTGATTTCACATGAATTGGCATTTTTGGTGTTATTGATATGCAGCTCGACAGAGTAATCGCCCACCCTATAATAATCGCCCATGCACATAGCGTCGAATTCGATAATCGCCCTGGGCGATTATTAGAAGAAATACGGTAAATACCAAATTGCTAATCGAGCATTCGCTGCTTAGCGATGCCATCAGTTTTCTTATAGCTTCCTAGAGTACCTGGTTTAACACCACGATTTTCCATCATTTCACTCATTGTCTGTGTCAGATGCACCGGAGCTTATTGACGTTGACATTGCATGGGAAGTCATGATTCCATCTTCGCATACATCGAGAAAATTTACCAAATGAAATAGACTGACTAACTCAGCACTTGATTTTATCTGCTGCTATTCATACCAAACACACGGAGCGAGCCAGCGGGTATCTTAGCTGGATCGCGCACTCAAAAAGTGTGAGCGTGTATGATGCATGGGTTGATGGCGCGCTAAACCGATCTGAAGATTCCTACTTCTGCTATTGTTCGATTTCTAAGAATGACCCATTTTATTCGATGATGTGATGATGTAGCTATCGAATGTGGCTGTCAACGCTCCGGTCCGACGAGACTTACAATACGGTGTTACATTGGTGAATTGATGAACACTTTTAAAATAAAATGTTTCATTGTTTATTGTTTTTTATGATCCTCTTATTAGGAGATATTATTATCCGAATTATTTTATTCATCAGATTCCATGTTGTACATAAGCATAACATGAAATATTATGATATCATTGATTGTTTCTATGTCATTTTGTTTTTGTAGTAGAATATAGCTCGTTCTCAACTGAATGTTTTAAATTGAATGGGACAGGCTTTAAACTGAAGAGAACATTTTTAAATTGAATGGAACAGGCTTTAAATACAACGGAACAACTTTTAATTAGAATGGAAAAAGGTGTCGACGAGGACCGTGAAGGCCAGATGAATTCCTTCTTATTACCTATTTGTATCAGTTTGCGTAGAAACAAAGGACGCATGGTAACCTTCAGTTATAATGTTTGTCTGATGTTTCCAGCAAAGTCAGGTATAACTCTGCAGAGTCAAGGTCTCGAAATTTCTTTGATTCAAAGGACAGCAATGACAGTGCAACGCAGTGATGCTACCTCCGTATTGAAGACATCACCATCGGATTAAACAGCAGAAGCTTATTTATCTGGTTATATTAGACTCAATTTGTGACTTTCCATTATTCTCAACAAATTATTCAACTTGCTTCTCCTTCACACTTTATAAGTAATTCCGTCAGATTCTTGCAATTGGTTTTTATTGAAATACTATTCAAAACGCGCCGATAACAAATCTTTAAGATGTTTGCCAATTAATTGGGAATGCACAGCTTTTGAAAATATCACATCTCAAAAGGCAATTATCTACTTCAGCCTTGCATGTTTAAAAGTTGAAGTCTGAAAAATTGACTAAAAGCGAAATTATATGAAAAAAGATTTAAAATTACATGCATCAGTTGAAGAAAATTAAATATTATGCACATTTTGTGATCATAAGAAGTCCCTCTATCGTTGGAAAATCACTCAGATCTGATAAATAGTTCACGGGTTACAAGCCACTGAATAAAGGCCTGATTATCTGTGATCGATTAAAAAAATAACCGGCTGCATGTGTGATGAAATGTGAAGGCCTAATTAAGTTCATTTTTTTATGATTCTGACTATTTTCAAAATCAAAAGGCTCAATATCAAATTTTTAATAGGCTATTTATTAATCAATCCCGCATTCTTTGACCGTTGAGTGACATTTGTTGACTTATTTTTCACGTTTCTGGTTCACGTTTCTTAGCCATCGACTTTTATTCGAAATATCAAGGAAAACTCTGATGAACTTTCTGTCAGTGGGAGCGTTAATAGAATTTTGTTGGCATGATTTTGGACTGATATCAGGCGCATAAATAGCCAAGTGTTTAATTGCGCGATTATTCCTTAGATTTTTTATTACAAATCTTTAGATATGACATTTTTCAGTAAATATTTAGAGGCTGCAAAATTTGTCATATTACTAGTCTGTTACGAAATTGCATGCAAGCACATTATGAAACATGAAAATCAAAACGACTTTTTGCGACCCCTGTCGATTGATTGCGACTTTACACTTGTATGTACGAATTATAGTCAACCCGATTGCATACACGACAAGGTATCGCGAATAGCCACGAGTAACTTTTATTGAATACAACGATTACTTATTCGGAAAACTTTTGGCGATTTCACTATAAGCGACATAGCCATCGCCTCACAGATATCAATGACAATAATGTGGAAATGTAGCAAATTTATTTAGTCATGAATATTCCATCCAGATCTTGTAGATATTTACTTGATTGTATCAATCAAGATTCCAAGACATTAACAGAAATAGTGAGCTTAATAATAGTCATTAATAGTAGTTGAAATCAAGAAATTATGCTCATTGAACGTAGAGACAAAAATCACGAAATGTCATTCCCTGACTATTTAAAGACTGATTTACTACTTCCCGAAAATGTAAGGGCGATTCCCGGGCTCGGCCGCCACCCTGTATACCCTACCTAATATAGGAAACTCGTCTCCACGCATAGTTTTGGTAAATCCTAGAAACATGTAGAAGGAAAGCCGATACTTAACATGCGTGATTAAATGAATATAATAGAATTAGTGAATCTTGCTGATCAACCATTACAACAAATAATTCACAATGATTGCAGACATGCAACTGGGCAATTCCACGCAGTCACGAACGAACTTTGCAGGATTTATTGTTACATTTCTGATTGTCATTCCTAACCTACTGAACCGGTGATAATCATACTTTATTTGAATTGGCTGCAATATTCACTGTTTATGAAACACTAGCCAAACCGATGAAAAAATGTGTATTTGATGGTTTAAAATACAATAGTTTGAGTGGTCACGAACGAACACAGGACACGACTTTTTCGAAAAAAATGTAAACGTTAACAACCTCCAAAGCTCTGGATTCTTCATCACGAAATTTGCTCTGATTGAATAGACTAGTATGCTATTTGATCAACTTAAATGCTGAAAAGAAATCTAGAAGCGTTTGATTACTAGCAGTTCATAAGCTTCGAGAAGTGCGGTCACGAACGAACATTTTGTCCAACTTCATCAGAGAATATATTCGAAAAAGAAATCAGTCACAAACGCGCTCCATGCATTCCTTTGTATAAAGATAAAGATAATAAATCATTTCGGAACATTTGCTTCGTGTCGGGCATCGAATATCTATTGGCATTCGTCGTTTTTTTTTTGGCATACAAGTTCATTCACGAAAGTTAGTCATACTGGTACAAATTTACAAAGACACGACTCATGGCTAGGTACAATTTTGACGCACTTCAATGTCCTAGTTGCTTGCAAGTTATTCTCAAAGTTTCCAAGAAATTCTCTTGACTCACGAGTAATTCTATTTTTAGCAGTCCAGGGATTCCCATGATATTTCAGGACTGATTTAATCGATATGGAGACAGATGTACGTCCTAGGTGGAGAAACACACATCAAATGTAAAGCTTTTTTAGTAGCCTTGGGCTTCCTATGACATGACTAATTAACGGAATGGGAGTTCGTTACCTGTCTCAACGAGTGCAACATTAAAATTGTAGGCACGTCGTGTCGTCCGGTGACATCGATTGTACTCATCACCAGTTACAGAATATTATTGAGAACGCGCCAAAGATGACCGGTGTTCAGACGGATCATCAGTGGATAGACAAAGACAATCAGCAACTAGTTCGACGGCCATTCTCAATCGTCTACGCAGATTGTGATCCTCCATCCATTATCAGCGAGGTTCGTGTCGGTGATATGGTCATCGCTAGTGTCAGCACAAGTCGTGGCACCACCAAGAACTTCATCGGAATCATCCAATCTCTAGCTGATAATGATTATGAGGTGCAGTTTCTCAAGGAATGCTCGCAATCAATCTACATGATTTCTGATACAAGTGATGTTGCATGGGTACAGAAATCTGACATTCGACCAGTGGAAGTAGATTACGCAATAGACAGTCGTGATCGGTATATCTTTTCATCTCCTCCGAAGTGACCATGAAACATTTTATATTTTCCTGTTGCATATAGGCCTATTCAATATTTTTTTAAGCTCTCCTGAATTGATATATTGTCCTCTTTGTTACCTGAAAGGTCTTTTCATAGCTTATTCCTAGTTCAAGTTTACGGGATGGGATAATTGTGAAGTTGTGGTCATGTCGCGAACGAAAATAATACCACAGTCACGAACGAACGCATCTCTTTTCTTCCGACGGTCGTAGATATTAACCCCTCATAATCAAATTTCAGTCGAAGGTCACGGTAGCCTAGGGCATCATTTACATATGCATAAATTTGCGCTAGATAAAATTGATCCAGTAGAAGATAGAAAAATAGTAGATATCTGGTCACGAACGAACATTTATACTAAGATTCAAACTCGTGTCAAAAAAATCGGAAGAAATTATATCCTTGACAAAAAATATTGTTTGAGCTTCGACAAAGGAGTATCAATAATAATATAACGCAGTATAGACTACTTGGAATTCCATTTCTAACACTGCCTACATTGTTTCAAAAATTCAAAGGGATTGTATTTTTAATATCTTAAAAATAGCAAGATATTCCAAAATTGAATTTATTAGTAGAAGAAGTGTGTCTAAGCGATAAATTTTGTGATTCCTAATGGCTTCGGATATCCTTTCAAGAAAACACAAGTCACTGAGAGAAAATAATGCGTTTTAAAATTTGCCCTCCGTGTCGTTTTTACCGTGGAATTGCCCAACTGCATCATGTCTGATCTAATGTCAACACATGCTGCATTCTGTGAGGTTAGAAGGAGCGTGAAATATTTAAAAACATTCAAACCAATTCAAACGTATCCGCGTAGCGTATAGTTGGATGGAGCTAGGGCTGTACTTCTCGATGAGATACATTTCTCACACATATCACCCAGCCTCTCACATTGAGAAGCACAAAATTTGTGTAGTCACAGCACCATACGATGAGACTTAAAAGTAATAGTTGAGCTGGAAAAAGTCAGGTTTTTAGGTTTTTCTTTTCCTAATGTACAAAATTTTTTGATCACTTTCCAGCAATCATCTTCAGGTACAAAAGAATAGGGCTAGTAGATTTTTGCCCTAATGGATTTTAACCCCTTACCTGGGGTTAGATATCTACAATGATATGATATGAAGGAATGTAGATAAAAGCCTGACTCTTTCCAACTCAACCATTACACGGTGACTGGTCAGGGCATTTTCCAAATATGAGACTTAAAAGCTTCAAAATTTTAAAAAAATTGTTTTCCGAATATTGACTTAGATCAATATTGTCACCTATCTAACATATATATCCTCCTACAACATTGATCGTTATTCGATGTTGAGCATAATTCGTTATATGCTCTAGAAAATACACGAGACTAAAAATTGTGTGATGTCACCCCGTCTACGGTATTATGCAGTGCGGAATTTAATTCTCTCCTCGGAAGCGGGTTCTAACACTGCCCACACATGGCACTCTGTGTGTGCACATCGGCTTCGGGCATCCTCAGAAAGCATGCATGTTGAAGGAAACAGCCAGAAAAAGTGTGTTAACAATTCGTAGTCTGCAAACGACGCTTGCTTGTTCTCGGAGTGTCCTCTGGAAGATTCCAGACTCAGTGGCTGTCAGGAGATGCGAAGTGGAGATACACGTTTATGATTTACTTTTCGTCTTGTAGTAATTTACGACTGTGAAGCCTGGGAACACTGACAGGAAGAGAAATAGGATTTTTAGGGATGGAGCATTTCGGAGAGTCTGCGGCTCAATACCCCCGTCACATAGAATGCTCTGAAAATCAAAGAGCAAATCTTTTGTACAATACCAGGTCAATAGCAAACAAATCTGATTATCTTGATATTGTTCGACCGTGAAATAGGCATAACTATGAACTCAAGAGATCACGAACGTCCTCCTGTTGTAGAACATGACCAGCGAACAGAGAGAGAGCGACAGTGCGATGAGTGAGATGCGCAGTTACTAAAGTAAGATGCCGAAAATATTATGGGTGGGTGTTGACCAGGACCGACCAAATATGCATTAAAAAGTGATCGTTTTATGCGCATAAAATGCGCGTCAAAAAGTAATTTTATGCATTAAAAACTGTATTTATGAAGTATCATTCTGATTAGAGAAATAGCTGCAACATAGTAAGAAATGTAGGCCTATGTATGCATAAATGATGAATAATCTGTCAGCACTTTGAGTTCATTCCTAATACACAATGCATGCGGATGTTTTCCTTAGTCATACTAGTGCGATTGCTCCTCATAAATGCCTTATATTCTGAATAAGTCTCTCAACGTCAGAAGAGGTAACCGGAGATCGCGACAATAGCAACTGTTCTTCCAATGAATATCCTTCAAAGTCCCTCTCAACCAGCTTCTTGAATCCTGTGTTCTTTTGAAGAACGTGCTTCAGCTTGGTCCCTACATTCGCATCTAAGTCATCGCTGATACCATCGATCAGTTGTTAGGTTTGAGACGGATTGCACTTACGGTCTTGAAGCTGCTTCAGACAACGAGGAATAGGGCCATATTTAGAGGAAATGTCTACGATACCTCTTGCAATCTCGGTGTCCGATTTTTCGATTAGCTCCTTCAGGTTAACGATTGCTGTACAATCATCCTCCAAGTCAACAATCACTTTTTCAGGTCTGATAATTGGTAAGGTAGTATTCCACTGCTTCCATCCATGTGCTCCGACGGGTGGCTATCAGAGGCTGGCAGTGACATGTGAGCTTCTTCCAGCTTGCGACAACCTGAAGGAGCTTTTCTAAACACATTGGTCAATGATATCAGTTCATTGACGTTTGGATATAGTCCAATCAACATATCAGCAACTCTATGGAGGTTGTGCGCCAAACAAATGACGTGTTATCATCTTCGGCATAAAACTATCGTTGCTCTAACCGCTTTCAACATGTATGAAGTGGTATGAAGCTTTCTGTATGTAAAAGACAGAAAGGAGAAGACAGGTGTCAACACAGGAAACGAGACACAATTTGTTCATAATAACTCCTGTTTTTTCAAGAAATCATCTATATATGTGTTTAAAAGTACCTATTTTCATGATATGCATTTTTATGCAATTAAAGCTGAAATCTGCATTTTTATGCATTTTATGAATTATGCATATTTGGTCGGCCCTGGTGATAACGCCCCAGAAGAGAAGGAGCGACGACAAGACATCTTTCAAATCAAGGCGCAAAGAATTGGATGTGTTTTTACTACAATTTGTTGAAACAGTTGGGATGAAATTCTAGTCCAATTACCATGATTTTGAAGATTTTTTAAATATTTTTTCAATTCTTGTGATCCTTAATATCCTTTCAATCACAATATTTGATGCAAAGTGGAGATGTCTGATGCAAATAACTCAAAAAATTGCGATTAATATTCCATTTGAACATCCGAATGATGAATGTCGAATGATTTGAAAATATTTATTATTAATCGGCCTCCCCGGTGTATCCGATGAAAAGAAAATATATCTCAAGTGACACATAACAGAAGGAAGTTCTATGAGTACATGTAATCTGTCAATTGGATTATGATTCAGCATTGGCCTAGCCAGCAATGGTTCGTTCTTAATATCATCCTTTATAGAGTTTGAGAGTTTGGAGGCAGAAGACGAAGCAGCGAACGGGATTTCCCGCAACAGTCATTAGTAATGCTCTGCCCGAATATTCGATCGTTAAACCTCAATTTTCGAATGATAATCTTGACATTCTCATATCCGAGATAACTGCATCTATTACCACATATTTTTCATGAAGATCACCCTAGCAGCTGAATATTTTCCTTTGAATGAATTATAAGCCAAATATATCAATTTAGATTTTTAATTCATATATACTTTACTGATATAAGTAAAGAGCTATACTTTTGCAGGCTTTTTGTATTACTGGCGGGTAGATTCTAAAGAAGATCCCAATCAATTAATGATCATCTAAGTAAATACATTTTGAAATTGTTGTCACCGTTCGGCATGGTTGATTATTTTCCGGTGTTCACAAAGTGGGTACTGCATGCAGTCAATGACTGCAGAGCTACAGGAAAGCTGTGATCGCATACAACCGCATATACTTTGGAGATAAAGCGTCATACCACGTGATAAACTTCAAGCTTTTTTTAAATTTTAAAGGAGTCATTAAAAGTTGAAATGTCTTCTCTATATTGTAAAATAATTAGAAAATCTGGGAATAGGCCAAGTGTTTATATTGATAGAAAATAAAAAAATTGTTCGAATTAGAAAAATTATTACAAACTCCGATACGTATTTCATTGACCACCGGTCAATATCATCAGGGAGTATAAAAGGGATGATGACTTCATAGTTTTATAGTTTTTACTTAGTACAAATTTCAAAATGATATTGAGAAGGGCCTACAGATTGCATTTAGCAAAATAAGAAATCTCTGTAGTCTTCCATCTCAGCCCGGCTGTTTAACTTAGGTTTAAACTTATCTATATAAACAGCTTCACGGAGTCTGAGATTTGCACTATCATTGTCCCGGCCAATGATATCAACTTTGATATTGCGTGTGTTATTGTCGCATTGTTGAAGGTGTCTATGTACAGATGAGCGATTGATGGTGACGTGCTCTTTAATCCGTATATGCAGTGGTCTTATTGAGCTTCCAATGTAAAATTTTTGACATTTCATGCATGTGATTTTATAGATGATATTCTTTTGGAAGCATAATCTCTTGTCATGTATGGGACATTGGGTTAATGTACAGTTTTTATCAGTCTTGCGCTTGTTGTTTATCACGCTTCTTAATGTTTGATTGCGGCGAACTAGAGTAATGCTTATCTTTTCTTTTCTGAAGATTCGTTTGATATCACGATCTACCTTATCAGAAATGAAGGGCAATCTAAGGAACATGCGATTATCATTCTTCTTCTTCTTGTTTTGCATGTGTAAATGGTTGTTTCTTTTTGTAGATCGGATGAAATCATGAGGATAGCCATTCAATGCAAGAACATCATCGAATTCTCGTTCGTTTGTTACACGATCTTTTATTGTTGTACATCGTTGATTTATTCTTTTCCCTTTTTTTTAGTTTCACTTATATGCACTGTAAAATCCAGTAAACTAAGACTGTTTTCATTTGAAGGTAATTCAATTTCAAATTTAATTGAAGGATGTTGTGAATTCAGAACGTTCAGGAATTGTAGAGCTTGTGATTCATCTTCAAATAAAGAAAAGCAGTCATCAACATAGCGTTTGAATAATGGTGCGTGGTTCAATGTCTGGACAGCACTTTGTTCAATGCCATTCATAAAGATAATGGCTAAGGTGCCGGATAGCGATGATCCCATCGGGAGGCCTCTATTTTGTTTAAAGATGCGAGTAGTGATCCCATTGCAAATTCAAGGCCAAAATGTGAAATGATGAGTCATCATGCTGACTCAGCCCCCCCCCTCTGGAAGGAAGTTCACCAAGGAGGTGAGGGAGATGGCCAAGGATGTGCTGGAAGTGATGGGTCCGAGCGGAGGAAACTGTTCCCTCCCCCCTCCTGTGGAAGGATGAGCTCCCGTGAGGAAAGGGTAGGAAAGTGTTTTACCTTTAGAAAAGGGCAGGTTTTGGACGTTTTGGGAGAGGAAAGGTCCTGTTTCGGCATGAAGGAGAGTTCGGATGGATAAACGGAGGGCAGATTCGGATTCTACGTGAAATTTTGGGCTAGGTAGGTTGTTCCCATCTCCATCGGAAGAAAAAGTGCTGACCCCCTCCCCCTCGAGTCGAACTTTGTCAAAAGTGATGTTTTGAACAGTTGTTCAGAATCGTGTGAAACAAACTTCTATCAAGGTTTGGCGTTGAAATGCGCACAAAAAATGTTTTCGAAAATTTTCTTCACACTGGGTCTCAACACAGGATTTTTTCGTAAAAATGTTAAATTGTAGCCTACTTTGGTGACGACTATCTCAGGAATGAAAGTAAATGAAGAGCTCCAGTTTCTTTTAGTGGAAACACCGCACTTTGTTCTCTAGGATCCTACCTTTTCAGATCTGTGGAAGCTTTCGTTTCCAAATGAGAGCTTGTTTAAAATCGAATTTTTACACAATTTCCAAGATTTTGGATAATTTGAAAAAACGACAGAGTTTTTTCAATTCGGCTTCTGGAATCGTTGAGCCGAGGGATGGCTTAAATGAAAGGTGAGAGCGAGAAAACGCGACTGTCAAAATTTGAAGTCAATCGGAGCACTAGAACCGGAGATAGAAGTGTTTAAAGTTTTGGATGATTGAGATTACGTCATCAGCTGATCACCACAAACGTATAAGCTGGGAACCGAATGAGAAATTTCATTAAGACGAGATTGTCAAAGGTAGGTCCTCTCCGGAGCTCCAATGATAGCATCGGAAATTCCAAATTTCTTAGAAAATTTCATTGCTGATATCAGCCAAGGCGTCAGACTTATAGGTTAGCCAGGAGATGATCTTAGTCTCAAGGCCATAAAAGACTCCAAAACTTTAGAGGCTTGTAACTTTGCTTCTACAAGTCCTTTTGACTTGATTCAAAAAAGGTTCGAGAGGTCATGATTCAGGTCAAGTCATATATATACTTATGAATTTTCATAAGTAGTGCTAAAAAGTTGAAAAATTAAAATTCGTTATTTTTTGATGCTTTATAAGGTTTTCAAACCTTCTGATTCAAATGAAGGCATGTATAAGTGTGTACGAGCCAGTCTTCTCATGTCTGTACATGATACAAGCGGCTTTTCACTGAAAGCGAGCATGGTACGGAGAGTTTCGCAGCAATATTCCAATGACAGGGTGTTCCTTCGGGACGGCGGATGATGCCGTAGTGATAAGTGTGGCAAGGGAGTGTGTCATATTTTAGACCGAAACCTCTGGGGCAACTCATGTTGGGCATTTGACACAGTTCTCAACGTAGCACTTTGAACGCCAATCGGTTGAGTCTTAGCTATCTTGTCATGGGTGGCTACTAAACATCTCCATTGCAAAACGCTTGTGAATCACGGCTTGCTATCAAGCACGTTTCATGTCTGGCTATCAAGTCATCTCAACGTGAGGTGGAGACCTTCGATATAATACTTCCTACGGTGAGGCGTTCCTTTTGAACGGCGAGCACTGCCACAGATGGAAGGAGGGCAAGGGACGGTGTCATACTTTAAACCGAAACCGCTCAGCTGTCGCTTATGTTGGGCATGTGACACCGATCTCAACGGACTCTTTACAATCGCTCGGTCATGAGTGCTTTAGCTATCTACCGTTGGTTTTCTTTAAGATTCTCCACCAACGCTGTGAGACTGCCTCTGACCGAGGCTAAATGAAATGGAATGAATTGGAAGGGACATTCATGCGCCACACGCAACCACAAGCTCATTTCTCTCTTCGCTAGTGAACAAGCTCTTGTGAACGTAGTCAGAAAGTTTATCATGTTTTGCAAAAGCAAAGTTTAGTGTAGTCAAATAGTTTTACCGTGACACACGTTTGTGAAAGTAAAGTTTGATCATCGAAGTTTTATTCGCTAGTGTAGTCAGAAAGTGTATCATGTTGTTCCAAAGTTTTACTGCAACACAGGTTGATGTATAGTTAGAAAGTTTGATCATGACGTTTTATGACTGACTGAACTCACAACAGCATTAAAGTTTTTATCCTTAATTGAAACGGGGACTGCAATGTGTAAAATGTTTTCTGTGACAGTCTTTTCACAAACGGTGAAGTGTAAACTCAGAGTGAATACATCTGTTAGGTATACATCAACTTTGGATGTGAAGTAAAGCGAATCATGTTAGATGTACAGAGTGAATTGAATAGTAGACAAATGCATGCAAGTTTTTGAGGACTTGAGTGTGTCATGAAAAACCCCAAGTCTAAGTTTAACATGTTGGATATAAAAAGTGAGATGGATAGGAATAAGTGTTGAATGGAGTATGACCTCGCATTTCATGACAACATAGTTTCAAAGTAATGAAAGACGTGACGGTTAGAGTGTGTAAGTTAAACGGTGGTCAAGTTTTACGTCAAACACAAAGACGAAAGCAATCATCAACAACTCAATCCTATGTCAAGTAGATGAGACGTTCAGTTTTGCTAGTCATTGAAATGAAAGATACAAGTGAAAGACGATCACATGAAACTTAAAACTTATCAATGTGCAAGAGTTCTAGAACTAAAACCCAGTAAGTGTTGAAGTCAACACACAGCACAAAGGCTTCTAAAATGCTGGCATTAGACATGAATGATGAAGTTATTCTTCCAAGGTAGATGATCAATGATAATCATGAAGCATGAAACTCTACAGTATTAGCTACATGATTAAAAGTGGAAACAAAGCAATGTAGAAGCGAATACGTTTTACTTGTTGAATTAGATAGAATAACAGTGAATCAACTAGAATAAATGCTCATCACGTTTTATAAATGTTAGGTGAGATCAGTGAAGTATGGGAAAGATGTTTGCATCAAATTGAAAGTAAGCAGTAACTAACTTGTGTACTCACAACAGAAATTCAGGTTTACTAAAAGCAGTCTTCTGCTGCAGTGAGACTGAGAGTTTAGGATGTTGTTGTATGAAAACAGTGTTCACCACAGCGCTAGAAAGTTGTATCTAAAAGGTTTTACTGCACTGTGCAGATTGTTTCAGTGTTAAAAGGTCTTATAGTAAGTACTACAGTGTTGAATGTTTTATAAAACCAGGTAAAGTCTTGTCACAAACGTTGAGTGTGTGAGGGCTAGCCATAAGTTCCATGACATTTAATCACGTTGGTCATAGCACAAGTCCTAAAGTCCATAATCCAAGGGTAGGGTCATCTGCGGTTGGATTTAGGGTTTTATATCACACACGTTAACTGCTAGTGTAGAATACGTGAAGCACATGTTCGCTTAAAAGTCTAAACGCAAACGTTGAAATAAGTTTTGTAAGAAGTTAAAAACATTGACATGATGTTGTGAAAGTAGAAACTTAGCGAACGTTGAAAAAAGTTTTATGAAATGTTTCTGCAGTCACTATCGTCAGCGTACCAGCTTTACTAAATGTGTTGTTTGCCTTTATCAAATTGAATTCGTGTGCAGACTGTTTTGTAAATAAAGACAGATAGTGTTAAACGTTTCGCATTAAAAGTCCGCATCGACAGCATACAAGTATACACATAACAACATGCAACGTTTCTTAAAAGAGTCGAATGCATATGAGTTAGGAAACACTCAAAACACGTGTGAGATAAAAATCAACCTGCTAGAGTAAGTGAGTACCTCACAAAAGTGTTGCATATGTTTTACGGGAAACTTGTTAAGGAAAACTGTGTATCGAGAACGTTTACTATCATCATAGACATGAAAATGAATGATATATTCTAACTTCAACTTTCTGACGTTCAAATGAAATTCGTAACCATGAAGCTGTAGACTCCGCGGTGTAAAAAAACTACATGATTAGTGACTAATACTTTATGTTGGTAAAACTTTCATAGGTTGATGACTACAGTCGCGTTTAAAGTTGATATAAAAACCTGTAGAAACGCATAAGTTTTAGATGCAGATGAACGTTGTGACTCGTACATTGAACTAAGAAAATGAACAAGTCTGTGTAGAGGTACATAACACGCTCATCAGTAAGAAACAGCAAAGCATGTAATGTCATTGAATTATCAAAGGAAAGTATTTGAGTTACAAGTCTGTGTTGACGAGAGTGAAACTATTTCATTGGTATGAAACAATGAACATTACATTAGGACTGTCCATGAGTATTGTAAGGTTAGAATCAAATGTGTAAGTTTGCTTTTCATGTGCATGACAAATTAAGAGAATCAACACGTGTCTCATGCACGTGCACTCTGGCACCTGATTGTCGCGCTGCCCCCTCAGCAGATGGAGTGTTCAAAGAACACAGAGGTGAATGACAGTGCAGCCGGTTGGCGACCATCTGTCGCATTAAATACATTGCCCACTATACACTTTGAATTTTCTATCGCATCTGTGCAACGAGCATGGATGCAGGAACTTATCGTCATCTCAGACCTCCCACCTAGCTGATTCCCACACAGCTCATTGCTATCGCACCGGAGATATCATCGCGGTGACTGAAAGGATTCTCAAGTTGACATTTCGCTACTGTACACTGTTACAGTTTCGCGCGCGCAAGTAACCATTTGCTGCTAAAGCATGGACACCGCAGATTTGTTCAAGGCTTCAATGCCTTGCTAGCCAGTGTAAAACTTGTCCAACACAAATCTTCAAAGTCCTAACTGCCATGAAATCATCATGTTTAAAGTTTTAAAACCCACATGATAAGTAGCAAGGATCTATTGCAGTTACATGATGCAAAATATAAACGTGTGTGGAGAGATGATGACTCTTAGACGTGAAGTCATGAGATTTATTTCTCTACCACCCGTCAAATGGAAATAGTAATGGTGTTAGTTACTTTGGAAGAATCATCAGAGCAAAATGTTCTATAGTAATGCAGGCAGTGGATTGACTTAGTAGTAGAGTCACATCCATGTCACTATATGTAAAGTTTGAAATCATGTTAGAATCCTTTCAGTATTTGTAAGATAGGGGAAGTATAAAATAATGCTAGAATCCTTTCAGTATTTGTAACGTTAGAAATAAAGTTGATGTGGGAGAACTGTATTCCAGTCATGTTTAAAGTGACAATGTGTGTGTGTGAGATTGAGTTCAACGTTATTGAGAGATATAACTTCGTGCACTGCGTAAACAAACACTTTATAAGACGATGCGAGTCCAGTGAAAGCTTATACAATTGTATAAACACATGAAATTGGAATGTCATGGGAATGCAGTATTGAACTTTACACGCATCCTTCGAATGAAACATTGAATCAGGCCTCTTCGAAAGTGAGCATGATAATGATATAAGAGAACATTTAAATGGTGTGAAGCCCCTAAGTATCATTGTAAGCATCTGTACGTTTGTCATTCCATGTATTTTATCACACGCTAGGAACTATTCAATCTTTCCATCTTTTTCAGTCTTCATTTCGGATACATTCAGTTCACTTGAGGGTCATACAAACTTGCCACTCAGGATAAAGAGACCGCTATCACAAAGCGTGAGCCGTGCGTCATTCCCCTTCCGTCACAACGAAGCGGGAATGCCCTTTTATGGTAATCTTGACTCCCTACGTCAGGAAAATCAGCGGTTGACATTCCAAATATGGTGAGATGAAATCGTTTGAAGGAGACATGACCAAATTTGGACATTGGCATATTCTGTGTTTGTGAGAGAGAAGTATGTAAGGCGCTTTTCCCCAGCCAATTTCACTTGTTTCCTCCTTTCAACGGTGAGTCGTCTGACGTTTGCTATCAAACGTTCTAACTTAGAGATTTAAAGTCAGATCTTACAGGCATCACTGATACACTTTCTAACATTGGGGTCTTAAGGTTAGGGTCTTCATTGTCTGTCCTATGCCATTCATTACAAACATGTTTCTGATAAACAGTGCTTTCTTGTGAGAACTGTAGTAAATAACTGACTTTTATCTTGCAGTTTCAACATGGTTTTATCAAATTCTTCGCGCTACAGCGTCACAAGATGTTCATGTGATAAAGTATACAGAGGGGCCGAATACAAAAAGCACTTGAGGCAGGTGGAACACACTGGGGAGCATAAGGTCTTTGAAATAAAGACATGTGTCCATCATGCTGTGGAAGCAGACTGACTTTGTCGAATTTAGGAAAAGACATGACCAGTGTCCTAGTGGGTCTATTTCTAACTGCCAGTTCAAAAAGTGGTTTGATGACTTGTATAGACGAAGGCAGGAGGAGAGGGCGGCTGTAAGACACATTGTCGACTTGGATGATGATGGGAACGATCTCTTCCTCAGCGATACAAACAGCAGTGAGGAAGAAGAAGTACAGGAGGTGAGAGCCGTTTTCATTAGTGGTAAACAGGATTTTGAACATGCATCTGAGCATGCATCTGAACATGTAGAGGAGCCACTTAACACTTCTACGCCAAAGAAAGGCGGTATACGCGAACAAACAAGAGCTCTAGATAGAGATGAGTTGAAGGCGAAGGCATCACAGCAAGCCCATTACATGCTGCTCAAAGATCGCTATGAGGCCATGAATAGACAAAATAAAGAGATGGTGCAGGAGATAGCCAAACTAGAAATTAAAGTGGGAACGGTGGAAGTCTTACAGGAGGAAGTATTACAGCTGCAGAAGAGAGGAAACATTAATGAGAGGCGGGAATGGAAGGAGGAGATGGCTTATGAGGAGGTAGTATCCGAGTTGAATCATCAGAGGCAGGAGGTTGACAGAATTAGTGTGATACAGAGGAACTGTCAAGGGATGAGAGAAGAAAATCATGACCTGAAGAGGAGACTTAGTCAGGCTGAGGACATCAACAAGGAAATGAAGAGAAGACACGTAGAGGTACACCTGCCAATCTACAGAAACCAAGTATGTGACGTGCCTACTGTTACAGATGATTTAAACACCACGCAGCAGTGCTACGAGGGAGGTGGGGTCACCTGCATTCATATCAGTATGGAGGTAGACGGTCGACTGTGTGATTTTTCAGTGAGAAAAGTGAAGAGGAAAATTCCTAGTAAGTTACTCGAACGTCATTGCCTTCAATCAACTCTAACACCATTTTTCTTTCTTACAGAGATCTTCGAGCAAAAGTAGAGAGGAGTCGGAGAACGCCACAAACGGCCTTCATGAGGCTAGTGAATGCCCCAAACAGCCTTTATGAGGCTACCCATAATGAGGCCGGAGTGTTTTCACTTTCTGACGGTTACAAGCCCGCTGAACTCAGAGGATGGGTTGAAAATTGATGAAAGGGATGAAAGGATGGCCACTTGCCAACACTAGATTCAAGGATCTCTATCTTTCTTATAAAATGAAGAAGCTCTTATTAAATTCATCTGATGAGAAAGCAACTTCATGACAAGTGTTAAACGTGTACGTTGTCCAACACACATCTCTAAAGTCCTAACTGCCATAAAATCATCATGCAAACATACAGCACACTGTTTCACCACGTCCTCGTGAATGAATCATGAGTTCTTATAAGAACTTCCTTCTAATGCAGCTAAAGCGGTCCCAAGACAGCAACATATCTTTGGATATGGAATGCAGAGGGGAAGGTTAATGATGAAATGGAATGAAGGGAAGCCAAACTTGCACCACATGTAGCCACAAACACATTTCTATCTTCATTTAAGATGACATTCAATCACTTGAATTCTAATGTGACCATCACATCCTTAGATCTCAGTACAGTCAATTCTCTAACGTGCTTGTTAAACCTATTATCTCTTAACTTTAACAGTGAAATGATTTCAACATTACTTCAAACTTTACAAACAACTTTATTTCTAACTTAACGAACAACAACTTTATCTCTAACTTTGCAAACAGTGAAATGATTCGAACATTATTTTATACTTTACCTATCTTACAAACTATGAAATAATTCTAACTTTATTTTATACTTCACCTATTTTACAAACTTTACAAACAACAACAATCTCTAACTCTACAAACTCTGAAATGATTCTAACTTTATTTCAAACTTTACAAACATCAACTTTATTTCTAACTTTACAAACAGTGAAATGCTTGTGACTATATTTTATACTTTACCTATCTTACAAACACTGAAATGATTCTGACAAAATTCCTAACTTTACAAACAGTGACATGGTCACGACTTTATTTTATACTTCACCTATCTTACAAACACTGAAATGATTCTGATATTATTCCTAACTTTACAAACAGTAAAATGGTTGTAACTTTATTACTAAGTCAATCCACTCTGTTTGAAGCCCAGCTTTATGTGAAAAGAAAACGACACAGCATGTACATGATATGTCATTGAAACCCACACAGCTTTTTGTTACACTAACAATTCATTTCAATGTGAGCTAGTCTTGTATCACTCATTTCATACGACATAACTTTTCACTTTACTTATTCCTACAATGTTACTACTATGTGTTCTAAACTTTATGAGATCGCTTTCACTTCTATCTCACACTTTCTTCATCATATAACCAACTGAATGAAATTGATGATACATTATCTGACTAAACTCATTGAGTCACATTCTACACGAACAGATATTGCCAACATGAATCATATAAAACGGTAAGTCTTGTCATAGGGTTGACTTTGCTATGGATTTAGTGATTTATCTATGTAACTTACACTTTTAAAACGGTAAATCCCTAAATCCCAACACAGGGACACCGATCCTATGGATTTAGTGATTTAGGAGTTTTGCTGTATAATTTAGTAAACTTATGTCTCTGTCAGCGTACGACTTTTAAAATTCATGCAACTCGCTTGAACTAAATTCACTTTGATGATGGATGATCAAATCCGTGCATGCACTCATTTAGTAGAGTTTTCACTTGTCTGCATTTGTAAAGACGTTTTCCCATCACTCCTCTTACTGATTTTCTTATTCACTGTAAATCATATCAGCAGATCATTTAACGGTTCCAATCTGTCGAACAACATTCATATCAACACTACAGGCGTTGTATAATCCTAAACCTCTGTATGAGCCTGCATTTCACTTAGGTTTTATTTACTCTTTGGTCATTGTCTACCTAGAGTTTCAAGATGCTTCACATTGTAAAAGTCATACTGGTGAGATTTACACTTCTATCCCCATGTTAATTACAGCAAACGTATAAGTATACACATGTGAGACAAGACATTAATTACATCGCTTATTCCTATTCATCATCATTACCTTATGTTTAGCATGATATACTTAAGCCTTTAATGTCACATTTTTCTCACTCGTGCTTTTCGTTTTAATACTTGGTTTGTGTGTTACTCAAAGCTTCATGAATTTATCCAACCATTCGTCATAAAACGTCCGACGAATCCTACCTTGTACAAAACATGGATGTTAAAGTACAACACTGACTGATGAATGATGTTCACATATTCCTAGCTTGGATAACAAGAAACTCTCATGCGTTGACTATTTTATATGTTCCTAATCAACTCTTTACACACTTATTATTCCAATCAGTAAGATACATACAATGTATTCAACTCTTCTATTGAACATGCATCAATCACCTTTCAGCTGACTGCACCAAATGTAAAGTGTATAACATAATGAGCATGTAATTATCTCTCATCAACGATATGAAATCTGTCTTTTCATCATGAAATTGAGTCTTACTTTCAAAGTCATTTTATAAAGCGAACATATGCATCATGTGTTGCATGCATTCTACACTAAAAGAGATCGTTAATTTGTGTTATCCAAAAACCTAAATCCCTAAATCCAATGGTAGGTAACCCTACCCCCTAGATTATGGACTTTAGCAATTTAGCTATGTCATTCACGAATGGTTAAGTTAGTAAATGCATGTATACACTCTACAACAACAGTTATCATTGATGTACGTTATATATAACGCCAAATCCCTAAATCCAATCGTAGAGAAACCTACCCTTGGATTATGGACTTTAGGAATGCATCCATGTCATTGACGTGTTCAAGAATGTATTTGACATTGTAAAAACATCGTTGACTTCATTCGCAGCAAAGGTGCGTAACACATCCATACATCTAAAAACGTCCGTTTACAAAACATTTATCTTTTCATCTCTGCACTTTCATATCACACTTGGTTTGCATTTTCTATTTCGATGTCATGTAAATCTCACTTGGTCATTCATCAGCGACAAACGAGATAGACTAAGTGTTATTCGTAAATGGCGTGCCACTTTATAAACATCGTTTGGGCAATCCTAGTTACATACTTACCCCTGCGACTTGTAAACGTTTGAAACTCTACTGCCATGAAATAAGGTCTAAGTACATACATCAACAATTATTCTTATCCATCTCACTTACAGGTTTCATGTTCAATGCAATAAACTTACGACTTGGGTTTTCATTTCGATGACTAGCAAAACTTAATAATACATCTCATATGTGCATTATGACCAACGTGATAGACTTCATGTTTCATCTAACGGTTAACATTAACTTGTGTTATATAAAACCCTAAATCCAACCGTACAGAACCATATCCTTCAGATGATGAACTTTAGGACTTGTGATCTGTGGTATGACCAATGTGATGGACTTAATGTTATCAAATGTCATGTAACTTATTGCTAACCCTAGATTCTCTCACACACTCAACGTCTGTGACAAGACTTTACCTGTATTTATAAAACATTCAACACAGTGTAGTACACATTTCCACTCAATATGAAACCTTTTAACACTGTGAAAGTAAGTTACAAAACAATCTACACAGTGCAGTAAAACCTTTTAGATACAACTTTCTAGCGCTGTGGTGAACACTGTTTTCATATAACAACATCTTAAACTCTCAGTCTCACTACAGTAGAGACTGCTTTTAGTAAACCTGAATTTCTGTTGTGAGTACACAAGTTAGTTACTGCTTACTTTCAATTTGATGCAAACATCTTTCCCATACTTCACTGATCCCACCTAACATTTATAAAACGTGATGAGCATTTATTCTAGTTGATTCACTGTTATTCTATCTAATTCAACAAGTAAAACGTATTCGCTTCTACATTGCTTTGTTTCCACTTTTAATCATGTAGCTAATACTGTAGAGTTTCATGCTTCATGATTATCATTGATCATCTACCTTGGAAGAATAACTTCATCATTCATGTCTAATGCCAGCATTTTAGAAGCCTTTGTGCTGTGTGTTGACTTCAACACTTACTGGGTTTTAGTTCTAGAACTCTTGCACATTGATAAGTTTTAAGTTTCATGTGATCGTCTTTCACTTGTATCTTTCATTTCAATGATTAGCAAAACTGAACGTCTCATCTACTTGACATAGGATTGAGTTGTTGATGATTGCTTTCGTCTTTGTGTTTGACGTAAAACTTGATGACCACCGTTTAACTTACACACTCTAACCGTCACGTCTTTCATTACTTTGAAACTATGTTGTCATGAAATGCGAGGTCATACTCCATTCAACACTTATTCCTATCCATCTCACTTTTTATATCCAACATGTTAAACTTAGACTTGGGGTTTTTCATGACACACTCAAGTCGTCAAAAACTTGCATGCGTTTGTCTACTATTCAATTCACTCTGTACATCTAACATAATTCGCTTTACTTCACATCCAAAGTTGATGTATACCTAACAGATGTATTCACTCTGAGTTTACACTTCACCGTTTGTGAAAAGACTGTCACAGAAAACATTTTACACATTGCAGTCCCCGTTTCAATTAAGGATAAAAACTTTAATGCTGTTGTGAGTTCAGTCAGTCATAAAACGTCATGATCAAACTTTCTAACTATACATCAACCTGTGTTGCAGTAAAACTTTGGAACAACATGATACACTTTCTGACTACACTAGCGAATAAAACTTCGATGATCAAACTTTACTTTCACAAACGTGTGTCACGGTAAAACCATTTGACTACACTAAACTTTGCTTTTGCAAAACATGATAAACTTTCTGACTACGTTCACAAGAGCTTGTTCACTAGCGAAGAGAGAAATGAGCTTGTGGTTGCGTGTGGCGCATGAATGTCCCTTCCAATTCATTCCATTTCATTTAGCCTCGGTCAGAGGCAGTCTCACAGCGTTGGTGGAGAATCTTAAAGAAAACCAACGGTAGATAGCTAAAGCACTCATGACCGAGCGATTGTAAAGAGTCCGTTGAGATCGGTGTCACATGCCCAACATAAGCGACAGCTGAGCGGTTTCGGTTTAAAGTATTACACCGTCCCTTGCCCTCCTTCCATCTGTGGCAGTGCTCGCCGTTCAAAAGGAACGCCTCACCGTAGGAAGTATTATATCGAAGGTCTCCACCTCACGTTCAGATGACTTGATAGCCAGACATGAAACGTGCTTGATAGCAAGCCGTGATTCACAAGCGTTTTGCAATGGAGATGTTTAGTAGCCACCCATGACAAGATAGCTAAGACTCAACCGATTGGCGTTCAAAGTGCTACGTTGAGAACTGTGTCAAATGCCCAACATGAGTTGCCCCAGAGGTTTCGGTCTAAAATATGACACACTCCCTTGCCACACTTATCACTACGGCATCATCCGCCGTCCCGAAGGAACACCCTGTCATTGGAATATTGCTGCGAAACTCTCCGTACCATGCTCGCTTTCAGTGAAAAGCCGCTTGTATCATGTACAGACATGAGAAGACTGGCTCGTACACACTTATACATGCCTTCATTTGAATCAGAAGGTTTGAAAACCTTATAAAACATCAAAAATAGCAATTTTTCAGCATTTAGTACTACTTATGAAATTATATAAGTAGTATGTAAGCATAGGTCTGATCAATAGCTATCGAACCTTTTTTGAATCAAGTCAAAAGGACTTGTAGAAGCAAAGTTACAAGCCTCTAAAGTTTTGGAGTCTTTTATGGCCTTGAGACTAAGATCATCTCCTGGCTAACCTATAAGTCTGACGCCTTAGCTGATATCAGCAATTAAATTTTCTAAGAAATTTGGAATTTCTGATGCCATCATCGGAGCTCCGGAGAGGACCTACCTTTGACAATCTCGTCTTAATGAAATTTCTCATTCGGTTCCCAGCTTATACGTTTGTGGTGATCAGCTGATGACGTAATCTCAATCATCCAAAACTTTAAACACTTCTATCTCCGGTTCTAGTGCTCCGATTGACTTCAAATTTTGACAGTCACGTTTTCTCGCTCTCACCTTTCATTTAAGCCATCCCTCGACTCTACAATTCCAGAAGCCGAGTTGAAAAAACTGTTTTTAACTTAGTACAAATTTCAAAATGATATTGAGAAGGGCATACAGATTGCATTTAGCAAAATAAGAAATCTCTGTAGCCGGGCTGAGATGGAAGACTACAGAGATTTCTTATTTTGCTAAATGCAATCTGTAGGCCCTTCTCAATATCATTTTGAAATTTGTACTAAGTAAAAACTATAAAACTATGAAGTCATCATCCCTTTTATACTCCCTGATGATATTGACCGGTGGTCAATGAAATACGTATCGGAGTTTGTAATAATTTTTCTAATTCGAACATTTTTTATATTTTCTATCAATATATACACTTGGCCTATTCCCAGATTTTCTAATTATTTTATAATGCACGGTCAAGGCATTTTCTATATGACTTCTATATTGTGTTTATTCTGAAGTTGATTTAAAACGGCAAGTAAAAATATATCAGATATTCGAATATTCACTCATCATTTCCAAATATTCGAATACTGATTTTTTTCGAATGGCAGAGCACAAGTCATTAGCAGAAAAAAATTATCTTTGGTTTTTTTTCGTTAGCCTTTCGTTGTTAATTCGTGCTGCTTGATTGCATGTTTCACTTTAATGCATATATCACTCTAATTTCTGATTCACATTCCAGTACGTGTCCACTCACGAATGTAAATTCGCATACTTAAGGACATCATGACTTTTTTCAGCGATTAATAAATCACAAAATGCGAGTATTGTACATGTTGCATTAGTTACGGAGAATTCAGCCAATATTTACCGTATTTCAAATCGCAGATTTGAGCATCGCTCTTCATCAACTTCTGACAAACTTTCTCAATCGGCAATCCATTGGCCATTGGATCGGAAATGACTTTAACAATGAATGTTGCTGACGTTTCGAGTCCTCCGACGTAGTAACACTGCAACGACGTTAAGAATTGAAGTCAATTTGGTTACTGATGTAGTAATTATGTTACACAACACTATTGAATGGGCGTACCGACCAACAGAAGACCAAATCCATAATTACATTAAATGTTTAAGGTATGGAATATGGACTAAGTACGCCGATGCACACATTGTGTAATACACATTGTAATACACATTGCTGTAATACGATAAAAAGTGTCAGATAACAAATATTTTCGATATTTAGACGGGAGTATAGAGAAGATAGTTCTTTCAATTTAACAAAATCTATTTTTTCAAATTGGAGGGTAGAATTTGGAACAACTAAAATTATAAAAAGAGTCAATAATATTATTGCAAGAAATACCTTGTTTTCTCGAGTAAACATATGACAAAAATCTTAGATCTTCATGAAGTGAATACTAGAGAGATCAACACTTTCATTCAATTAATGGGATGTGGTGTGGAATTACAATTATTCTGATTATTGTGAAGATTCCTTGTTTCAATTGATGGAATGAAAACTTCTGTCCGCTGAAAGTTTCTCACTCGCAGCAAGCAACACCGCAAATCATTCTTAAAGTACCGGTTTTTAATCACCATAATGCAAAATTCAAAATCACAAATACGTAGGAGATTTGTGTTTTCCTAGCCGTTCTGGGAATCGAGTTCCTGAATGTGTCCAGTTCAACTAATCGAGGATGTTTAGAGAATAGAATAAGAAAAGCGAATATCATTAACAAGGTTATTATTTCTTACTATCAAACGAAACCTTTTGATTTCGTGAAGGATCATTGCCCACAATTCTTCAACACGTCAGAAACAAGAGTGCGAAGAGGTATTTTCTGATGTCTACCTACATGCATTTACAGTCGAAGCTCGTTAATTCGGACACGGATAATTAAGACTTCGATTAATTGAGATCATACGGCAGTGGCATTTTTTGTATATAAGTTGATGTTTAATTAAAACTTTCGATAATTAAGACATTGAAAGCCTGACATTTATGGTCTTAATTACCGAGCTTTGACTGTGCATAACTCAATCTGAATATATATTACGTAATACCATGCTATATAGGGTGGCTTGAGGGAAATTCAGCAAGTTTCGATAGAGGATTGATTAAAAATCGCTAGCCTTTCATTTTGCATCCATACGTACCTACATCGATAGTTGATCTGCACAATTTTTTGTTTCGAAAAAATATTGCAAACTGCTACTGTGGCATTTCATGAAAGATTTGGTAGTTCTTGAAAATATGTGGCCTAATTTGTTTTACTGTGCAAAAATTGCCGTCACGTGAAGACAGCTGGAATTAACGATGGGCGATTAATGAGGACAATAAGTTCATCGACACGAAATAGCGGTTTCGATCGCATACCTCTTCATGATTTGCAAAGGTCGATCGATTTTGGTGCTATAAAACAAGTCTGGGGTACATGCGACATGGCTCATCGGGGCAATTGCGACAAAGTTCGAAAGTTTGATTTTTCCCGTTTAGGTTTCTTATACACTTCTGCAGGCCTGGTCAACAATTCCTAGTACGTATTATCTGTCAGTAAAATCGTTACCAATTTATTTGAAATAACATATCTCAAATGATGATAAGATACAATGCTGAAAATCAAAGCTGGGTTCGAGTTAAAGGATTTCGATTTATTAGTGACGGAAAGACGCCGCAGTTTCAGGTCAGTCAAAGGAGAGGCTCTACGCCCAGAGAGAACCAGAAACCTTAACGATACTTAGGGCCAATAAATTTGATACACTTTTCCCGAACATAATTGATTATGTGGCATACTTACAAGTTGGCCTATTCAACATCAACAAAGTATTTTTATGACAGGCTTATTACAAAAAAATTGCTGTCATATTGACATTAATCTACCGAAATAATGGAAGACGTCAACTCTGCGATCAAAGATAGAATCCATACCCACTTAAATGTGTGGAACGTCTCTATTTTTGGTGCCGATTGGGCTCTTGAGAGTATCTTATCAATACCAGCTGCTCCATCAATAGAATAGGAGTGCAATTCATCATGGTCACTTCATTTTACATTCCCAACCTCTAATCGATATATATATAATTTTTGTCAGTAATGAGAAAACGTAGGCTACTTAGTCGCAATTACCCCAATTACGGGGTGAATGCAACATCGAAAGTCACTCACTTTGACGACCAATATTACAGACCTATTAATCGAACGTCTGAAATCCCTAAGCCTTGAATATATTATGAAATTATCATTTGATTTGAATAAAAGATGATGCTACAGTAACTCACATAAACAAATCAATCTTTTTCAGGTCGCATTTCATGCCCCACCACCCTATTATATATATAATAAATATTCGGATTAAGTTATGCACGATACGTGATAATTATAGCTAGAAAATGTTGTTTATAATGTAGCATTAATAATGCACATGTAACATGCACATGGGTGATCATGTTAACCATCCGTAATTCTGCTCTGATTTTTACAGTACCATAGTATGTGAACTAACATGAAAGCTTAAATGAGAGCCTTAACATGAGTTTTAGCCTGATAAATTGAGGCTACTCTTCCACATGAGCAGGGGTATAACTTTTCACATCAAGCTGAAATTGAACCGTTCTGTCCGCACTAACTTATTTCATCGGACTTATCAGTAAATAAATAAATAATGAATTAAGAGGATTAATAAAGTACTTACGAATCGTTCGTCTTTGCCTCTAGCCTTCTTGCAAAAGGTCTTGAAGTGCTGTATGATTTTCGGAGAGCTGGTAGAGTCTTCACTTGGTATTCCCTCATTTTGAAATCTGGTAAGAAATTTCTGACAAACTGAAAAAAGACAATGTAATGAGTTTCATTTCAATGATAGGTCTACAGGCATGCTCCATATCATCAAGCTAATTGCTGTGACAGTATGCAATCCAGTGAACAGCAAAATATAAAGGAATGTTTATTCCCAATTATGCTGAAACCGTCGAACTAGCAAGCAAGTTGAGTTTTATTGGCGCAAGATTTAGAAGTTTTAATTTCTACTCAGTCAACATGAAAAATGAAGTATTATACATCTATGAACACTTGAAACTGGGAAATTCATGAATATCAAAGTATTATTAGGCAAATGTTCATCTCCAATTTTTCAGAATTTTTATGTTTCATTGCAATTTTCATGCTTCATTTCATTGCACTTTCTTGAATTACAGCTGCAGAAATTTTAGTGATGGGAGACGTGAATTGCCAAGGAAATGAATTGCAGAAACATTCTATTATCGCACTGATCCGACTTTCAATTAATTCAGGTTACTTTTATGATACTGATGGTTAAAGTTCATTGTCAATGAAAAGCATTTACGAAGCGATCAACGAACTTTCACTTTCTTTAAAACCTGCGGCCTTAAAGCGGTTAAGGATGAAAATAGCGTCGCAATAAGGATTCGTCGTTTGAAGCTTGCGCTTCTTAAGGTTCTACCTTATCGGTTCTGGACTAGCAGGCTTTTGAATATCATTTTACTGGTCATTAGGTTATTTTTGTTAGATTAATTGTTCATTCATGTTCTCCACGTTGGTATACTTTATGTAAACAGAGAATATTTATGTGAATAGATATGAATAGTTGTCAGATGTTTCATGATGCTGAATCAGGTTTGCGTATGGCACTTATTGGCATATTTGTGATAGTAATTCCCTTCACGGTTCTCTTCTCGCTAATGATTGTTAGGTAGACCAAAGCTAGTTTGCCAAGAGTTTGATATGCTTCTCTCAGTCTGTACCAGCAAGGATCGATTATTGTAACTGGAAGATGCTTTAAAGCTGGATCTACAGAGTAATTTCTGATTTCCTTCTCGATATTGTATTTTTCATTGTCATTTGATATGCTGGCGTGATCGAATGCTAGGTGCAACAAGTAGTTCCGCCCGACGGAATAACTTCTTGTATCTGGTGACAATGCCGAAATGCCACAATAACTTGTTCTTGCATGCCATCTTGTCTCGCAGATACGTTACAGTGAGCAGATAGGCAGTAAACAATTGTTTTTTTTCAAGTAATGGGAGGACACAATTCCTTCTCTAGGATCACCAATTAAGATATTTTGGAATGGCAGGTGAATTGATTTGTCATTTAAGTTAAGCTCACAAAGTGCCTCAACAGATTTCTGCGCAAGATCTTCAGCTTTGATAAAGAAACTTTCCAACTCTTCATAAACAAGATGAACACTTGGTTCTGGCTTTTGAAAAAGAGTACTTTCGTAAAATTGAAAGAACAATACTAAAGAGTTTAGCATCACACTCCCTCTTTCAACAAACAGGCGATTTTTTATGCGCTGCAGCCTTTTTTAGACCAGTTTTCGTGAATTTCTTTAGATGCAGTCAGGTTGGCCAAACGAACTTTCGAAAATAGGATCATCGAATTTTATCATCTAAAACCTTTGTAGGGCCTCGAGATATAGACAGATATTAGGCTTATTATACATTGATTGGAATTCATGTTGACTTCTGACCGCACTGTGGCGAAATATGCTCAAAAAACTTAAAATTGTATGAGGCCTCCATCTTTCTTTTTTGGCACATGTACACTGGGTTGCCACACAACAAAATTTCATTTTTTGCGCAGGCACACTTAATTTGCGAAGTTGCATTAAAGTTACATCAAAAACGTACTTTCAAATGCCTGAAATTATACGAATCTACAAATTACATGTATGTCCTTGTTTCTAGTGCCGTCAATTTGAGCTGCGCTTTGTCAATACGGCAAAAATCATAATTCGTATTTGAGCATGTTGAAAATGCATATACCACAACGCGGGTATTTCAAGATTATTCACTGCTTTGTGAAGTGAGCTGAAAACTACGACTTTGAATTTCTTGACTTAGTCTCTCGTGTTACTGATGTTCATGATAAAATTAAAGGAACCAGTTGATCTTAAGTATAAGACCTAAGAAGTACAATATACATACATATATACAAATAAGCCTATACACATGTAGGCTACCTATATAATCGGCCACTCCATATGAGTCACGTGACTTTTTTCGCAACTTAGTCAACTTTCAACATTTGCCCTGACCGCAATATAAGCATCGTAAAACTTTTATATGAAAAGCTACAACTGACGCAGGTATATGATAATTGGTGGCACAGAGGGGCATGAGTATAGCAGTTCAGTCACCAGACCTAAATATTCACCCGTTAGTCACGTGACATCAAAAAAAACATGCAAAAATTTTCATGTAATTCTGCTTAAGATTTCTGCTCTTACTTTAAAGATACAAAATTTATACTTACACAGGAGCTAGCTGATATCAGTGGTTAAATTTCGTGCTAAAAATGACTTTGATAACTATCATGGTTTACAAGATATGGCGATCGATTTGTGTAAGTTACGTGACATTTTGTCCGACCATTTCGACAGATCTCCAACACAAGGTCTTTGATCGCAAATCAATGAAATGATATCTGGAAACAACGAATTGATGAATAAAATTTGCATTCTTCTTCTCAAAGAAAAGAACCTGAACAAATGAATAGTTTTGCTTGGGTAGGCCTATTTCCGGACATAGTACGCAGTGTAAAGTACTACAGCGACGCCAAGCCTAGCTAACTAAGGCCGTCACATGGTATGAGAGCATTTCCGACCTTCAGGTCAGACAGCTTGTCAATTCAACTACAGCTTGATTCTTCGTTGCGGACAACATCATCGTCACTTGCTCTCATAATGGCAAAAAATGTGTCGGCTCACTCATTTGACTGTGTACAATCATATTTTTTGAAGGACCCAATAGTGAACATGACGCGTATTGGCCACACCTTCATCGCCAGAACCACCCTTCCCATGTTATGATGCAAAGAATTTCCTATTAGGAGGATGTACCAAATATTTACTCAGGAAATGAAGCGATGAAACTATTATCAGACAAATTTTGAGGGAACTGACTAGGAATTTCGTTAAGTTCAGTGATCGCCTCGTGCAGAAAAGGAACGAATGAAAATTTCGTCATGATTCAAGTTGTCTGAAAGAACAATTGCACTACTTGGACGATAAGAACATTGCCAAGAGACATGCAAAAAATGAACAACTTCTTGTTCCATTGAGTATAGTGGATCTCGCATTGAAAAAATAGTGGAGAAAATTTCAACAAAATCAACTGGCATGCACTGCTTTAGTAACACTATCGAATACCCCGTCCTACTCAACAAAAAGAGTTTGAACATCTTGCAATGTTCCGGTTAAGCCTCTTGTTGTGACTTCCTCACAAATAATTATATTTTCATTGATTCTTGCGCTAAATGTATATTAAAAGATTTTATGTCGATTTTGTTAATATGCATTAATATTCTAATTTGACTTAAAATCATATGGTCACTAAGGTATTATAACTTTCGGTGTACTACGAATTTGTAAGTTCTCTCTTGAGGTACTGTTCTGGATTTATACATAACTTTTATTGCAATCTACTTGATATGATTTACTCGGGATATTTTATATTTTAATTACAAAAGGATACAACATTTTGGCGACTTGGAAAAACTGATGAACCTACTTTTGCACATTTAGCCTAAACTTAACAACGGATTTTCTGTCGGTGATAAGTATTATACTTACATTTTGGATTAATAATTTTTCTAGAGCAGATTTACTAAATATTACGATAGTATGATTGACACAGCACCTGTACAAATTAAGATGGCGGCACCTGTTCAACGTATAGAGCCTTTTTGCAAGCAATGCGATTTTAGCATCTGGTACAAGAAATTTCAAATGTTATGTAGAATGACTAAAATTGATGAGGACTCGAAAGTTGACTTTCTGCTTACGAATGTAGATATGTCCATTTTTCAAGCTGTTGTCACTACATTCCCAAATGACCTGGTGTATGATGACATAATCGATTTTTTGAAAGAACGTTATTCTACTCAGGATACTTACTTGAATCGGTTGGAATTTTTCACTACTACATATTCAGGATCATTCGACGAATATGCTTCAAAATTACAAATGCTCTACGAAAATTTTGATCGTACAAATACTCGTGAACAAATGCTTATTGCCAAGTTTATGTCCACATTACTGAAAAGTCTCAGCTCAGAACTTTGCATACGGAGACCCAGGACTTTGAATGAATGCGTACAAATTTGCAACTCCTTGAGTATTTCAAAGTCTTCTTTGTCTACTTCGGCTATTTCGCATTCAAACAAGAAAAAGTCATATTCTAACAAATCCAGTAACAGGTCTACCAACAATACAAATTCTAAGAGAAAATGTTACCGTTGTGGTTCGAATTCCCACCTGGCTTCCGATCCAAATTGTCCTGCTAGAAATGCAACATGCAATGCATGCCAAAAAGTTGGACATTTTTCTTCAGTTTGCTCTAGTCTTGGTAACAGTTCGGGCCCTGCAAATAACGCGTCGAATTCTACAAGCCAGGCTAATTCAAAAAAGCATTTTTCAGTCAATTCATGCAATTTGATTAAGGATGCTGACCACAATGCCGATCGTGACACAGATTGTCATACTGATCGTACAATTGAATACGTTGCTGATACACGTAGAACCATCTCAGTTAACATGAGTCACTACACTCGAGATAAATCTTCAGTTGGTGTAATTGATAAGCCAGTGAGAAAGCCATTTGCGGTGATAAATTTGCAAACTGACTCCAATAGTGTTTCACTGTCATTCTTGGTTGATACCGGCTCTGATGTTTGTATTTTGCCATTTTCATATTATGCCAAACATTTCAATGTGCCTCTGATTCCATTTCGTAATTCAAAATTGACCAATTATGACAAAACGGACATTGAAGTGATCGGTATCATGTCAAATGTACATTGCACCTTCAGAGGACGTGAAGCTTTTCTTGACTTCCTGATCTGTGACCATGGTGAATCTTTGATCGGAGTTGATGCTATTGCAAGACTTTGTATGACTATCTCTGGAAGATATTCCGTTCTTCGCACTTACTCAATCAATCGTACATCTGGTCATCCTATTGATTCTCATGATCGTGGGTTAGATTGTCGAAGTGCTACTGATTGTGCGTCTCGTCCAGTTAGCTCTTCCTTACTGAAGCTGTCAGGATACGAGTTTTTCATAAAATTAAAAGATGATGCTCCAGAATCTCTCGTTCAAAAACAACGCAGAAGAACGTTTTCGCTACGCACTGCCGTTGAATCTGAAATTCAGAAACTGCTCATGAATGATATAATTGAGGAAATCGATTCTTCACCATACATTTCTCCAATTGTGGTCGTGCCAAAACAGGATGGTGAAATACGCTTGTGCGTAGACTACAAGAAGATCAACCAACACATCGTTGTTGATCAACACCCTCTTCCGACCGTGGATGAAATTTTTACCATGTTGGCTGGCGCTCAGTACTTGATCTGAGATCTGCCTATCACCAGCTAGAGATAAGAGAAGAATCGCGTGACCTCACTGCATTCACTTCTCATGTTGGTCTCTTTCGATACAAGAGGTTGCCTTTCGGCTTGGCCAATGCACCCAGTGCATACATGAAAGCGATATTCAATATTCTCGGTAGCTGTACAAATACCGTCTCTTACCTAGATGACATTCTGATCTTTGGGAAGAATTTGCAGGAGCACGATGAATGCCTCCACAAAGCTCTGGACCAGTTGTCGGCTCACGGAATGACATTGAATGAGAGGAAATGTATGTATAGGCAGAGGTCAGTTCAGTTTCTTGGAAGAATGATCAGTTCTGAAGGAGTTTCACCCTTACCTACAACTCTCGATGCAATTACTAATGCTCCAGTCCCTCATGACAAACAGTCATTGCGTTCTTTCCTGGGATTAGCAAACTTCTACCGTGGTTTTGTACCCAATGCTGCTGCTTTGTCTGCTTCAATGTACGAGCTTCTAAAGGAGAATGTGCGTTTTCAATGGTCTGATCAAAACCAGAGAGATTTTGATTCAGTGAAAACTAGCTTGTCGAACTACACACCTCTTGCGTTTTTTGATTGACTTGACCACAGCTGCGTTTTTGATAACTGACGCTTCTGGATATGGAATCTCAGCCATTCTCTCGCAAATCGATAGAAAGACAGGAGAGGAACGCCCGGTATATTTCTTGAGTCGTAAACTTTCGGACATGGAAAGGAAATACTCGATCTCAGAAAAGGAGTTCCTCGCAGTTCTTTGGGGTGTGGAGAGGTTACACCAATTTCTTTATGGCAGACACTTCACAGTTCGAACCGATCACCAGTGCTTGAGGCAGTTACTGATCAATGGTGTTGAAGGCGGAGCAGCCCCATGCCGTGTCATTCGCTGGGCTACCAAGTTGCTACAGTACAACTTCAAGGTTCAATATATACCAGGCAAGCAGAACCCTGTGGCAGATGCTCTCTCTCGCGTACCACACCAGGACAAGGATTCTACTGTGGAACTCTTCGCTGTTTCACTAAGTGAAAATGACGAACTCCGACCCTTGACTCTGTGTCAACTGCGACACGAGACAGGAAAGGATGAGACGTTACAAGAAGTCAAAGGATTCATTCACAAAGGTTGGCCTACACGTGCGACTTCAATTACCAGCTCAGCCAAAAAATACTGGAATTCCCGAAATGAACTTACGGACATCGATGGAGTGATCTGTCGCAATGACAAATTTGTTGTTCCGGCGTCCCTGCAAGAAGCAGTTGTGACATTCGCTCACGAAGGACATATGGGAATATCCAAATGCAAGTCTCGCATTCGAGAGTACTACTGGTGGCCGAACCTGAATGCTAGCGTCGAGACCAGAGTGAAAAGTTGTGGATGCTGTCAAGACGTCGCAAGAGAATCACCCGTCCAAGTGCCGTCGTACGTGAACAAACCGTGGCACCAGATAGCAATTGATTCCCAACATCTGTTAAGGTGATTGAATTCCTGAACTCCGCATTCTCTGTTTTTGGCCATTGTACGATTCTGCTCTCAGACAATGGACCACAATTTATTTCCGCAGAATTTGGAACTTACCTTCGTGCCAAAGGCATTATTCATCGACGCTCTTCAGTGTACAATCCTCAGAGCAATGGCGTTGTCGAGCGCATGAACCGAAACATTACTAAGGTGATCGAAGCTTCAGAAATAAAGAATGCTTCACAACTACAGGACGTGTTGGAGAAATACTCGTTGAATTATAATACAACCAAGCACTCAACTACAGAACTGTCCCCATGTGACATTATGTTGAAGTTTAAGGCCAAATCCAGTCTCTCAATGATCTCACTGGATGATAACCAGAGTACCGACATCGGGAAAAGGATCACCAAACGTGGAGAACTTTCTGCTGATTAAACAAACCAAAGAAGAAGGCCCGAAACAAAGGTCAAATATGAGGTGGGGGATACAGTCATTACAAAGAAGGGGCAAAAGAGAAAGATAGTGAATCAGAGTGGACCTTACACCTTCCTACTGGACAATGGCTTCAAAATAAATTGCAGAAACATTCGTGGAAAGGTTCCGGAGGAAGATGAGACTTGGTATCTCGAAGTCACAGGAGAAAGTGACTGCAGAAGAAATACTCCTGCGCTGGAAGATCAATCGACTGATTTGATTGTTCTGCCTAACATTGTGTCTGTTAGTTCTTCCCCTGGAAATGCACCAATGGAGGAAAGACCTACAAGAAATAAAAGACGACCATCATATTTACAAGATTATGTGACTGATTAAGAGTTTTACTTTAATCTTGATATTGATAAGCGTAACATTACGTTCAAATTTACATTTTCAGTGATTTGGAATGAATACTGATTTTCTAATGTTATCGGTGTTTTAGTATCTATGCATACATCATTTCGATATTGATACTTATGTGTACATAATGACATTGTGCTATTCTTAGAGTACATAGTATTTGATTCTCATTGAACTTAATCGTTTAGTGATGAACATTTTTCCTTTGAAACGGGGGAAATGTTGTGACTTCCTCACAAATAATTATATTTTCATTGATTCTTGCGCTAAATGTATATTAATAGATTTTATGTCGATTTTGTTAATATGCATTAATATTCTAATTTGACTTAAAATCATATGGTCATTAAGGTATTATAACTTTCGGTGTACTACGAATTTGTAAGTTCTCTCTTGAGGTACTGTTCTGGATTTATGCATGACATTTATTACAATCTGCTTGATATGATTTACTCGGGATATTTTATATTTTAATTACAAAAGGATACAACACCTCTACAACATCCGCATGCGGATTATCTACAGTTATGGACATACTGCGGTTAACCCACACCGGTCATAGTACGCTGGCATAGGCCTATTTTCCCGTTGCCACAAACCAGTTGCGCATCTTACTGGTAGTGCGTCATAGGATATAGGTATGGAGGCAAATTTGTTGCTAATGACACTTTATGCATGAGGTCATCCAACAGGTGCGTCCTGATGACACTTGTCGTTTTCATGCAGTTGGCCCCGTTAAACGTTGACGTTAATTGAGCGTTAATACACTACTGGTTTCATTAGATAATAACACCACTTAAAACAATTCAAAATTATTTTCATTCTTAAGATGCTGATTCTTTAGGCATAGTTCGTGCAAAACATTTCCCTGTAACTAACTTCACATTTTAGACAAATTTCTCAGAAGCAACAAATATTCATCACAAGAAAGGTACAATGTATGTTGGCCCAAATAGCACTAAACAATTGAGAATTAATCATCTGTCTCTCATACGTGGATCTACCTTGAAAGTAGGCGAATGTTTATCAACGGAACAAAGAACGCGATTTGTTCGGATGGGATGATCCAAAACTCAATATTGCTTCTGAAAAAATCAGTTAAAATGTGATGTTAATGTACATGTGGAGTTATTTTAATATTCACGCAATGAATGAATTGTGCATGACGAATCAACAAATCAAGTCAAAGTCATAATCCCTTAACAATGAATCAAGTACCTGAGATGGAGTCTGCCGTCGTTTTCTCAGGAGGAATTAATAGCCTGTGTATTTTCTTGATAATACTTACCGGAAGCACAAGTCTCTCACTACCTCCTCATTATGACTGGATGCATTCATCAAACATCGCACATACACATCGCAAAAATATAATTGATAAGACACTCTCATTTTATGTGACCCGATGACAAGAAGCAAGTCATTCTGATCTGAATGAGATGCATGATTGTCGATAACCACCGCATGATGAAATTCGAGTTCTGATCCTGAAAGCTTAATTGACTCACCTTCACATTCCATTTCTTTGGCAGAACTGTGTACACTAAGAGCAATTAATGCAAAATAAGTAATCAACGCTATATTTTCAAAGGAATAGGTTGCCATTTCTAAATTTTCTGTGCTGAAACTACCTTTCACACTAAACCTGCGGTAATAAGTAGAAAGCGAAACCCACGTAGAACAGCTGGAGCAATTTTGATTGCTAAACTATTTGTGCTTGTGTAATTGGTCAGCTTGAAAGAAGAAGTATGTAAAACAAAATACATACCAAAAGGCCACGCAAGCATTTAAAATAGCATAACAACAAACGGTTGGTTTGATATTATGACAGACGAATCGCACTTAACAATATATGTGCAGATTTAATTGAACACACAATCTCCATCTGTCAAGATGATGATTTACTTGATGTAAGGAGCTGCGGTTACTGTAACCTCGAACAATTGCAATTAAAATAGCATAACAACGAACGGTTTGACATTATGACAGACGAATCGCGCTTAACAATATTTGCGCAGATTTAATTGAACACACAATCTCCATCTATCAAGGTGATGATTTACTTGATGTAAGGAGCTGCGGTTACTGAAACCTCAAACCATAGACATCTATCATCAACAACTAGGTCATTAGTACCTTGGTGCTTAGTGTTCGATCTCTATGCCTCGAACTATGTAGATAGATGACGTTTGAGAAATGACAGATCCTCGTGGGACATTGCGCAAGTTGACTATCTTTGTCAAAAATATTTGATCTTTGTTATGAACATAATATTCCCATGAGAGCAAAACTTGCCTCCATGGACATGGTCCACACATGTTGCAGCATAAAACAGAGTAGATATGTCTGTTTTACGTTTGCAAACGTGATTTCAAGATTGAATATGCTATTGCACTAGGTGAGCTTGAAGGGAGATGTCCAGAAACCAAACCACAAACCAAGAGGACAAAGAATAGCACAGCAAGAAACATTAAAGTATTATGACAGATGAATCTTGGTTCGCATTAATTGCACAACTTGAGTCAAATGTCTGACTTCCAAAGTAAGGAGATGCTGATGTGATCGCAGCAACCAAATAATTGATCCGTGCAAAGTTGCTCTAAGGTTACAGGCAAAAAAATCATGAAAAAAATTTTCAATAGGCAATCTACGGTGCATTAATTTTACATCGACTTCAACATTAATTCAAAATTATTGCCCCTCATCTGTAGAAATATTTCTAATTTTCATGTGTGAACGATGACCGATCGTTTATTGGCACAAAACAATCATAGTAGTAATGTAACCAGTTCATCGTTGGAAAATAATTTTTTCAACCTGAATGGTTGGTCTGCAAACTGATGTAATGGGTCGGGATAATGAGTAGGGATTGGTCATTAGTTAAAAACTTGAAATGCGCATGTCAACTTTTGATAAATTTAGGGAACTATCCGGAGGTACTTGTTCTATTCCTCCTGAAGCACTATTTTTCGCATTTTCGCCAATATTTACACTTCACATGTATTGTATATACAACATGCAACTATGCATATACTTCACCATTGCACCGTCTCTCCCCCTTATGTGAACTCTGTATAAACTGAATATTTTGAAATAACGATGTTTATCAAATGTTATATTGGAATGATTATGGCCACCAAACAACCTATAATAAATTTCATATTTATATGAATGATATAGCCTACCTCCTGCAAAATCAAGTTTTGTACATCAGTCTATCTAAACTACTTCTACAGCGGCTACAATGCCCACATTCGATGGAACACAGACACGAATAATCACATGTAGTTGGACGGGCAACATTGCGTTGCCGTTTGAGGTTTCATCGAGATGCCTCGGAAATGTAGCTGCCTGTGAAAAGGCAATTTCGATTCTAGCAATTCAAAAGTTGATCCTTTTGGATTCTCTTGTTTACCATGAGGAGGAAAAAGATTGTTGTATACACCGTTATATCACACATGTTCTGACTTTCAGGTAGATCTCCAGATCTAGCTTCCCAGTTGTCTAAACCATCTTTCCAAATTGTTGCGCTGTACATGCCTTCGTCTCGTCAGGTCTGCGGGAAAACTAGGATGGGATGCGTGACAGATGTAGCATTGTAGCCTATATGTTTAATATGCCGTGCTTGTAGTTCATGGTGCATTACATCGATGTTTTCATAACGCTACCCAAGTGTTCTTTTTACTCAAGTGCTCTATTACCTAAGTGTTTCGACATTAAATTTGCTTCAAATCTAATTTTGATCAACTTGGTGTTTACAAGCGTTTTTCTTTTTTTTAATATTTTCAGTTCATGTAAGTACGTTTGCAGAAATATTATATTTGTTCATTTGATGTGGTCGATGAAAATTATTTCATTTTATTCCAGAATCACAATGTGTAAATTGAACATCATTGTTGATGGAATGGAAGGTTAGCTTGTACGCCCATAAATTCAGAAATTAGGATAGGGAAGTAAAGGCAGTTATTGCCACTCTGAATCATGCAAAATCAGCAACTCAAATTTTGTCATAGTCTAACGTTACCCAATGTGCATTGTATGTTTTGCAAAAAAACGGTATCGTTTAGTTTGTAATTTACATTTCTTTGTGAACCGGTAGATGTTCTTTGTCAAAGGTCTGGTCAGGCTCTTGCGAAGATGACGTTGACGTAGGCCCACGGTATTTTGAGTACTGAGAGCTTGCTTCAGCAGTCAGCTGAAGTCTTGAATGAAGATATTACAGAAAGGCCAAATCTTGAACAAAACAAGTTGCAAAGCAGCTTATTTTTTAAACAAAAGTCTAACCATCATAATTCTGCTTTCATTACTTGCAAATAGTAGTTCAATACAGATAATTTCCTACTCGTCGAAAGCAGAAATCGTTTTAATCAGCAACAGGCCGTATAACGCGGGAAAATCAGGGAAACCGGAAAAAATTGGTTTCTGGAAAACCGGGGAAAAGGAGGGAAATTTTGTAATTGGGAGCAGTAAAGATTAAATATGTTTATGACCGATGACAACATTAACAAAACTGCCTACTGTAAAAACAAAGAAAAAGTAGATATTCCATATTTTCCATGTTTTGATGTAAACCTCTTTTTATATCGTTTGAAGATTTGATCAATAAGTCCAAATTCGCAAGAACAGTATGTTCAAGCATCTATAATTTTGTTTTAAAACGTGGGTCTGCTTTATTAATTTTCAGCAATTTGTTCTGCTTTCAAGCAAGGAGGTCAGTTGCTTTTATGTGATTTCTTAGGTAGCTGCTGCGTTTTTCTCCGAAGCTCCCTCCAGATCCACTCTGCTGGGTTGGGGAAAGCAGCATTGAAAATGTCCGTATGGAATGTGTATACTCAGCCGAGGAAATCTGGATCTCCGGCATTCGGACGGATGCTTCGTTTTTTTCATCCGACTCACGCCGTTTATGTGAACTTGATGAGGCTGATCGGTCTTCGCCTGTCTCACGAGGGCGAGTTGTCTCAAGAGATTATTATAGTACTTATATTACTCCCACGCTTTATGCGTTCATAAGCTGTACTTGGCTGATTAGGACTCAGATGATGCGATCTGAATTATAAAATGTTAGGTGACCCATGTAAATGCATCGCGGACAAATGTATGTTCACAGTAGGTGTAGGATGGAAGACAGGGCGATGACAAGAAACCTGTCTTCTATATTTCTTGGACATGCTGCTACATCGGAGTTGCACAAATCTCTTGAGAGAGCGGAGAACAATTCTAAACTCCTGCTCTCTGACTTTTCTTTCTTTTAATGTAATTTTTTTCTTTCTTTCATAATAATTTTTGTTTTATTTTCTCTGTACATTTCATTTCTACTTTCGCTTTTATATAATGTTTTTCTATTTTTTTAGGCCTTTCATTGATTTTTTAAATGATAGTTATTATTTTTTCTTTATTATTTATTTATCATAAAAATTGCATGTTCATTGTTGTACTAGTCTTTTTTCCTTGTATAATTAACATCATGTGGCTACCGGTTTCCTTGGGAAATCTAGTATGTAGCGCTGTTCTCGTGCACTTCATCTCCTATTATCTATTTCTATGTAGTCGTATTTCTATGGGGTTTGTGATGTTCTATTGATTCTGTGTCTCCAATGTCTAGCAATCTGTGTGAGATTTGTTCCGTGTATCAGGGTGTCCGCGCCCCTGGAAAAACCTGGAATATGATTGATCCTGGAAAAAACCTGGAAATTAAAGGAACCTGGAAAAATCTGAAAAAACCTGGAAATTGATTGATCCTGGATAACGTGAAGTTAAGTTACCTAGTGAAATTCCACTAGCTGCAAATGCACTCAACATTTCAATGATGTGAGTTTATATGAGTGATTTTATCTTTATAAATTTTATAGAGTGAAATCTTTTTAATACTTTGTTATATCCTGACATATCTTCAATAAAGTATTCAATTATCACAATTTGTTTTTATTTGATAACAATGTACTGAAAGAGTGGGTCTTCATGCCGCATTATCTGTAATTAAATTGTATGTTTGCATGTGTATTATTATGTTAAATATCACTGTTTACTCCATATCTGTGATTGTGTACACTAGCTAAATCCCTTCTGCATGCATAAATCTATTATAATTCAGTTATGAATATGATCACAGACAAAAACACTATCCTGTATTTTCAACAATTGAATTGTTTGAATTACGTTCAGAGCATAATTGTTTGCATTAAGTATTCTAGCTAGACCATCGTTTGACTTGTATTTGCCAATGTGATTATTTTCTTCTTGACAAAATTTCAGGGTGATACCCCATTATTGCCTTGTTTGGCAAACGATTTCTCCGAAATGCTTGTCTCGGTCATGGGCAGATACTTGAAGCTTTCTTTCATTGAATCTGTTGATTTGAAAGATATCTCTGTTTCTGATGTAGCAATTGAAAACAATTTCCGAGAATTGGATGACATCGATTTTGGCTTTGGTGTCGCCTTGGCTATTGAGGATTCACAAGCCCCTCCTAGTAAAGTTTTGACTTTCGAAGTCAATTGTCGAAAAGGATTAGTCACACTGACAGAATGTCTACTAAAACATTCACCTTTGAAGAATTCCATGATACGAGACTTGTCATGCTTAGCACCATCCACATTCACGAATGACCGTGAAAACTCGGCTTCTCAGTTTAAAGCTATTTTGCTGTATCTGTTGAATTCGAAACGGTTTGATGAAGAAACCTGTGATGCAGCCTTCGTCCAATTTCGTAGATTTTACTGGCAAACGAGACCTGCACCTTTGATCGCTCGAAAGATCGTATCGATGATTTCTTTGCCGAAACGTTGAGCAAGATGACATGCTATACGGCCCTATTCGAAGTCATCAAAGTTTTATTGACTTTTTCCCATGGTCAAGCCTCCGTTGAAAGAGGATTCTCAGTCAATAAACAAATGCTCAAGGAAGGACTGCCATTTGAGACAATAACTGCAATGCGCCAGGTACTGTTTCCTCCTTATTTTCTTAACTGAAGTGATAGTTGCTGATGATCAATTTCGTAAATGAAATCATTAAGTCGTTAGTGAATGATATTGATGGCTACACGCATTATTTGAAAAGCTTAGACCAATTTGGCGTAGACTATGGTGGTATGCAACTATTTATGGAACATCATTAGAAGTGAAAGATGACAGATTTACTAGTGGGCAATTCCACGCGTATGTCATCCTGGAGGGGATTTTCTAGAAGTTCTCAGATATTAATTTCGATAACACTGATGTTATTATCCAGACCCGCACATATATTTTTCATAATTAAGGTCGGATTGAGTCCAGATTTACGCATTTTCACAAAAAATGTCCTTTTATACTTCTAGTTGCAAAAGTGAGAAAATTTCGAAAATTTCTCATTTCTAAAGGCACTGGTAGAGATAGAAATAAATGTTAAAGTTGCTCACAAAAACTGCTTGTTATGAGAACAGATATGTTCTATCAAATAAATAGCCTTAAACAGCCTCACTACTATTCAATCAGGCAAAATTTGGCATGGTATTGTATAAGCAACCGTAACGGAAATATTGATTTATTAATGCTGCAGCCGTACAACTAAATGTTCTACTTTCAAAAAGTGAGCGCAAAGCTCGTAAACGCTCTGAATAGTGTGATAACGCGTGGAATTGCCCTAGTTTGAGAGGACTAATTCTCTATGATAGTCTAAATATATAATTGCATAACATTTGATAATCTATAAATGTCTCATCAAATTCAGCTATTGTCCCCCATCTAACCCCATTGACCCCAAGTTCCCATTGACTATAGTAGGAAAACATGTCTCATAGTTTTTTATCTTCTGAGCTTGAAGGACTTGCAAACTGCCGAGTAAACATACCTGACCTCTTCTTATAGCCTACATTCATATAATCAACTTACAATCAATTTCCAGGTACATGATGCAGTAGTTGCAGCTGGTGGTGAGACTGAAGTTTCGATCTCGAAGGAAATGCTCGCCAAGTTTTGGCACTCGAGAGGAGTTTATCGTCTTCACTTAGAAGAAAAGAAAAGGGACATCAAGCAAAACGAAAAGGAATATGTATTGAAAAGAAAAAAAGTTAGCATATCTACGTACCCTTGTATGTATTTCACAGATATAGAAAGATTAAAGGATGATAGGATATCGTGTACTATGATTTCTCATCTCACGTTCACTAAAAGCACAAGATGACCGTGAGTGCTATAACCATGAGTAGATTAATTTATTTTCTTGATAATTTGAATTTCAAAAAATTCAAGAAGCTAAATAAACCTTTGTATAAAATTGATTTCAAGTACACTTACGAGTATATGTTTTGCAATCGAATTTATTTCTAACGAAAGATCTTTTAATTTCAGGCAGAAAAAGATGAACTTTTTAAAGAAAAAATACGATTGGAGAATGAGGCAACGATGCTGGAGAAAGAAGCCAATGATCTGGCCCTTGAGGCTGAGACAAAGCGTGAATTCCTCTTCCTCGTAAAATCGAATGCAATCAGAGAAGCGGCATGCGGGAAGAGAAAAGAAGTACAGGACAACATCATATCAGTCAATGATGAGATCAAGAATTTACAGTAATATAGACACCTCATCATTTTCCTCCTGCCAACATTTCTTCCTTTTAGTGTTGACTTCATTGACAAATTGACCACTACCGTGCAGTTTTTGTTTTTTTACTATCTTCGAATGACATATGACACAATCCGCTAGTCAGAAACATTTTCCATGTCCTTTTGCTATTCGCATTTCTAGTTTTCTTTTTTACATTCTTATCAAAGTTGTTATTGATATATTATGAGGTTGCTATATTATAGAAATAGTTTGTTATATTTTAAGAAATGATATTATAAGAACAATCGTTTTGTGTTGTTTATTGGAATATACAGGACTTCCCATGTATATTCCTGTTGTCGTCTATGCGTATTTCGAAAATCAAACTAATCTGTCTCATTTGATAGATCCTGGAAAACCTGGAAAAACACTTCAGGAAAGCCGCGGACACCCTGGTGTATGCAATTTAGCTATGCGCTTTAGTTGTTTGGTTAGTGGCTCTGATGATGACCGACGGTGTTGGTCGGAAGGCCTTAGAATAATAAAGGATTCACTTGTTATGCACTGAACGGGTTTTTTGGGCTTCCTTCAATTGAGTGAATAATGAAAATATTTTTTTATATTTAAAATATATATTTTATTCTTATATATGAATCGTACAAAAAGTCAACATATTTCGGCTATTTGCACCACAGCCATTATCAAGATTTCTTTATAATGGCTATCGTGTAAATAGCCTTAATATATTGACTTTTTGTCCGATTTATATGACAAAATGGAACTTGACTTTCTTCCAAACATATTTTCAGTTATGTACAGTAGTCAAGGCATATTTCCTCAACAATGCCTAATGTTCGACCGAATAGTACAACTATCTAACATGCTTATATCAATCATCAAAGATATTCAGACTATCACTGATTCCATCTACTTATTCAAACTGTTACCGTTTCTGTATTTCAATACTACAATGATAAGTTTCAATTGAGACTCCAGGTTCGTTCGAATCATGTGCCGCCCTACTTGTTCGACAGCTCAGAAGCAAGTCAGGTGACCCCTTTATAACGTTCAAAGCCTTGTTGTGCAATGTGCAGCGTGTTGATGCTGCTTTAGCAAGAGGAGGCCTTTGTTATACTTAATTTTCGGTGCCTCAGACTTAGTTGCTTGAAACGTTTTGGTTGAATGGCCACTTTCTTAATTTGGGGTATTAACACAAATAATTATACTACAATACCTATAGATGAAGTTATGGTTATTTATTAACTTAAGATGCTTGAAGGTGAGGTTTGAATTAAATGCGTTTTTCATGTCTCATGAGAAGAGCATTATGATAACATGGCTGTCAGAAGATGCAAAAAAGGGAGACATACAGTCCATTTCCTAAATCGTTGTGCAGCACAAAAAATCTTATTTCTTTTGTATAATCTCATCAAATTTGATCGCATGCTGATAATCAATCAATAAACTTATTTTCTTGTTCAGCTATGACACTTGGTTCAGGAAACATTGTGGCATGGTTTGCCTAATTAAATGAAGTAGGCCTAACTAGTGATTGTGTGTTTTGTTACTTTCACGATGTTATTTCAGGTATCAATATCATGTTGGTCCACCTGTCACTCATTCTCCTTTTCATCATTGATGAGCTGCTCCATTTATCGGACGCAACGCAAGCGTCAGCATTCCTACGGCGTGAAGGAAATGATATTGCTTGCTGTGAAGAGTTGAAGAGACGAGACAAACAAGTCTTTGTGTGATCCGAGATTCGAATTTCTTATGACCTCAAGTGAGGGAAATGATGACTCACGCAATGGCTGACTATGGGAATAATACAAAGTTGAAGTTTGTCTGTGAACGGATGGGTCGACTTTGATAAAACTTACATATTCTTGGAACTGATAGCACCAGCATTATTTTAAGCCCAAACTCGAAAGCATCAGCGTTAATACAGCAGAAGTTGTTAAGTTGTGTGCAGTTGACCGTTGTTGAATATGGTTAACGCGAAAGTGACATAAAACTAGGTAAAAGTGTAAATTGAATGAAATTGCACAAATTGATGTCCGACTTGACGAGCCTGATTCAATGGCGATAATCTCAATCTTCTGTATTGCATAGCATCGTCTGTAGGTGTCGGTGAACGAATTGACCAAGCATTCATACTTTTAAGTCTGCTGACCACAGCTGACCAGACAAAACCGAAACGCTTTGCCAAATTAAAGTGCTTGACATAACCTTTCAATGGTACAAAGGGTATTGAAATTGAGCATCTTCATCAATGAAAAAATCTTGTGAGATTTTTTTAGCAACAATTTTTCGGTGAAACTTATTAGTATTGTATCTTTTTGTACATTCAGCCAATCCTAAAAACCATGTGTCATGATGAAGCTGACTGATAGTTCATGCTGTCTGCCAACTTTCATAAAAAAATTCTGTCGTCTTCATGTTAAAATCTTGCATCAAAGAAAACGCTCAATTTTTTTCATAAAGCCTACTGACCACAACTGACCACACATGAAAGTGAAATATATGCCAAAATTATCTATGGAACATAAGGTTTTATATGGCATATCGTTTATCAAAATTGATCCAGGTCTTCAAAACAAAAATTTCATTTGAAAATGGCTCAGCTTTTTCTGTGCAATTATTTTTTGAAAGGGTCTGTACAACTCATCATCAGTTTTTGCGCTAAAGCAAATTGAGCTCGTCTAGCTAATCTAGGGCACAAGAGTGACGTAAGTGAAGATTCTGAAGTGAAATATACCAACACATCACTAACTAATGCACTTGATGTTGTAAAGCAATGTTGATTTCCAATAGGCTTTGATAGTTGAAGCAACACAGCTGACTTCTAGTCTTAAATATTCGAGTGATTCCGTGGCCTCTCAACAAGAGTGGACGCCGGACGGACAAGTGAATGTGCAAAGAGATAACTGGGAACACAACTCAAAAGGGTACTAAGGAACTGGTGATTGGCAGTTCATTAGTACCCTTTTGAGTTGTGTTCCCAGTTTTCCCGCTTGTTGCATTTCATTTCACTTGGTCATTGCACATCAATAGAGACCACGAAAGCGCTCGTGCATTGCGTTCTTATCACATTGTTTTGATTTCGGTGGTTTATTGTTATTGGGTTGATTATCACTGTTTTGGATTAATTAATTGGGCGACTATCTTTATTTTCAAATACATTGGCCATCACACTGCTTCAACAGCCAAATGTTTTGTAGAATCGCACGAGAATGATAGACTCGAATCGTTTACTTGTTAACATTTTCATCTGTTCATTTTACAAACGGTAAATGAGACGCTAACTAAGGATTAAGTGGATCATTTAGAGTGAACAGAAAGAGGCTTTGTGGAACACACTACAAAGAATTTAGCAGCAGAGAAAGCTGCCAGGCGTAACAAAATTCAAGCGTCGTTTGAACAAACTCAATCACCAACAAATTAAATACGTACTTCTTGGATCTGGTCCATATACACGTACAGTCTCAGTTAAAGAACCTGAAGTCTTGAAACGATCAAAAAAATTCGAAGGACAATTATTGTTAATAAGAACAGCACAAGATGTGGTGGTCTCATTAACAATAATTAATTTTGATTGCAATCAATTAGTACTTCCAAAAGACCAATCTCGGGACGAATTTTTATTAAAGTTGCGAGCTTCCGAGCGCTTCGCTCGTCTTCAGGCAGGCAGAGGTAAAAGTGAAATCAGAGGACAGCGCCATTCAATCACATTGCCAAGAGTAAAATTCACTTCGACTACATGATATAATAGTTGACACAAAGACATTACTCAAGTGCTCTATACAAAAATTCTATGTTATACATACTACTATCAAACTGAATAGTAGCATTACAATTAAGTGAGAAATGAGAAAAAGTTACGGAAGCAAGAAAGTTTAATACTGATGAAGTAGTCACTGTAGGATAGACTTCCATCTTTGATCCACCAAATATCCCTTATCACGATTGAATGTTTCATTGGTCATAATGTGCAGGCCTTCTTTGATGATTCTCCTCTTCCAGTTTTGCTCGACATCAATAACTCGGAAGCTTTGAAAGTTTGGCCTGTGATTCGCTGTATGACAATGCTCACTGATTGCCGACCTGAGCCGAATATCCCTGACGTCCACTTCATGCTCCTTCTTTCTATCCTTGGCTCTTCTTCCTGTCTGTCCGATGTACACCTTCTCACAGTCCGCACACTCCTGCTTATACACCACACCACCTCGATCCAAGCCATCAATCTTGTCCAGCTTCTTCCTGTTGATCATGTCTCCCAAGCTCCTTCCTTTCGAGTATCGCACTCTGAGATCCAGTCTCCTACCCAGCGCTTCAATTTTCTCCTGAATTCCTGGAACATATGGTATTCTCAAGATCGGTCGCTTGTCCTCTATCTGCAAAACTGGAAGAGGAGAATCATCAAAGAAGGCCTGCACATTATGACCAATGAAACATTCAATCGTGATAAGGGATATTTGGTGGATCAAAGATGGAAGTCTATCCTACAGTGACTACTTCATCAGTATTAAACTTTCTTGCTTCCGTAACTTTTTCTCATTTCTCACTTAATTCTAATGCTACTATTCAGTTTGATAGTAGTATGTATAACATAGAATTTTTGTATAGAGCACTTGAGTAATGTCTTTGTGTCAACTATTATATCATGTAGTCGAAGTGAATTTTACTCTTGGCAATGTGATTGAATGGCGCTGCCCTCTGATTTCACTTTTACCTCTGCCTGCCTGAAGACGAGCGAAGCGCTCGGAAGCTCGCAACTTTAATAAAAATTCGTCCCGAGATTGGTCTTTTGGAAGTACTAATTGATTGCAATTGGATGGATCTCGGTGAAGAGGGAGTATTTCAAATTAATTTTGAGCTTCTAAAGAGTTTTTATCTTGAAACTGATTGGTTAATGTCACCGGCGGCAACCATCATTGAATGTTTCTCAGCCATCTCTTTTGTATGTTTAGTTGACCGTGTATCATTCACAAGTGGCCACGAAAACGTTGAGTACTAAGCACACAAAGTCAACTGTGTTGCCTTTTCTTTCCAAATGTAATTCAATACTTTTGTGCCACAGTGCCCTGACAAATGCTGATTTTCAGTTCCCCTCAATTACTGGCACATTTACATCGTACTCCGAGACTTCAAGAGTGATGGTGAATTATCTAAGAGAACTGTGACTTGTAACTCACTTCGTAGTCATTCCATTACTCGCAATTGGACACTCATGGTGGAATTCTTCAGTCTCACAGCTTGAACTGTTCAATGACTGATCTCAAACATACCGCTTCCTCGATAATTTCTACCATGCCACCCATTGATCCATCAAATTGCTTCGCGGCTTTTGTAAACAGCTCAATTGCCCCATAGCACTGAGTCAGGAATGTCAAATTCACAGAAATCTTGGCTTAATTGTAGACACACCTGCGGAGTAACTCCTCAACTATTTGCATACACAGAAGTTGAACATGATTCAATTATTGCCTAGTATACTTCTCTTCACACATGCTCTGAATCACTACATTGTCAGTACCACATCCTTTGATAAATAGTAGGAGGACGTGGATTGACCCTATCCATGCGGGCAGGGTGACACAATTTTGTTGTGGACCTCTTGAAATTGAGCCGCCAGACCAGCGCTTTCATAGACTTTAGTTTTAGCATTAAATTTTTGAACATTCCGCCATTAAATCGTTGGATTTGATCCACTAGAAGGTCAAATTTTATGCATATTCTGAGAACTTTTTTTGGAGACAGCGAAAATAACAGACAACGGATGCAGTGCTGGAAATTGAGGTTTTATGTTGATATTACTTATCAAATACTTTGATAAGCAATCAATGCACATTACACTTACAAACAGTTTTTGTGTAAATTTGGATAAGTGTGTTCTGACAAATTCATCATCGCCTGCTGGTTGTTGTACTCCGAGACGACGATGTTCTCAAAGACAGGTTCTTGTCTCTTTGGATCGTTTGGTTCGAAAGGAGTGACTTCACCGTTTGAATGATGTTTTCTTGGCCTTTGATGACATTGCTTCGCCAGGTTGAATTCTCCACCAAAGATAAGTTGGATAGTCTATTTTCGATCATGTTTTCCTGACTATTGTTGGTGGATGATTTGATTTCACGTTGATGTAGGTTGTGTTTTTATTTGTTTTTTACACGGCTTATACTTTCCGTTTGATTGCAAAAGCAAACGTCCAAACATCTGTTAATTTGATATTACATTCTGCAATATTCCTTGTGCAAAAAATGAAAAATAAGCAAAGGATGCCAAGAATAATTTCATAACATATTTTTCTACATTTCGCCAACCGGCAAGAGATGCCGAGTTAATGCTCGCAATATAGGTTCTACACACGGAATTAAATATTTTGTTTATCTGCTTCGGTTTGCTAGAAGTGTGATTAATACGAAATCGACGGGACATCGAGGAGCCTATCAAATGGGCAAAAAGGAATTCCTAATACTTTACAGAGATAGCAAAAAAAGTCGTGCGTCGCTTGCGGATCAATGTGAGTTCCAGCAAAGTGCTTCGATTGCATAAATTCCTTCTCGAAGAATTCAGGATATTGCGCACAAGTTCTCTCCATAATATTGGCCCTTCCGATCCTTATTAAAAAAAGTAGCTGGCATACGAAAATTAGTTCACTTGATGATTTAACCATCGTCTTCTCACCATTCTTTACTGCTTCATAGTGCATACACTGAATCGAATGTTAGCCAAGAATGTGTGTTTTGGTGTGTGCGAAGTGATATCACAGCACGCACGCATCTCTCACTGGCTCTGGTGTCCTCTGCCGACAGCTTATTGTTCGCCATTTCCAATAGCAAGCGATACACGAATAATCCATTCGAGAAGGAGCAAGTTGTATAATTTTGTGATTTGCCATTTCGATATTAAGGTTATGTATGATTCTTCCTTTCTAGGAAACCGAAGCGCTCGCAGATGAATCTAATTCTGTGGCTCTACATTAATTTATGTAATTCTAATTCGTTTTTCAGTATGAAGCTCACTATACACAGCCGCTATGGAAGCCCACAGCAAATAATAGAGTAAAAAATCACCATTCATAATTAGGTTATAATGAAATCATGCAATGTACTTGAGTACATTTTGCACCTCGAACCATAAAATACACATTCGATTGAATTTTCGCTCGTATGTCCCAAAGAATTGGGAAAGAGGTTTGGTAATCGGCAGTATTTACCGTGCATTTTGTTTGTATAGCAGTTGGGAATTATTTCATGAGGAAATTGGGAAACATTTTAGCAGCGAATGACTACCCCTTATGGATTGTAGAAAAGCACTCTTAACAAGGTTATAACTCCAATAACAACGCATGAAGAAGAATCAACAATTGGAGAGGGTAACAGCAGACGAAAGACTTTTACTTTTAGATATATTGATATGGAAAGTATAATGTATTGCAAGCGTATAAAAATGCTCATGCCCATGAAAATGAGATCCAGTTGTGCCTTTGGTTTTCGCAGTACAAGATTGCGAAATCTTTTTCCTCTGAAGTCTCCTTCCTACCTTGAAATCCCTTGTCTTATCGGTGATTTATGAATTTAAGTGCAGCGGTGATCAGTCTACCACACACATCGGTGAGACAGCGCGGCATCTTGGTAGGAAATTTCAAGAACATGTATCATGACTTGATCCCATCTTTGACCACTTACTTGAATAAAATGGTTGCAGCAGACAAAGCAGCATGAACATATCACTATCCTTTCACTTGTGCGCATTATGGAGGAATAATGAATAAGCAATTTTGCTTCAACTTTGAACAAGCAAGTTTTCTTGGTGGAACTTTCTTTCTGTTTTCTAATGCCCCCTTTTTTACAGTTTCTGTATGACATGGATTTAGATTTTTCATAGAACAGCTTGATAATTTTGAATATCTTAAGTGGAAATTTATGTGCATGTTAAATCATTTCCCTGATGACAGTAGTATATTCCTACAGAAAGGCCTTCGATATTGCATGATTTCATTGTAAGTTAAGTGAGAAAAGAGATATCGAGTACCATATTCACGGCAAATTTATGCATGTGACTTGGACATGCAAAAGTGGTTGCTTTGTTCTATTATTCAGCATCACTCCAAAACTATGGATTTTTTGTCACTATGATTGCTAGAGCGGCATAAATGGCTTTCTTTACTATGATCAATGCCATCTGGAATTCATATCAAATCGGCATTTCAAAAAGTATCTGTAGATCAGCATCCTGATATACATGTACATGCCACTAATTTTTGGGAAGTAACAAAATATTGCAAAAATTGTTCAACAGATATGCATGAAGACCAATACCGTGATTACGGACAAGATATTTGCAAATAAAAACGTAGAAGCCTATTCATCAAAGAGTTGATATCTTGGTCAATGCGATCAATCTGTAACAAAAGTTTGTTCTTCACATCCTCCATTTTCGATTTCTGACGCCTTCCTCTTCTACTCATTCACAATGCCTGTTTCTACCTCATGGTTGCGCGCCTCTTCCCTTGTAGCTTCTCGATGTCGCTCAGTGGAATTTCGAGAGGACAAAATCAGTTTCTTGGATGCGTCAAAATTACGAGCAGAGCGTTGATCTTTGACTGTTCTTTGAGCAATAATGGAATTAATTCTCTTTTTTGATTTTCTACTATCATCTTCTTATTGACCGAGGAGCCTCTTTTTACCGAAGCCTGTCCACAGCTCAAACAGAGAATGAATCGGACGAATCGTTCAAGCTCAGGAGAAGAATTACCTTTTTGAAAACAAAGGAGTAAGTAGTCATCGAGTCAGTCTCTTCTTTTAGTCGAACATCTGCAAGTAAGACTTCAAGGGATTCCTTGATGTCAGAAATATGTAGTGATCCTTGATGCGATCTGCCTCGAATCCATTGATCCACTTTTTGCCCACTAATTCATCCAAAGTCTTATATAATGATATCAATTTCCGTTTGAACCAGAGGCCATAATCAACGGTTCCAAGCAAGATTACCCCCTGAACAGTAGATATTTGGAAGGCATCAAAATAGCATTCAAGAATTCCAGACACTTCGAGGAAAATTCTTTCTTATTTATGTCTGTTTAGTCTGCCTATCTTAAGGCTGATATCGCTTCAAAACCGATGTCAATTGATTTCAGTTGGACGAAATTCTCTCAGCAATGGGAAGCTGCAGTTCTTGAACTGTTGACAAGTTTTCATAACACATGACTGAAGAAACCGCTTCGCCAGTGAATTTATGTTCTCTAGGGCTTCAGACAGGAAAGGAACAATGGTCTTGTCGTTTTAAATTTCTTCAAGAAAACCTCAAATTCCTTGGTTATTGTTACGAAAATACACAATTTGGCCTTGAGCAGAAAATCATTCGGCATTTCCTTCATGTTCTTGTAGGACGATGAGTCAGGTTGCTTCTTGATATTTTCGACATATGCTCGCAAGTAGGGTTGCGATATTTTAAATATGTTTCAAATATGGATAAAAAAACAATGTTTTTAATATGTTTTTATGATGGTTTTGCTTATGATGTTGTGTAATTTTGCGCTTATAAACATGTTTTTTTTAAATATAGGCTTATTAGTTTACATTCCATCAATGTTATTAGCCTAAAAAAGTTTCTTATACAAATCCGGCTGCGTAAGAAACCAGTATGCAATTTATTAAAGTCATCCTTGTAAGTGAGTTTAGAGCTAGTGCAATTGACATGAAATAACGATAACTAAGCTTTGGTTAACACTGTCATGTTGATCATTATGTCAAAACGAAAATTGGAGTCCACCATCATCGTTGACTCCTGATGGCGGCTTTTATAGAAAGTGTTGGTCTATCTCGATTCTCGAATCATATATTTTCACGCGATAGCTGACGTCTATGAACCAATCCCACTATTGATATATATCAGACTATTGGTGATCTCAATCATCCAATCAGAATCAAGAACGAGTTTCAACAGATTATGCTTTCACATTGATTTTGACTCTGATTGTGTTGATTTTGATGATGACAGTGAGCTTGAATGTGTTGAGATTGAATGATGCCGAGTGAGTAGATCGTACATGTACTTTATTATCAACTGCTTTTTGCCTACTGAATTGACATAATCAACTGTTTTATTGTAATTGTTGTTTTCCATCCGATACGGTTGTTTTGTTTTGTTTTTCTTTTGTAACAACACAATTTTTAAATTAACGATGACTTTTCTATCATAGTTCATCGTATATATGTATCTAACCAAAGTCATAGTTTTCTTTCTTGTATAATTGACATGGTGTAATCCTTTTCAAAAATCAAACATTGCGATAAATGAATTGAAAATGAAATGATAAGGCATCTGTAATAAAGCATGAAATACATTACAGATGCCTATTTGCGTATTCCGTAAAAGTGTTTATGAAAATATTGCTTAATTCTCGACCATCATAAAAAAATAAAAAAACATGAAAAAAATATTTAAAATATATCTAAAATATGGTCGATATAAAAAAAGTTTTTGCATCCCTACTCGCAAGTTTGGCAATCCTTCGATGATCACTTCCGCAACTGCTACGTTCTCAACCCATCGAGTTGCACAATACTCGGGTGATACGTGTGGGTAATTGCGAAATGTCAATAATCTGTTGAACGAGACGAAAGATCTTTAAAACTTCCCAACAACTTCGCAGGAGTTTCATCACTTCAATGTATTTGCCTCCAGTTCGCAGAGCACCGTCGATGATGTGTAGGGAGCAACTTCCAATGTGCAAAATTTGTGACCACTGATCATCATATTCACGAGATTCTTCAAACAAACGATGTGTTGCGATATTGACATTTGGACCATCCATTACCACCTGCAGGAGTTTAGATGGATTTTCTATGGAGTTTGTGATGTTCTATTGATTCTCTGTGTCTCTAATGTGTAGCAAGTTGTGTGAGATTTGTTCCATGTATGCAATTTGGCTATGCGCTGTAGTTGTTTGGTTAGTGGCTCTGATGATGACCGACGGTGTTGGTCGGAAGGCCTCAGCATAATAAAGGATTCACTTGGTATGCACTGATCGTTTTTTTGGGCTTCCTTCAATTGAGTGAATAATGAATGAAAGCCCGATTTTCTGTTCAAAACCTATTTTCAATTAGGCATTGTACCGAACATCAAAATCACTATTCATTGCACCTTAACTGTGACCATGAAAGTTGACATCCCATGGAAAGAGAAAAATTTGACTAAAATGATGAGACTGAAGAAGACTGACGAAATGGTCTTACGCAAACAAGTTCAGAAAATGATGTAGTTGGTGAATGCTCTGAGAACTATAGTGCACCTCTTCATAGAAGTGTTGAAGTGAGAACTCTTCTCGCAAGAATGGACCTAGTCGTTCACAATGCAACTATTTATCAAATCAAACATCATCAGCTGATTAGCTCTCTGCTGCATTAAAGAAGCGTTTGCTTGACTTGATTCCAATTTTCCAAACACAATTTTCCCAAACTAAACACACGATTTTCAACACACGAACTTTTTACTTAAGATCGCAAGTTGTGAAGCATTATTTGGGAAAACTTCCTTATCGGAAAAATTGCAATTCCTCGAGGTGTTCCGTCGAAGCAGAGAGCTTTGTATTATACTCACAAAATGTTAATTTCCTCAAGTATATTTTTCAACATTCACAAGATCCGATCGACATAAAAGTAGAATGTTGTAAGTGAGCTTAAAATGCTTGTTTGTGCCACACATAGAAGCTCATAAGTTTCAATGGCAATTGTCCTATTTTGTCGGCTTGAGAATTGCGACATTACCCATCAATACCAATAATAATCATATAATTAGGACTTATCCAAATTTTTTCATCTATTCAAGTTATTAATAAGCTACTACGTGAACATTCACACGGCATTGTGCATGCATATTGTATTTAGTTGGACAAATCAAAGGTAGGTCACACTTCCTGTTGATTTTGTCTCTATGTCAAACGCAGCGATTACTAGATAGTTGCATCGATAAGGCAGATTTAAGTATAGACATGACATTGAGTATTCACATGCTTGAAGTATAATAATTTTGATGTTTTTATTCTTTTAACCAAACTACTTTTCTTATGGGCAGTCTTTTCCTTACAGACCGTGACGGTATGGCATTGTTTCCGCGCTTGTCCGAATGTTCTCACTTTCATTACGAAAATGTCAGCATAAATCCTTTTACGGTAAGTGATGTGAACGGCTGCTACTGATTGGCGAAATATATATTGACAAATTACATTAATTTTTGTGCGTAGAAAAACTAAAAAATAACATTATTTCAATAATTTCAATTTATAAACAACAACAAATAATGATAAATTGAGTTGTCAAAAATATCGTGATATCTGATAAGCACTAAAAAATATTGCTCTGAAAATACTCCTGTTTCTGATTCATTATCATACGTGCTCCTGCGCGCATGTTTTTTTCAAAAAAATACAGCTTCTGCATATAGATTTCTGTATTTTCTCTACAACGCACGATCATCGACCCGATTATACATGACAGCGTATTTGAAGGCTGCTAATGCAAGCACTCGAATCGGGCTTACTGTATGTTGATGTGCGACATGACTGGAAGACAAGAGAATCGAATGAACTTTGATATCGTAACATATTATGATTAAAACCAGTGGGGATAACTATTTCCGCAATTATTTAGATCATATTGTTATCGTTTCTTGAGGGTTTTTGTTTTTGCAACTAACCTTTTACAGTTGATTAAGGCAAGTTCTCAGCCTGCTTATTCATTGAATCAGACTGACCAGACAAGATTTCGTACTTTCATAAAAGAGGTAGTTTTGGGAGATGCTTGCATAATTTCTTTTGTTTAATGACACCCGATTCGTTTAATGTGACGAAAGCCACTGGCCATTTTCGAAGCACTGTACATGTTATTTTGCAAACACGCACATTTTGAGATGCACCAGATGAAATTTAATTATAATATCCAAAGGTAAACTAATATTAACATAATAGCAAACTAAAAAATATACAAATAACAAATAATATTCATCTGCAGCTACTATACGAACCTATGAATCTAGGTAACTAGATAATGCTGTTCACCAATTCGTTTTGGTCTTTCTAAAACATTTTGCCTTTTTGTAGTGTGGTAACCTCTGCTACTTTTATCTGATGCCTGTTCAATGCACACATTGTTTTCGCATTTTGTAATGTTCACCGATTCTGTATGCAGTGAGCAAGACGAAACTATTATGTATTATTATTACATCTATGAAAACACTTACAGTTTGAGTTTTACTTTGTTGGTGCTACATACTAAGCGACACCTCATTTTAAGTATGACTCCATGAACGTGTCTATAAGTTATGCTAAAATCAGATTACCGGATAAATCAAATTGTGCATTATAAGCCTTTCGGTATTGCAAATTAAGTGATCTTAACTCTAAGTAACCGGGGTCTATGGACCCTTTGAGGTGAGGATCCAAACATATATTCACATGTGCTTAAAAACAGCAGTTCACACGCTGTAGATAGACTGATGTTAGAAACCTTTTTACGCATCCCTTTTTACGTAATGCGATTCGACGCCATGATTTTATATAGATCTATTTGACTCAGCTAAGTTGTGTTAGTGAGCTTGTTGCAGCCTTAATTAATGCTGTATCGTCAATATCATCATATCGAAAATACCGTATGCTCAAACAAGAAAATTTGCAAAATTTGCGATTCCCTTAATTATTGCCATGGGTCGGATATTGGACTTTTTGATATTAGCCGCCATCGAATACTAGGCTCAGTTCAGAATGACATTTTTTTAAAATTTGCTGCCGTGACTACAATCGAAGAATTACAATGTACGTCATAAGTTATCTTACCTTGGTTTTAATACTATGGTTTCCGGATTTCTATTTTCACCTTGCTTTTTTGCTTAGTTATTATTACACCTTTTGCATTCCCATGTCCGTTTCCTAATTGTTTAATTTCTTTTCCTCTCATCTTTTCAATATTTCTGCTATTAACGTACTTGATCATCCAGTTATGAGCTAGGCATCTATTTTCTATGCTGTTAATTACGTATTTGTAGCTGCTTTATCATTTGTATTTCTGTTTCTGCTACCTTGCCTTTCATCTTTTTCTGAGGGACACCTTTGCTGTGCGTCCTCTTCGAGCAATATGAGTGAAAAAAGGTAAAATATTTCGCAATTGTTTTCTTTGTCTGTACACTTGTTCAAAGTCTTATATTGATTTGTAATGATGCTGATGATGATAATGAATTAAAAGTTTTGTTTTATTACAGGTGAACGTAAAATATATTGAGACAGATGGATTGATTGTGCTTCTGATCAACACTTTCGGTAGCGGTTGGCAGGTACGTCGCACATGGTCTCAGATCGTGGGGATGGACGCGCGATTCCACGATTGCATTATTAGTAGAGCAACAACTGGTCTCGTGGCAATCGGCGAGCTGTTTGCACGACGTTCTACCTGCTCTGCATCAGGTGTCTTCGATGATTCTGAAGAGATTATTTGTGCCAATCGCGGTTCTAGGGTAAGTGTGGAGAGGTGCACGAGGTTGTGTTTAACCTTGGTTGGATAGCAGCGCTTGAATATCTTTATACCCCGGGCCAAAATCTCAGATCGAAAAGTTTGGGCTATTCGGAAATATTATTCCAACTCTTTTCATAAAACATGTAAGACTTTATTATTTTTCAGTTTGCTCTACTAGACCTGCTCTTACACAGAGGTGGGCACTGTCACTCGCTTGACTGCAATTCTCAATTCCGTCGCGGATTTTCCTGCAATCGTTAGTACAATTCTTCTACTGTTAACTTAAAATGACATTTTTTCTGTATTGCATCCTTCCCTTGCATGTGCGGAGTATATGTATGAAGGCTACTTGTACATTGTTGTTTGTCGCTAGTTACCCATTTTATTATCAACAAACCAATTGATAAGCGCCGAAAAATTATTAGCTCTCACTTATGCTCATCATCATCACCAATCCGCGAATGACAAAGGTGGCCGGATTCAAGCTATTGCACAGAAGTCACGTTTACCCTTCTCTCCGCTTGAGCCTATTAGCAGTATTTTCCTTCTTCAAGCCAACATTTTTCACTTCGTCCTCAGTCTGCTTTTTCCATCATGTATGTCTTGGTGGTCCTCTCTTTCTTTGGTCCTAAACTTCAAAGTAAAGCGCCACTTTGAGGGCATCTTGGTCATCTCTTCTCAGAAAATGCCCATGCCAGCAGACTCCAATTGCTTTCACCAAACTCTCGATGTCCTCCTTCAGATCAAGCATGTCCATCAACTGGTTCCTGCTCCTTCTGTCCATTAGTTTCACTCCACACATGGCTCTAACCATCGCCCTCTCTGCTCTTTGTAGAATGAATTGTTTACTCTCCCATACTAGGGTCTTGGACGGTGCTGACATAGTCAGACTTTAATTTGACTAGAGCTTTATGATCTCTGAATCCGGATGCCCTTCCTGACAACTTCCAGTGACACTTTCGGTGCTCGACCCCTGGACCAGAAGATCGCATGGCCAAGCATTTCATACTGTGCCACGGAGATCACCGAAAAAAAAAAAAAAAAAAAAAAAAAAAAAAAAAAAAAAAAAAAAAAAAAAAAAAAAAAAAAAAAAAAAAAAAAAAAAAAAAACAAAAAAAAAAAAAAAAAAAAAAAAAAAAAAAAAAAAAAAAAAAAAAAAAAAAAAAAAAAAAAAAAAAAAAAAAAAAAAAAAAAAAAAAAAAAAAAAAAAAAAAAAAAAAAAAAAAAAAAAAAAAAAAAAAAAAAAAAAAAAAAAAAAAAAAAAAAAAAAAAAAAAAAAAAAAAAAAAAAAAAAAAAAAAAAAAAAAAAAAAAAAAAAAAAAAAAAAAAAAAAAAAAAAAAAAAAAAAAAAAAAAAAAAAAAAAAAAAAAAAAAAAAAAAAAAAAAAAAAAAAAAAAAAAAAAAAAAAAAAAAAAAAAAAAAAAAAAAAAAAAAAAAAAAAAAAAAAAAAAAAAAAAAAAAAAAAAAAAAAAAAAAAAAAAAAAAAAAAAAAAAAAAAAAAAAAAAAAAAAAAAAAAAAAAAAAAAAAAAAAAAAAAAAAAAAAAAAAAAAAAAAAAAAAAAAAAAAAAAAAAAAAAAAAAAAAAAAAAAAAAAAAAAAAAAAAAAAAAAAAAAAAAAAAAAAAAAAAAAAAAAAAAAAAAAAAAAAAAAAAAAAAAAAAAAAAAAAAAAAAAAAAAAAAAAAAAAAAAAAAAAAAAAAAAAAAAAAAAAAAAAAAAAAAAAAAAAAAAAAAAAAAAAAAAAAAAAAAAAAAAAAAAAAAAAAAAAAAAAAAAAAAAAAAAAAAAAAAAAAAAAAAAAAAAAAAAAAAAAACAAAAAAAAAAAAAAAAAAAAAAAAAAAAAAAAAAAAAAAAAAAAAAAAAAAAAAAAAAAAAAAAAAAAAAAAAAAAAAAAAAAAAAAAAAAAAAAAAAAAAAAAAAAAAAAAAAAAAAAAAAAAAAAAAAAAAAAAAAAAAAAAAAAAAAAAAAAAAAAAAAAAAAAAAAAAAAAAAAAAAAAAAAAAAAAAAAAAAAAAAAAAAAAAAAAAAAAAACAAAAAAAAAAAAAAAAAAAAAAAAAAAAAAAAAAAAAAAAAAAAAAAAAAAAAAAAAAAAAAAAAAAAAAAAAAAAAAAAAAAAAAAAAAAAAAAAAAAAAAAAAAAAAAAAAAAAAAAAAAAAAAAAAAAAAAAAAAAAAAAAAAAAAAAAAAAAAAAAAAAAAAAAAAAAAAAAAAAAAAAAAAAAAAAAAAAAAAAAAAAAAAAAAAAAAAAAAAAAAAAAAAAAAAAAAAAAAAAAAAAAAAAAAAAAAAAACAAAAAAAAAAAAAAAAAAAAAAAAAAAAAAAAAAAAAAAAAAAAAAAAAAAAAAAAAAAAAAAAAAAAAAAAAAAAAAAAAAAAAAAAAAAAAAAAAAAAAAAAAAAAAAAAAAAAAAAAAAAAAAAAAAAAAAAAAAAAAAAAAAAAAAAAAAAAAAAAAAAAAAAAAAAAAAAAAAAAAAAAAAAAAAAAAAAAAAAAAAAAAAAAAAAAAAAAAAAAAAAAAAAAAAAAAAAAAAAAAAAAAAAAAAAAAAAAAAAAAAAAAAAAAAAAAAAAAAAAAAAAAAAAAAAAAAAAAAAAAAAAAAAAAAAAAAAAAAAAAAAAAAAAAAAAAAAAAAAAAAAAAAAAAAAAAAAAAAAAAAAAAAAAAAAAAAAAAAAAAAAAAAACAAAAAAAAAAAAAAAAAAAAAAAAAAAAAAAAAAAAAAAAAAAAAAAAAAAAAAAAAAAAAAAAAAAAAAAAAAAAAAAAAAAAAAAAAAAAAAAAAAAAAAAAAAAAAAAAAAAAAAAAAAAAAAAAAAAAAAAAAAAAAAAAAAAAAAAAAAAAAAAAAAAAAAAAAAAAAAAAAAAAAAAAAAAAAAAAAAAAAAAAAAAAAAAAAAAAAAAAAAAAAAAAAAAAAAAAAAAAAAAA
>CAJQUW010011637.1:0-85255 GCA_907163375.1 Prostheceraeus crozeri
TTACCTGAATTCTCCACGAGAACACTCCACGGATCTTTTATTTTCGAGCCCCTGATGACATTTACCACGTTCCATACATCTTTTGGTTTTGAATTCTTTGCAACCCATATTTGTTTAGCACTTGCAATTTCTTGTTTCACTTTTTGCTTATAGTGATGGTATTCTTGCCAATTTCTCGAACGGAAAGCCGCCCATCTTCGATTTATTAACGATTTCAAAACCGGAGTTATCCACGGCTTATCTTTAGATGTAAAGTAGATAATTTCACGCGGTACAGCGGAGACACAATGTCGACAACAGTTGGTAAAATGATTGAACCATATCATCAACTGATTGCTCACAATTAATGATGCTGAAGTCAGTAGTAGATAGACGACTCAGATATTCAGCAATGTTAGACCTGCGATAGTCCCAAACTATTGCTTGACGAGAAGATTCTGTGGTCAATCGGTGAGATTTTGGTATTAGTAAAATACTGTTATGGTCGGAGTTCTTCAATGGGGGTCCGATTATCGCGGAAGTTGTGTAGGACGAGCATAAGCCTTTATCAATCCAAATATGGTCGATAATTTTATTATTTCGAGTGGAATCGTATACTTTATTAACCAGGCACAACTGCTCTCGAAGAAACTCAGTATTCAAATCGTTGAAGTCGCCGGTGATACCGAACCTGCCTCTGGATACCGAAGTTGAAAATTATCAATTTCGGACACAATGAAATGCAGTACGTCGTCATGATGAAATCTATTCAAACCAGGAGGGAAATAAATTGCACAGCAAATGACGGAGCAGGTCAGTTTTTGGATATGGATGAATATGATTTCAACTGAATGTGGAGCATCCAACTCAGGAAGAAGAACTGATGACTTGAATGAGTTTTCGATCCAGAGACAAACCCCACCACCACGGCGTCCGATTCGATCCTGTCTAAGTAAGCTATAGTTATCTAATAAAAGAAGATTGTCACTGATGTCCCCATGAAGCCATGATTCTGTAATGACAATTATGTCAGGACGTAGACAAGAAACTGTTATTTGAAGTTCATCAATTTTCGGAAGAATTGACCGAGCGTCCGTTAGAAAAATAGATGGGTATGACTGCCTCTCAGGTAAAATCAACGCTGAAAATTCGTCAGATCTGATCGCAAACGAATGGAACCACGATACATCACAACATCCTCCCCGTTGTCTCGTCTCTGCTTGCATTCGGTCCTTACTGCTTTCTCTCTATCTCGCTGCATCTTGGTTAAGTCAGCATGAATAAAAATGTCTTTATATTCAGTGTTTTTTAATGATTTTGCTTTTCTTAACACTTTGGCTCTCGCGGCATTGTTGGTAAGCGAAACACGAAGTAAGCGAACTCCCTTCTTACCAGGACCTCCCATTCGTCTGACATCTTCAACCACGGTGTCAACATCAAGTTCTTCAGTAATAATCTTTTCTACCTCGCGCTTGTCTGCAGCGATTCTCTCCTCAACTGTTCCCACTGCTTCGCCCAAACCGTAAAAGATGACGCTATTCATCCTATTAACTCGATCATCCATTTCAATTAAGCCCAATTCAATGGATTAGTCTTTTGAAAATTCGATCAACTCTTTCAATTAAGCTATTTCAGATTGAAAAATAGTCTGGTCTCTCTTAATGGAGGCAACTGACTCTTCAATAGCTTGAAAACGTACAGTCAAGTTTTCAACGTCACGTTTTAGCGTGTTGAAATTATTTTTGAAAGACTCAATGGTCTCTTCCTTTGATTCTTTAATCAGCTGTTTTATTTCAGACAGTTGATTTATCTGTAAGGATCCAGATCTCAAACGTTTCGGTGTTGGATTGTTCGCCATTGTTTGTTGTTACAAAGAGCGGTGACAGATCGTAACATAGAAATGTTAGCGTGCTTGATGCCTGTATCGAGCTGCTTGTAGATTCCACTAAAAATAGCTCCAAGTGGAGATTCTCGTCACAGTCACGTGATAAGCGATCGATAATCGCAATCCAACCGGCGAGGAGGTGTGGACAAAAATCCAGAAATAACAGCTGATGGTCGGAATACGGCTGACAATACCAGCTCGCTCAAGCAACCACGATCAATCAAACTTTAACGGAGGCACTGCAGATCAGCTACACAAGCGACGGACCAGATCGAGACGAACTCAATGAACCGAGACTCAACCAAAAAGGACACCGAGAAACACCAAGACGACGGAAAACAACAATCCAGACGGCAGACAGGCAAGAGCGCACAACCACACGACACGACGTGTGAGATATGAAAAACATACCAGATCTCTGCAAGCATGCGAGAATCTCCTGTCAGATGTTAGTTTCAAATTGAATGGGATTTTGGTATATGTTTGTATGTAATTTTCGTATCCAGCGATTTACAGTGTACAAAACAATGTTAACTCTATCAGGACTGGGCGGCACAAAGTACCGCCCCCTTTTCAACTTAATTGTAAAATGTGAATATGAAAATTTCATGTAAAGTTTCAGATATGAAGCCCACAGAATAATACGAAATACATGTCACCATTCGAAAGATTGCATTCGGAATGTATGTAACCTATGTATGTAATATTATGTAATGTATGTATGTAATATATGTATCATGACCCAGTCTTTCTAGCGAATAAGTCACTAGAACGAGACATTTGTAAAAATAGAAAAATGCAAAAAGACATGAAAAGACAAATTGCTATTCATAGTACAAAAATTAACGTTGAATATGATACTTAGAGCAGCACATAGATATCCTTGAGCAAAAGTTTGGATAAATACTTAAGTTGTAATGAACAACTTTTGAAGAGTCAAAAGATATACATAGATTCATAAAAAATAAAGAATTTGAAAATTATTTTTTTTTGTATGAAGGTCTTCGAATCATGGAATATGAGCACCACCATTCAAAAAAGAAGACCCGAAATAATTTGTAACCCTGATTTTAAAAAGGTTTTATCCATCGTAACATGGAAAATTTAAGGCCCCCCGGTACTCCAAAGCTAAAAATCGCCCGGTCATAATATGGTTAAGCTAAATATTTATTTATTTAGCCTACAACATCAGTCATAATAAAGTCGAATCTTACCAACCGCACATATTTTGCATAACTATTTCAGCTGTATTTTATTTCATTTTATTATCATTATCAAAAACTTTAGCCCGGCATTGCCATCCTCTTTGGGATTTACCCTAGAATACACGGAGCAGGAGTCATGAAAGTCAGCTACGATTCTCCAAGAGAGTACACTCGTCCTAAATGACCCTCTGGAGCTAGTGGCTACCCAGTAGAGATGCCTTAAAAATTCCCTGGTTTGAATTCATCATAGATATCAAATGAAGATGGAGTTGGCTGGCGCAAGTTGTGTCCTGCTCATGTAACAGTGCCAAGAGGTCAAATTATCATTCATTACCTACATATAATCAAATTTATTGTATAATTAAAATAAAGCACACATTGGATTATATCATTTGTACCTGAATGTTCTCAAGACACGTGAAGAGGTCATGTTGAAACTGCGCTGATCAACAATGGTTGACGGTAACATTTACATCAGTTGATAGTTTTTCAACCAAATCATTATGTGGTGTGCAGATTATGTGACTCCTTATTATAACTATATTATCAAAATTCATCTCTGCATGGATCTCACAGCTATCAGCTATAACATGAAAGTTGCGCCGTGATAACTTAATTATGATCCAAAAATCTTTTTATAAGTCTAATTTGCAAAGTATCTTGATAACCCAATAATGAATGCCACGCTCTGGTTTGAAGAAACTTAATGCTTTCTCTCTCGCTCTCTCAATTGTGTTACACAACCAAAACATGCGCAATTTTATATGTTATTGTTTTACTACTGAAAATAGATAAATTGCATGCGCGTAATATTGACAAACGCAAGGGAATCAAAGTATCAAAAAGCATTGAAGATAATTCAGACTATTCTTCCTCCATACAAAGAAATTGCCATCTAAAAGCTTTTCGCTTCAATCCTTTGAATTAATCAATACAATGTCCCTGGAGCTCATTTATCAAGACACAGAAAGTTTTGTTAATCTGGCTAGGTCCATTCATTGATTTACTCCCAAATTATAAATAACTTAACATTTCCAAGCGTGTTGAAGTATTCGCTTCATTAATTTCCATCGTGTCAAAAATGTACGATAAAATTTCCTCAGGATGCTCATGGATTCTGTATGCTCATAGCAATTCTGTATGAAGTGCGTCATTAAATGACACAGTAATGAATTTAGCACTGCTTTGTAGTTTCATAAAGGCATCCGCTGTCAAAAATATTGAAGAAATTTTGATTTTGCTGTCGTCATAATGACCGCCATTGGTCTTTCTAACAGTATTTTGCTCGATATCTATGGTAAACAGATGACGAATGTGTTGCGTCTCCATAAGGCCTTGCCCGGAGCATCAAAAAGAGTTCAGGCTTGCGGTATTTCTAGTTTTAAATGATTTCTATCGGGTCAAAAATGTAGGATTATAGATCAACTCTGATATCGGCCGCAGGGGGGAATTGAGCCTTCCCCGGAGTTTCGAAGTTCATCGGCCTATGTTCATCAGATCTGTCGCTCGAAAAGAAAAATTCTGCTAAATTCTGCATTTTGTAAATTTAAAAGAAATTTAGTTGAAATCACTGAATTGACAAATCACTTCGCGTCACTTACCTGATGTCACTTTATCGCGCGTCTTCTTGCAGCTGATTGTTTACGGGAACATATATTGCAATGTCGAGGTCAGTAGTCAGATGTCATTACACGTCTTTTCGGTGTATGTGATGTATTGTGATGTTCATCTATGTATTAATAAAACAGGAAATATATATACATATTGATAATACAAGAAAGTGTTTCTGAAATCTTCGCAATGCATGATGCATGATGGAGTCGTTGTTTGATATCGCAATAGATATTTGTGGAATTTCAAATGGTTTTATGTCATCATTTGCAGAACTGTGGAGATTTAAAATCAGTTTGTGGAACACAATACACATAAAGCTAACCCTATCAGGACCGGGCTATTTTTAGCATCGTACGACTGCGGTCACCGCAGTCGGTTGCGGGTCCCCTCAAATTTTCGATGTTCTGATGGATAAAACTGCGTGAAGATCTACAGGATTAAGCGGTCGAAAGGCGATCGTCCTGACCAATTCCTGTTGATGACCTTATTAAAAATAGTCAAATAACTTTTATGCATATTTTGTAGAATTTTGTTTCACGCTTTAGCTTAAGGAACTAATATTAATTCTCTTACACACCTGGTAGATTTTAGATAGCGTAATCCCGCTGTGTTAGCAAGATCTGGTGTTTTGATTGGAGACAGACCTGTCCTCATATCATCTGAATGGGCAGACTGTTAAATAGGATCTTTTCAATATAGACGTGATAAACATAATTTTGAACAGATCGACTTACTCGCCAATTCATTACACATGAGGAGAGGAGAACCGTTGTTTGTCCTTCTAGTAAGTATTTTCAAATTTTTAGACATTCAAGGATATAAAAATTTTCTTTTCAGTCATGTTTTGCACCTACCAAAAATTAACTTGTCATAAGCTTGTTTTTTCAAATTTCGTTACGTTGACGCACTTTGCTATATTGAATACATGTACAAACAATGTTACAATATGTTTCGAGTCTACTCTTTCGAATGGTAGTGCATGTTTTGCATAATTCGAAGACCTTCATGTCAAAAAATTTAATTTAAAAATATATTTTTATGTATACTTTTTGACTCTTCAAAAGTTGTTCATTGCAACTAAGTATTTATGCAACCTTTTAGTCAAGTATATCTATATAGTGTTATAAGTGTAACATTCTGCGTTGATTTTAGTGCTATAAATAGAAATTTGAAATTTGAACGTCAAAAATGTCTTTTCATGTATTATTGCATTATTCTATCATTACACGGGTGACCTTTACATGTCATACTTTAGAATGTTATGAAACTTTCCGAATGCAATCTTTCGAATGGTGAAATGTACTTTGCACTCTTCTGTGGGCTTTATATCTAAAAAAACATCAAAACTTTACATAAAACTTTCACATCTGCATTTACATGTTGGCCTATGCATCGTACATGTGCAACAATAGTTTTGGTATTATAGTGAAAACTGAGCCACAATTGTAAGAAATTAACATATCTTCATTCACATTTGAAATAAGGACATTTAGTATCTATCCTAAAATCTTTTACACTTTTCAAACATGCATGCAATATATTTTTAGGTCGTGAAGTTCTATAGTTGATTTCACAAGAAAATTTCACATCTAAAAGGGTGATTAGCCCTATCATGACCGGGCGATTTTTAGCGTCGTAGGACCGGGGGAACAAAGTTCCCCCCTCCAATGTTTTATATCCGATGGATAAACATTTCCTTCTTTTTAACATCTGACCTCAAGTGGAGCAAACAAATGGAGCATGTCAACAGTATTGCTTCTAAACGAATGTACGCTCTCAGAGTTTTCATACCACTGCTCGGCCGATCATGGTGCGTATTTATAACGGATTGTTACTATCAATTATTGAGTATTGTTCGGGACTGATGGTTGGTATGCTGGCTAAGGAAGAAATCATTCTTACTGGAATTCAACGCCGGGCTCATAGACTCATCTGTGGTGATAATTGCCAGTGCAATTCATTCCAGGACTTACAAGTTCGTCGTAACTCATCAGCCATAACACTTTTATTCACAATTTCTGATAACCCAGCGCATCCTCTTCATACCCTTTGCCCATCAAGATCATCCCGTTCGGGCAGGTTTCATCCAGACGGCGAAACTCGTTTTTTCCAAGGAGCATAATGCTGTCAAACAATACGGCTACCGGTTAATGTTTAGTACATATCTTTTTCGGAAATGCTTAGGCATATTCGGTCAATTCACATTATAAATGCACTATGAATTCACTTATCTTTTCTTCAATGACATTCTGTGCCCAAACAATGTCTAACTTACGTGTATGTCTTATTTTCAATGATTTACGAAATATACAATTTACTTACTTACTTACATAAACATGTAACTTTTGGAAAACAGAGTTGCTAAATATTTCGAGTCTTTTTTTTGAAATGGTAGTGCCTATTCTGCATGATTCGAAGACCATCATACCAAAAATTTTAATTTGAAATTTACATTTTCAATTTTTTTTCATTTTTCATGAATTTATGTATTTTTTGACTCTTCAAAAATTGTTCATTACAACTACAGTAATTCTGCAAACTATTATCAGGCATATCTATCAATCAGGGATGTTGAGTCCTATCATTTTGTTAGGACTCCGACTCCGGGTGGCAAGTATATAAAGCCTTCTTTGAAAAATTAACTTATAGATCATTATAGGCTTACCTGAACCTATATTTAGTCATCATTGTTGTGTCAATTATCAATCATTTTCGATGAAAGTTTATCAAATGTCGCTTTTAGTTGGGTGCAGACGACTCGGCTCCTCCCATCTTCTTGATGTCTTCTCTCCAGTCTCTACCAGTAAGGAAAATCCCTCATCCTTCTCCAGAAAATATGAGTACATTTTTGATTTTAATATGTGCTTTGGAGGAGACATCACACACGATTAACGTGAGGGTAAGAAGTAATGTTCTGAAACAAACTAGTATTTCATTTTTGTCTCTGATGTGACCTTTGGCGCGTAGGTGTGATCGAGGCTAGGAAGGCTTGTCTTCTCTACTAAATCACCGAGTGAAAAGACAATCCTTGTTTCACTGTCACGATTCATTCCTTCAACTATTACAAGCCTTGCATGCACTGCTGTCTCTGTACTTTTGTTTGACGGAGAAAGTTGACATCAAGACAGTGACAGCTATGCACGAGAATGAATAATTTGCTTGTCCGGGTCTAGTTATAGGCCGGAGTCTGGAGTCCTACCATTTGATAGGACTCCGACTCCGCATCCCTGATATCTATATGGTGTTTTAAGCATAATATTTTACGTTAATTTTAGCACTATAAATAACAATTTGACATTTGAACGTTAACAATGTCTTTTCATGTATCACTCTATTTTATCTTTACAAATGTCTCGTTTTAATGATTAATGCGCTATAAAGTCAAGGCTCTGATACATTACGAATGCAATCTCTCGAATGGTGATGCGTATTTTGCATTATTCTGCGGGTTTCATAATAGAAATTCACATCAAAACTTCATATCTTCGCATTTTACATTTGCATGAATATGTACTGATTTTAGGAGATAAAATAAATGAGCATGTTAACAATCTTGGATTGCGCATGCATAAATAGATACAGAAACATTTTATCAATAGTCAATGCTACTATAAATAAAAACCATTAATTTTCTAAAAAAACACTTTTAAAACTGACTTTTCAGTAATACAATTCTGCCCAAATTTTTACTGAAACCTCAACATGCATACAAACTAAAAGACACAAAAAATTGAACTTCTATCTGATTTAGTTTAGGAGATATAAAAAGAAGTTGATAGGAGGGGACGGTCTAATAGAGTTCACTGTATAAATTTGTACATATTCCGAAATGGTCACAAACATCATGTGTTCGTCCGAGATCGAGAAAGTCACTATCATCCGCTGTTACACGGCAACGAATGACATGTTCTCAGAAGATGAATGTTGTCCAACTAATTTGCGGTTGAAAGAACGCAGAAAACTCCGTTTCAATTGAGCGTTGTTGAAAATGTCACAATCCGTCGTCAAAATCCTTCTTTTTGTATAAAGAAAGATTTCCTCTTTAATTTAACCCATTAACGCCCACACGCAGGATTTCCTGCGTACAGAGAAAATGTAGTCCAGTTACTATAATTTATTTCTAAATGTAGTTTTTTCTAGTTGGTGTTGTTGCGATGTCAGTTGGAAGTAATTATATACATCACCTTGTAGATTTCATGATTGTTGTTGATTACATACATCTATTTCAATCCATGCATCCTTGAGGAAAAATATATAGCGCTATAAAACTTTCTATAGAGCACAGTAGTCATCCAATTTGTACATAAACTTTACATCGGTGATTTGTTTGTATGTCCCTTATACGAATAAATTACCTTGCGCATAACTTACAGCCATGGTATTGACACAGGACTAAGTTTAGTACCAAAGCAGGATTTCCTGCGTGTGGGCAGATACGTACATTCACATAGCAAATCAGTAGTCATTGTTCTTCTACAACTGCTGTCTAAAAATATTTGTCAAGTACTCAATTGATAAGAAATGATTCTGAAAACATATCTTGAGCATAAAAAGGATTCGATCATGGATATTTTCTGCATAGTCTCGTTCATGGAGTAGTGATAACCCTACGCTGATTTGTGAATAAAGTTTTTGTTTTAGTGACAACGAATTTGAATTCATGATATCGAATTTGAACACGTGATATCGATTCATGCGGCAATATTTTGCAATTCGACATGGTATCAAGGCGGAAGAAGAAGTAAGTAAAATTGGTGATGCATTCAAATACATGTAATGCTACTATACATTCTTACATAGTGTAAACTTACTTGGCTTACGGTGCTGCAACTTTCTAGTCGCAACCCTACTTCTGAGAAGGTCCCAAGGAGGAAGCATGACAGAAAATGGTCCCAAGTGCAGAAGCATACTAGATTCTCGCCGGCTTTTATCACTAGCGTCGAAGCAGAGGATCTTACTGAGTATCATGCGATTAGATCAGGAATAAACAGTCCAGTTGATGCCTTCAACGCGTATGTCAAGGATGATTTCTATAAATTGGTAATCCAGGAAAATAACTTATACGCAACACAGAACCATCGACAGCTTAGCTTGGATTCTGATGAACTCGATGTTTTTCTAGGTACATGTCTATTATCTGGCTACCATAGTCTTCTAGATAGACGAATGTATTGGTCTGAAGACATGGATGTACACTGTGATCTCATTTCTCAAGCGATCTCTCGAAATCGATTTGATGAGATAATGAAAAATCTGCACTTCGCCAATAACATGCAGATAGATGATGACCCTCTCTATCTCTCTATAAAGTTCGTCCGATATTTGACATCCTCAATTCCCGCTCAAAAATTGCTCCTATCGACACGAATGTTTCGATTGACGAGACCATGATCAAGTATTTTGGTCATCATGGATCCAAACAGCGAATACAAGGAAAGCCGATTCGGTCAGGATATAAAGCATGGAATCTGGCTACTTCAAGTGGTCGTCTAATCCATACCGAACTATATTGTGGCAAGAAGACAAAACTCGATGATTACGGCCTTGGCCATAGAGGAAATGTTGTCATCGGCCTACTCCAGAAATCTCGTTCGATCCGGAGTCAAAGTGCACTTTGACAACTATTTCACGACCTTTTCACTAATTGAGAGGCTGACGGAAATGGGCGTTGGCGCAGTTGGAACAATTCAAGACAAATATCTAGGAAATGCGCCTGTTCCAGATAAAAAAGCCTTCGCAAAAACCGACAGAGGTGAATAACTTTCCTGCAAAACAAAGGATATGCTCCTGGTGCGATGGAATGATAACCGACCAGTCACTACTGTGACTAACTATGTTCCTTTACACCCAGTGACCAAAGTGAGGCGATACTCATCTGTACATCGTCGAGCTGTCCATGTTGAAATGCCCGGTCCACTACAAGCTTACAATCAATACATGGGCGGTGTTGATCTTTTCGATCAAAGTTTCAATAACTACAAAGTTCGCATTCGGTCAAAAAAGTGGTGGTGGCCTTTGTTTGTTTACTTTCTCAACGCTTCAGCGATAAATGCATGGAGACTGTATACATCTCTGAAAGGCCAGATGCATTTGCTTGAATTCCTACGCTCAGTTTCCTCCCAACTGATTCGTTGCCACGGAACAACACATAGAAGAGGGCGCAGTTCCATCATTTCATCTTCTGCCGATGTTGTCAGGCGTGATGGCCGTGATCACTGGCCGATCGACTCAAATAAACTCAATGGTGTCTGCTCAATTTGCAGAAGAAGGAGCAAGATAAGATGTGAAAAATGTGATACTGCCCTGCATATTTCGTGTTTTAAAATTTACCATCGTCGATAGCGACATGATAAACAGAAGTTTAACTGTTATGATTTGGTTCAGTGCATAGTTTCATGAAATATTGCATATTGCCTATACGTTGTGCCCACTGTGCATGTACACACACACACACACACACAATATAATGCGTATGCACTTGAATAAGATGTTTTTTTCTGCCTCCTTGTTTCCTGGGATATCATTGACATACCACACTAGCAGTTTGCTTTTTATAAGTTCCCTTATATGAACTAATAATTTTGAGAGGAATATACATGTATTTGCCCACACGCAGGAAATCCTGCGTGTCGGTACCGGCGAAACTAAAAATGCTATCATATTGAAACTTTAACATGACTTTAGCATAGCCCTTAAAGTAGATTTCTGAGATTTTCAACACAATATGACGAGTAAAAAAATTTGGGCGTTAATGGGTTAAGATAGCGCTGATTGTGTTTTCCTATAGATATTTTACTTCAATTTCATATTATATATTTATTAATCCAATATTATTTATTCTATTAATGGTTATTATTTTTTTATTTAAATTTGTTTTTTATTTTCTTCCAAATTTTAGTTTTTGCTTATATATTGCAATCTGTAATTTTCGTAATTCTTGTATTATTGTTTTCATCATTTGTTTACTTAATTGTGCTCTTTTTTTAATGTTATCCTTCAGTTGTTATGTCATTTACTTGATTGATTTCCATATTTTGTGGATGGTTCTTTGACTTGCTTTATTTCATAATTGATTACCTATGTTATGTCATCAGATCTAGGTTATATCAGGATGTCCGCCAAATTTCAAAATAGCTCTCAAATGTCATTCAGGAACTCATTAAAAATTGATGGATATATTAAAAAATTGGTTGTGATGTTCAGTAAAAATCATGTAATGGTGACAGAAAATGCTCGAAATAGTCAATTAGCTTCAGCATTACTGGTTCTAACCGAGTGACAAGTTCTCACAGCACCCAAAAAGCTTTTTTCTATTTTGCGTTCCAAAGTAGATCTGACGATTCCCTTTGGATTATTTTCTGATTCTCTCGATCCACCTGTCATCTTCTTGTAAATAATTGCAATACAGCTTGAGTCTTCTCTAAAGGGGAATTTTATAAAGCAAGTGGAATTAAAGTGCGGAAGAATATTCACACACTACGGTTGGCCGGAAAGGTCATCTTTTGAAAAAAGAATTGTACAACCAATTTGCTTACACTTTTAGATTGTCAACCATTTCAGAAAATGCAAAATTTAAAATCTTCATCGAGGTCGTTTCTCATAAAGTTAATTTTATCACTAATACTACTGATAAATTTTTCTCATTTCATATGGACCTTTTCTTCAATATATTCAACTAAGAAAAAATGTACAGCCACATATATGCAGTCTGCGGATAGCCTGAGATGAGAGCTACATGTTCATCGTAAATTTAAGAGTTTCTGTTGACATCTTTATGAATTAAGCTATGACATATGCAATAATACTACTTTTAGTAATAAGTAGCACCTGACAAAAACTACCGAATTATTCAGAAAAATTGCACAAACTTTTGGTTAATGTTTTCATTAAATTCAACTGACTCGTACCGAGACGGCAAGACAATATCACTGAACCAAGGTAATTCTCATTGTGTCTCTCAAGGTTTCAAGTCACTTCATACTAAATACGAGCTAGCTCGGTGTTCGTGAGCAGTGGAAGAGAAAACTACATTTCGTGATCATTGCTACTTCTTTATTAGGAAACATAATGTGCCAGTTTGTTGGTACCTGTAAGGCCTACTACTACAAGTTTACTAAAATAACTAAAAACACCATCGATGCAGAAAGCCAGCCTAATATACACTTACGTCCGTACATGAAGTGATTCTACTAACTGATACGAGTGAATGCCTGCCTGTAGCAGCTGTAGCCACAGAATTAGATTCATCTGCGCACGCTTCGCTTTCCTAGAAAGGAAGAATTGTATGTGACCTTAATATTGAAATGGCACATCACAGAATTAGACAACTTGCTCCTTCTCGAATGGAAAATTCGTGTATCGCTTGCTATTGTAAATGGCAAACAATAAGCTGTCAGCAAAGGACAACAGAGCCAGTGAGAGATGCGTGCGTGCTGTGATATCACGTCGCACACACCAAAACACACATCGATGCGTGGCTTCGATTCAATGTATGCACTATACAGTGAGCAATGCCGAGGAGAGGATCATCAAGTGAACTAAGTTTCGTACGCCTGCTACTTTCTGTAATAATGATCGGAAGGGCCAACATTATGGAGAAAACTTGTGGGCAATGATCTGAATTCTTCGAATCTGAAGGAATTTTGGCAATCGAAGCACTTTGCTGGAACTTACATTAATCCGCAAGCGACGCACGACTTTTTTCCAATCTGTTTAAGGTATTAGGAATTCCTTTTTGCCCACCTAATAGGTTCCTCAGTGTGCCATCCATTTCGTGTTAATCACACTTCTAGCAAACCTAAGCAGATAAACAAAATATTTAATTCTGTGGCTGTAGCGCAATTAAGTGGATTGTCAGCAGTATTTAATCTATAGAGGTGTGCAATGTTGCATGAAGTGTATCCGATGCCTAGTCAATCTGTATGGAAGCTGTTCAATACAATAGGCCTAAGTACATTCATCGGTGTTTGAAAAGAAGTAGATTGCATGCTTATGTGCGAGGATCAGATGCGGAAATTTCAACCAGGCATGTTTTCATTTTATCTCAAATGTACATGTCACACAATCTAATTCCTATTCAAGAGAAAATTAATATCACTCAACGAGCATGATTATATTACCTACAGGCGTTATTATTTTCGCTATGAAAATGAGGATTACTATGAAATATATATCATTTCATTCATATTTCCTGATAAGATTTCAAAATGAAGTTTTGCAAATGCTCTTCACGCGAAGTAGAATCTGTGCGTCATGCGATATTTCTCAAGTGAATTTTTATATGAAGATTGAAAACTTCAATTCAATATTTATTCGCTTTTAGTAGTCCAATATTCACTTATTAATTACCACATTAGTTACGAGATATAAACATTTATTCAAAGACCGTAGAGAAAAACGCATTGCAGGGACCAATATGTGGGTCACTAGGCGCATCCTAGGATTGTGTCCTTGTTTTTTATGACATACTACAAAACAATTAATTTCATTCCGCGTTCCAACTTCCTTGAAAATGAAGTCAAAAATAATCCGACATCTTCATATGTAGAAGAAGTCAATGCCGATGGAAACAGTCCTCCTCTGACGATATCTTTCACCGATATTATTGTTCGCTGTGCAATCGATAACACGCTACACCTCGTCTTTGACGGTGCTAAGCATAGCTCTTGTCAATCCATCGTTATTGTTGCAAGCTTATGACAGAAGCAAGTGCTGCCCGAACAAAATGTCCTGCAAGTGAGTATATTCAGATATTATCCTTAGAACATAACATTTTCTATTCTGCATTTGTAGTCACCTACTGACATTCATACAGTGCGTGTAACGTTCGCTTATTTTTTTCTGTTGTCTATCTAATATTTCTTAGGACGATTTTCCTTGAAAAACTGAAAATTATTGGTTGCATCTACTTTTATTCTTAGGTCCTAGATCCGTTTCATATCCTATATTCATCTTATGTTAACCCACAAATAGGCCTCACTGTAAACCAAACTGTGCCCAACACATGTGACGTTTGCCACTGCCTTTATGTGACCAAATGTGCCCAAATCGGTCACATTCAGGTCGGCAGATATGTGACTTTATGTGACCAAATCGGTCACATGCAACACGGCTGATATGTGACTTAATGTGACTAATATGTGCCCGGCCGTTCATGATTATCGCTTCTTCCAATTATTGTGATAATTAAAACCCACTACTTGTTTTACATTTGGAGAGCAGAAGTACTGCCTCTAAATTAAATTGAGCTATAAATTATGGTTTAAATGATTCCACTTCCTGGTGGGAAGAAAAGACCATACTTTCAATTGAGGAACTTATGGAAAGAACAACAGATATTTGCAAATCATTAGATGCACATTCTACTTTCCATTTACTTTTGAATTAACCATCAATGCTTAATTCAGAGTGTCTTGATCATTGTGTGTTGCTCAACGCCAACCGCCACCTGATGTTCAAAAACAAATAGATAAGCTGATGTAGTAAACACCCTATCTATACGCCAATGAAACAATCGATGGCTGTGGCAGCATCTATTACTGTTTTTACCGATAAAACTGTTTGACTGAACCATCCATACATTGATTCAATTTTGCATAGACTCACTTCTCAGTACATTGCGATTGAAGATTCTATTTGGGAATAGGACGTCATTATGCAATTTCTCCCAGTTTGTCATTCTCAATGTAATAAACAAGCAGACCATTGACATGAAGCTCATTTGTTTCACGATGTCTAGGCAAGATAATACAACTTCACTTACAACACGATGATACAACTTCCCGGCGAGATCAAGCAGATTAAACGAAGACATGTGTCACATTTTTCAATCACACAATCATTATCCTGATTAAAACAGTTTTCAATATGATAACATCTTCTTGCCAGTGATGTCCTTGAACAAAACACACCGCAAAGTATTCGGAAAATCAATTTGAATTATTCTCATCAAGCACTCGCCGCATATGCATGAACTATGGTGATTCATCATCGGCCCAAATGTGACCAAATGTGACCGATATGTGACGAAGAATGTGTCGCATTTTTAAACTACACAATCATTATCCTCATTAAAACATTTTTTAATCAAACCAAGTTCAATGTGATATCATCTTCTTACCAATGATATTCTTGAACAAAACATACTGAAAAGTATTCGTAAAATCAATTTGAATTATTATCATCAAGTACTCGCCGTATGTGCATGATTTATGATGATTCATCATCGGTCACATGGAAGTCACATATGTGACCAAATGTGACCAATGTGAAGAAAATGCGTCGGGCACATAATCGGTCACATATTGTGCACAGTTTGGCTTACGGTGACATCTATACCAATCGGCCTGACAAAATCTTTAGCAATATCTTTTGTTTCTTTTTATTGCAGGCTGACGCTGAATCAATTCTTAGACATCCTCTTAGATGATGAAGAGACTATTGAGACTAAGGCCGTTGTGTATGTACAACCTCCAGATCCTGCTGAAGAACATTCAAGTGATGAAGGAGATCTTGCCGAGCGGTGACTTAGACCATCTTCCAAGGAGACAACTTCTTGCTCATGCTCAGCCTTTGATCAGAGGAATTAACGAAGAAGAAGAGGGCGAACCAACTGAAGACTTCAGATCAACGACTAGTACGTATTCAGCAAACTATTATCAAATGGAAGAAAGGCTCAATGCCAGACTTGGGAGGTGCCATATTTCCTTCCACTGACTATTCCCGATACAGAGACTTCCAACCGTGTGAGTTATTCGAGCTCTTCTTTGACGACTTACTATACGTGAACCAACACATCATTCACCAGACCCTCCTTTACACCGCCTACACAGGGAAAGTACGATTTCAAATGAAGAAAGAAGAATTAAAAATCTATTTGGCCATCCTCATTATCAGTGTCTATCCTCACTCATATAGGCCTAGGCCTAATCAATGTATTGGAGGTACGCACAGAATGAATCAAATGTTCAACAAATATCGAGTAGGAATCCACGACATGAAGTTCTGTTTCTCCATCTTTACCTGGCTCATCGACGGTTCTCCGACAATGCCCGGAGATTGTCGTGAATGACAGGAAGTCAGCAGACTTATTTTGGACTTCAGGTGGAATAAAACTAGCTTCTACCCAAAATCATTCGGTGTTCCTGCTCGTGAGTAAAACTTCCACATTCCATAATTCACACAACTGTTAGAATTAAATCTTTGAATTTGAAATAATCTGCTTATTATCTGTGCATGTTTAAAATTCAAATTTCAAATATGATTTTTATTATTTTTGTATTTTTTGTTCTGTATCTGATCAGCAGTTTTTGAAAATTTTCAGAATCATGTTGCTTTTAGCTTCAGTGTGTCGATAAAAGTCACATAATTGGGGTTCTTTTATTCACCTGCAGAAACTAAATACTAAAATATGCGATTTTAGAGATATTTGAGTTGAACTAAAAGTCTTAATTATTTGACATTTGACCTCAGTTAATATAATGATTCAATCTCATAACGATTAGTAATCATCACTTTATTAACCACATTGACCAGATCTTTCGATTAGTGCATGGTTTGTTACTTTTTGCTGATATTTTCAAATAGTGATCTAATGGAAATGTGGAGGCCCAGTGGGGCGGGGTTAATTTCTATTAATCACTTTACTTCAAAACTTTGAAGCCTCTGCTGCAGCAATATGTTGGTAAGGCTAAAAACAATGTCCACGTGCAATCATTCCATGCATAATTTTCTTTAGAATAGGAGACTGATATTGTCATCATCTCTTGATAATTATTATCATAACTAAGAAATCCTGCAGCAGTTGCAAGATTAAATAACAATCTCTATTAAAGGTTCTCACATTTTATGGGAATTCCTGCTGTTCCCATCCCATGGGAAGCTCCGCTCCCACGACAGGCCTGTTCTGCATTGATTAGTGTGAGAATCGTGCACTTTAACCGATGAATCAAACTTCATATGAATGAAAATTAGCCTTGTTTTGTTGATTCTTTTATCAAATTTAGGATTCGCGCGGCGATTCCTTTTCTTTGAAAGTTCTTATGTAACTCTGAATGCTGTCTTGTCAGACTGTCATAGAATTAAGGAAATTCTTTTCATTTCTGATAATGTAGAACAAGAATAGAAAGCAAATATTTTTATTTTGAAGTTGATGAAATTCATTCAATGCACAAATTCAGATTTGGAATGCAGACAACACATTTATATGGCAAAAATCTCACGCAAATCACACCTGTGAAGTTTTACTTAATATTGGATAGTCAGAAAAATCCATCAGGAAAACGAAAAGATGATTCAGCTGAGAACTAGCTGAACACGCAAATGAAGGAGAAAGACACATTCTGTATCCGTGTCGTGTCTCTGTTGTCTCGCGTCTTATCTGCGTCGTGTCGGCTTCTGTTTCATGTCGTGGCTGCATCGCATATAAGTCGTGTTCTGTCATGTCGTGACTGCATCGTGTCATGTCGTGTCTGTGTCGTATCTGAATCGAGGATGTGTGCTCTCTGTGCCGTGATTGTACCGTAGATTTAAAGGTACATGTATATCTATGTACAAGCAGAACATAAATGCGTTTATGTTCAAGTAGATGAAAGTTACACATTCTATGCATTCAGAGTCGAAAAGTATACATTACATTTATTTGACAGATAGAAGTCACAACATTACATGATATTTGATGGATATACATATTACACAATAATAAATAGCTTAAAAACACTAATGAAAGGACACTGAATAAAACGAAAGATATTCAAGCAAGTGATGTTCCTACACCATGATACACAAATTAGAAGATACGGCATTCGTCAGAGTCTTTTTGATGTTGGCTTCAACTACAGAATAAGCTTGCTTAAGCGCGACAGATTCTGTAGAAGAATTACATTTATCGCACACATGAACCAAGTCAGTCTGAACAAACACTTTTTCGCTGCATGCGTCTTGTGATACACATAGATAAAATTATGGAAACATTTGTACCATAAAATTGCGACATTTCGCTTTTGTATACGTTTGGGGGACAACAGGCAAGAGCTTTTTGTTGATGGTCGGTCGGACGCCGACGTATTTTGTCTTAACAAAATTCTTGTAAACCATTGACAAAGTACAAATCAATCAAATTAGCATGGGCTAACCTTAGACGAAAACGGTTAATTTTTAAATAACAAATGGTGCCATACAGTAAGTAAAACGACTGTGAAAACTAGGAATAAAACATAAATCTAAATGCTTATAATATTCAAATGGTAGGTATCTTGTGTAAATATGAGTTGAAGAAGAAGAAAATTAACAACTTACACGAGAAATCCTGCCGGTCTGCCACACTGTGTGTTGGGCTGTGTAGTGATTGCGACATTTACTTATATGATGACTAAATCTGAATCTGCGGTCCTGGTCGTTTAGATGCTTACAGATATCAGGATTGCAGCAGACTGAAGTTTAATCCTTTGATTGAGAGGAAGATCAAGTAGAAGATAGCGTTTAGTGAAATAGCTAATTTCTTGAGAGAAGAAATATCAACGTTTCCTCCCGCAGCTATGTTGTACAGTCCGAGCGCTGGGAGGGATGGACAGATATCTAAGGGAGGAAACGTTTTTTGCCTCTCGAACGAATGCAGCTTTTCATTTTGTGACTTTTAGATGTCTATTGTTCATTATGAAATTGATGGCTATACCACGAAATCTATGAATGAGCTAATTCATGCACTATATCGATATCTTGGCAGTCTCTGGCTAATCATAACTTGTTTACAGACTTCTATGACATTTTTACACAGCAGCTTACACAAGAAAAGTTAACTGTGGGAGGAAAAGTGAGCTTTGTGATCCCGTGGGACTGAAAAGTTGATTTTTCTCCCAGCAGTTTGCATAGAAGAGATGTCTTTTCACTGCCACACAAAATGAAAGGAATTTGATCCCTCCAAAGGACACATGTGGCGTTCCCTACAGGTTAAAGGAAAGAACAACTAAAACAGATTGCCTACTCGAAAACATGTGCAATTGAGGCAGTCAGCAGGAACTTGGGTAAGGATTCGGGTGTCGGCCCCTACTCCTGTGTAATCAACATGCTCATCACCACAAATGCATCTAAGCAATTATCACATGAATTATAGCAATATTTCTTTAAATACCACACATAGATAGCTAAAACCTCGATTGCAAAAATCTCTCTTAAACTCTGTAAAAACTATGTTAGCTAAAAACCCCTACAATTCGCAAGTCTATGTTTCTATAATTTTCCTTCAGAAATGAAGTGAGAGATATTTTGCTGAAGTAACATAAATGTAGTATGTGGTATGTGGTAGGTGAGAAACTTCGAAATAAAAGTGGCGAAAAGACAGACAAAAATACACCACAAAAGAGCAGCAGTCAAAAAGATAGTATATTCTCTTAATCCTCTGCCGCACTGATTTCCATATGTAGGCCTATACTTTCATTACTGCCTTCAAATTACCTTAGTCATTATTGTCATTATTAACTGAGAAGTTTTAAACAAAGTTGTAACTTAATGGTTGTCCTAATGATATTTTTACATTAACTAAGCCAACAATGAAGAGGAAACCGAAACAGGATTTTTATTTCAAAATGAAGCACCCTGTGCAAACGTCGCTCACTAATAACAAAAAAGTAATTGGTTAATTAGCGATTTTTACTATCTCAAAATGCATAAGTCGCATTCATTCTAAAATACAAAGCTGCAGGCGGCAAATAGGTTGCTATAACCAATTTAGAGATATCTATGTATTAACTGATCTGACCTGATCTTCGCCAACCGACGAAGTAGTGGATATCACAGAATTAGATTGTTTTACTCTTTCTGTCTCCGAAGACTAAACGACCAAGTTGTCTAATTCTGTGAGTGGATAGTGTAGCAACTAATCATCAGTAAGTAGTGATGTTTGTATGTTAGCTTCACATGAAAATACTTTGCATGCTCAATACTTTGCATCATAAGCTAAAAAATCTAATATGCAGTGGCTGCTTACAGTTTACAGTGTGTGCATCGCATGAAATAGGGCGAAGATTTTCGAATATTTTCAAATGCGTCGTAGTAGTTATAATAGAATAATAGTAGCTCTGGAAATTTGACACATTCGATACCATGTGTTAATTCAGTTTTTAAAATGTTCTTTGCAGTATTTGAGAGCATCTACACTTCCATAAAGTCGCAATTAAGTATGTGAAAGATGACTGAAAAGTCATGGGGAGCCAATGGGACATAATATAATGTCCTTAGATAAGTGTCCGAGAGAGAGAGAGAGAGACCGGATGTGGTGTGGGATGCCTAAATGTGATTCGCTGATGTTAAAGCGTTTCAAAGATAAATGTTCTATTTGAAATTAATGTTGGGTTAATTACTGCTATTGACGTGATAGTCAGTAACATAGATGAAGTATCTTACTTTGCAACAGAATTTGAAAAGTTCTTTGTTTTGGATGCTAACAGTTTATAATGGATCCAAGAAAATGAAATTTAGAATTTCAGCTAATCCTGGAGCTTCTTGTACTCGAAAGTAGTCATTGTCCCCAACAAGAAATGTTTCAACGCCCAATCTTACATTAATAATATCAAACGATCCTTCTGATAAGCTTATATTGGCAAACCCAGATTGCCTGTTCATAGCTCCGGTAGTCATGTAAGAAACAGCAAAGAAATTAATGCCATTTCTTTTTACCATGTCTTGAGACATGGCCAATTCACCGAAAATCACTTTGGCATTTGCTTTCAGCGCTATCTCATGACTTTTATTTGTAATTGCCTCTCTCAATTGTTTGCCGGTGAGCGTTTTTGTTGGGAAAACGAAGGTCTCTACATGAAACGGAAGTGGAATTTCAAATTCTCCTATACGTCCAATGATCGCATCTCGATTCTTTATCATGAATTTGACCGATACACCCGCTGAAAATAGAAGAAATTACATGTTAGCATCTAATAACTTGCAAAAAAGATCAAAATTTTCTCTAGATTCCCTGCTATTCCCTACAGGGATGATCAGATTTTAATTGGCTCTAAATTGGATTAATCAACCAATTTATTGCTTTGTTGATCATCGCCATTTGAGTTGACAATGGATACGGACTTGCCGTGGATAGCATAGATTGACATCGAAATTTTTGAAATGTCCATGGATATCGTGAAGATTTTTGGATGAATATTTTTGAAATTAATGCTGCAATTTCGCATCTCAAATAATGCTTTGATCAAGTGAAATATCACAAAAGGGACACATTTGTGCTTGTAGGCCATTGTTAATTGCTCTATTGCTATGATACATTGTTTGAGCTGCCAATGTCATATCTCACATGTGCACGTACCCTGTAAATCGCTCATTACCAATCACATACGAAGGATGGATGGCAATATTTTTTTGGTATATTTCTGTATTTTCTTGGTATATATTTCTATGCCTTTCGCATGTTATTTCAAATGTGGTATGCTTTACATACTAAAGTCATGCCAGCACAATGTTAAAGGAAAGCATCAATGATTTCTAATATATGTTGATTTAAGGCCTTTTGTCAATAAAGATCACACGAATGTTACTACTGTTTTGCCAGTGGTGAGATTATGACATTCAAGAGTCAACTTTCAATACTGAATTCGATTTTAATACACGTAAGTCTAAGGCATTTCATGAATAATCAATAAGTATTCAACCATCAAAAATTATGCATTATGTAATTTTGGAACTAAGCATATTATCAATCCGAAATAAAAACACATTATAATTCATGAACGCAAAAATGGTTATGTTTGAGATATATAAGTCAACATGGCTGCCGGAAAGATTTCGTTTCAATGATTTGATGTTCATAAAGTAGAGCTAACTGAACATACTGTTAATGTTACTAGACAAGTAGGAGCGACGTCAATGTCGTGGAGCATAAAATTCACAATAAATCTAATCTAGTTAAATATCACTCTATCAAACAAAAAATATTCACAACTGGTATTACCGAAATAAGTTATTTGACAGTAGTATGTAATACACATATATATTTTTTGCTATGTCACTTAAAGCTCTTCATACGAAATGCATACCAGAGACACACGAATAAGGATGAATTTGCATCGGGTCTCGTATATAAAACATAGCAACAACTCGTATTTCAGTGTGAAACAGCCAATCACAGATAGAATAGTTTGTATCGCTACATACCAATCACATACGAAAGTAAGTGAGATGTGGTATGAAAAACATAACGGATCTCTGTAAACATACGAGAATCTCGTATCAGATGTCAATTTCAAATTGTAGGATATGTGACTTTGGTATATGTTTGTATGTAATTTTTGTATCCAGCGATTTAGTGTGGACACTAGTACTAGCAAAACTTGGGAAATTCGAACTATTTAAAAAATTACAGAGAACACATGCATACACTGTAAGCTGTGGAATACCAAAGCTACTTGCGAAACCGATGTACAGAACGAGAATAACAAAATGCACGCAAGCACTATTTCTCGTGTGTACACACTACGAAAGCGATTAGCTTTCCTACTGGATGATTAAGACATAGAAATTAACAATACCATAGAAAGTCCTAGAATGGAAATGGCACTCGCCGGGGGAACTTAGTTGTTTAATGACTAATTGTAAAGCTCCAGCGACATTTCATTTATCTAAAAAATGATTGTCGGTAAAGAAGCTTTCAATATGTTTATTCCAGAATACCTCTACGTTTCTTAACCGCTTGAAGGACAAATCATCCAGTAATTGAAAATTTCATCCATGAATTCTTCAGATGTTCTTACAAACAGCAGACCGACCACTTTAAATTACGATTCTGTGAACCAAATTTTCATTCGCATTTCAGTATTGAAAAATTGGAAAATAGTTGTCAGTGACTGCTACAAATATAGACACAGTATATTAATCTATGGAATAGTAGGCTATTTCAAATGAAACAATGCCACCATCTCACTTAAAATTCTCTTCATGAAAATCATGTAATTTGTTGTCAACAATTTCCACAACCAACTTGGCAATGTTGATATGAAGTCGAAGCAGATCTACAAAGCATAGATTTTTCCATGTGCCATAATTGCACGTAGGCAAGATATCAAACTTCCATTCTAGTGTACTTTTATCCATATGGATAAAGATAATCCACCAGGAAAGCCAATCCCTTTCGTACTGCATGAGCACGAACAATAGTGCTTACATACATTTTGTTATTTTCGCTTTGTACGTCGGTTTCGTAGTCAAAATCGGCCAGCTTTTGTACTCTTCTGTTTTCAGTGCAAAAAACCATCCTTTGATCTTTGATACAATTTCATTATAAGGATATTATCATCTGAAACATATTATGAGCTATGCACTGTAAATCGTACGCTACCAAACCGATGAAATATTTGCTTCATTTCTTTCATCTGGCAGCGTTTTACTGTCTGGTAGCAAAGCTACCAAACCTGTAGAGATTATGTCAGATGCACTCTGCATTCTTGCTAAATACTTATCACTGAAAGAATGAGAGTGTGATCAATAATTTGACTTGAAATATTGAATTCAATTCTACTACACATAATTGTAACACGTAACTGTAACAAGTTTACAGAAAAGAACAAAGTGTACCAAGTAATTTTGAAATTAAAATTACTATAAGTCCGAAATGATAATGCATGTCAAATTCATAAAGTAGAGTACATCCATACTTGCTAGCACATGAACCATTTGCAGAAAGCAAACTTCTGAATTATTTGGATGTTCAGTCACGTGTATATTAATAACGATCAGCAATCAGCACGGATATTGCTCCTTCGAAAAATAGCTTTATATGTAGCCATTTATATAAAGAAAGATAATCCATTGGACTCAACAAGTGGTATAGCATATTCCAAACACAAGTGCAAATGAGCAACCCCCGGCAGGAAGAGGAAGGAGGTGGCCATGGATGTGATCGGACAGAGAGTGCAACCCTCCTCCCTCCACTCCTGTCTGACTTTGGTTGTTGGCTGTGAGACTTTGGTTTTGGTGTAGGTTTTGGATGTTTTTGAATGAAAGGACATATTTCGGGGTGAAGGAGTCTTTTGAGAGGAAAACGGACAATTTTGTGTTGGAAAGGTTGTTTTCAGTTCAATCGGTTGAGAACTGGAGAGCCCAAAAAATGTCCTTTCTCATCCCAAAACATCCAAAACCTGCAAAATCCTAAGTGTCAACAACTGGGAAAAGGAACGTGTCTCAAATTCTCCCCTCTGATGCAGAAAATCATGAGGATTCCACATCTGAAAGCCGTTTCTCCATACGATGCGCGTTCCAATTCTGGAGACAAAACAGTGAGACCCACCTCTCTCTGCCGAGGGGGATAGGGTTCTCCAGCTTTCAGCCGATTGAGCTGAAAACAACCTTTCCGACCCTAAAATTCACGTAGATTCTGAATCTGCCATCTGCTTTCCTCTCCGAATACTCTTTCACCCCGAAAATGAACTTTCTCATCCCAAAATGTCCAAATTACCACCAAAGTCTCAGCCAACAGCCGAAGTCAAAGACGGATTGGGGAAGGGTTGCACTCTCGGTCCGATCAACACCATCACATTCTTGGCGACCATCATCGATGCTTGGATAAAACTGATGGTGATATCCACAAATTAATTGGAAAACACGAGCTACCGATAAATCTGCTCGTCCATTATCAATGTAGATTCGTTTCCACTATACCACACCAATTGTTTGTGGCAGTGCATTCCATGCTAATTGACTTCATGTCTCAACGGAAGATGCTGAGTAGGTTTACATGACTTTGCACCACGGTCAAGAAGCCGATCGAAAGAGAAGAGAAAAGCAATATACAACTGTTCTACAACTCAACTAAAGCTGCGATATGTATGTTGGCCATCAGATGTGCAGGAAGCACTCGGTGCGAGCTCCGATAAGAGGGTAGTTGATGGTTCATTTTCACAACATGTTTGATGTCACTGGCATAAATGCCCATGCCATCTGGTCAATCAACACAGGCGCACATGACAGACAACAAGTAGGCTATACACGACCGCGAGGCATTTCTCCTTCGACTTGCGAAAGAATTGACGATGCCTCATGTTACGTTGAGGCTGGAGAACCCGCAATGCCTTCTCATTTCAACAGTTGATCTAATAAAAAGGCTCTCTGGAGTCCAAAGTGTTGCATCTTCTCAACAGCGTGACAGTGGAGGATGAATTTGTGCAGTCTGCACAGTCAAAATCTCAAGATTGTGTAAGCGTTCTACAATAAGACATGTGAATGATGTAGAGACTTCGTTTTCGGCACTCACATTGCACCAAGTTGTAAAAAAATGTGCATAATTCACATAAAATGCTTTATACATAAATTATTTGTTCGTCATGACAGCCTTGGAAAGGTAATGCTTGTTAAATTAGCAACTCGATCGATGACCTGATATCTTTCATGCTAAACCTCAAGAGAATCTTCTTAAGCGTGATCATATCACAGGCAACTGCCACTGGTAGAGCAAGATAACAGAATCAAACACAATGATTTCAATTAACTTTGAAAGATGTAAATGGGTCCACATCACCATTCATATTCAAGATGTGAAACAGAGATTTAGTGAATCATAAATTCATCCGAAGAAAATTTAATTAAAAAAATTAAAGAAAAAATTAAATCTTGACAGACACCTAGTGATAAATTCTTTGATAATATTTATTGCACAATGAGGGTCATTTGTCGTCCGTCGAGAAATATTGACTTTCATAAACGATGCAGTTCGGAGGTTGGTGCAAAGAACTGCAAACTGCAGCTAGTACACACCAGTCACGGCAAGTGCTTCTTTCCCCGGTCAAAATTGCAATGTTGTTCATAATCTGCATTCACAAACTGCCAAAACTGTCATTACATCTATAGTGATTAGCAATGTGCCTCTATATTTAATATGCGCTTTATCCAAACTAACAGTATAGTGACCAGATTGCTTTTGTTTATCTGTAAAGTACGTTTAATCGATCCTGCTAAAAGAACCTTAATCGAAAGGCACTCCTTGATTTGGCCAAATATAACTTCCATTAGCCAACTGGAAGTAGTCCTACAATAAGCCCTTGACTTACTCAAACCTTGGTTAGTGAAGTAGGTTGGATACACCGACGTCATTTTTGTCGTGAATTCTATTAAAACATACGCAGAGCTATATTCTATATACTTGTAGATGCCTCTTGTAAATGCCTCTTGTAAACCAGAAATCATTACCTTGAACTAACCGTGATGACTGCTCTGTTATGAAAAGTGTTCTTCCTGGCGTGTTTGTTTCAGGGATATTATATGTGCAATTAAGCCGTTGGTAGAATGAACAAGATCCATTGGTAAAGGAACTCAATCTGGCATTTGGATTGAGGCCATCAAGATAGAGGCAACGTTTTTCACTTCGAAGTGAAAATCCACAGCATTTCGCATACGATGCGCACAGACAGGCACATTCAGTAACCGAAGAGACATTTGCCGATAAAACATGCTGACCAATTTCAATACAATAGTTTTTCATTTGGTGTTGAAATCGATGACTTATCATTGTGGCGTGCAAATTCATTGCAAGCAATATGATGATTATCCCAATGATCACCTTTAATGGAAACTGTAATGGAGAAAGAGAATCATAGGATTATACCACACTAAAAATCGCTGGATACAAAAATTACACACAAATTGATGCCAAGCTCACATACAATTGAAACTAACAATTGTTGCGAAGTTCCTGCACTTTCACAGACATTTGTCATGCTTTTCACACGAATTCTCACTTACTTTCGCATGTGATCTGTATGTATTCACGAACTATTCTATCTGTGAGTGGTTGTCGTACGATGAAATACGAGCTCTTGTTATGGTTCATATAAGAGGCCCTATGCAAATCCCTTCCCATTGGTACATCTTTGATAGCATACATATAACTTAAAGTCACAATCATATCTACAGCCAATGGCGTCTTCTTCGTACCTGATGCGAGGCCTTCGGCGCATACTCATAAATAGTTTTCCAACAATTATAAAAATAAAAAGTTTCATCATTCATTTAAATTCGATAGCTTGTCGTGGTAGCTGTCCGTCTCAAAATCAGACGCTCAACCTCATTGAACAGTTTTGCAGCACGTTCTCGAATCACAGCTGTTTTCTTCGAACAATTAGACACACAAGCTGGTCGTGTGTTCAGACGGAGCATTGATGTTCAGACAGTGCGAAAGACAGTTGTGTGAGTGTGAGGCAATAAGCGCACGCGCCCGCGCCAATAGTAGCTTTTCCGATAGACATGATGTTTTGCCTTCTGCAATTTTTGCAATGAAATTCTACGCGACTCTTGATCGAGGCGCGGTATCTAAATATAGTAAGGGAAGCGCAACCCAATTGTTCCTGGATTCGCTTTATGTCACAGAGGCCACTACGTCAACAGTAGCAGATGACTGACGTTCAGACAAAACTGTGATCAGATGATGAGCGTTCTCCAATGAATGTAGAGTAATGCATCTGACTCGAACACCCAGATTCGGTAGAATTCCATAATTTGTTTTTACGTTGTTGATGTGACACTATGTTTAGCACTGCAGATGAGATCATAACCACGCTTTTCGTCCGAAGGGAATATGCTGAAAAAATGACAGTCGTCAAGCAAGGTAGGCCAACAACTGATATAAAAATTGAAAGTACTCACAGAGAAAGAAATAAGAAATACACAAGACATTTGGTACTTCTATTTTTCCCCTAACCCAGATTTTTCAAGTTTTCCAAATTCATCAAATTTCGTCAAAGTTTGTCACATTCGGTTTAGAATACACTTGATCTGTCACTGAGTGACACTACAGCACGACTGGGAAGTCTTACTTGAACCCTGAGATGAAGGATTAGTCCCTTGGATACTCAATTAGAACACAAGGTGATCATGAACTTCGTGTGATTGTTGTCTACAGACAAATGACAACCAGTTGTCTAATTCTGAGGCTTTAAATGTTCTACAAGTCAAATAAGAGGAGTTTTACACACTCAACGCTATGCGACGTTAGTGAGAACAAGTAGGAGCAAGAGAAGATCGTTGACGATGCAACAATTCCGGCTGTAAACAGCAGAAATGTGGAGGGGAAGAATAGAAGTACCAGACATTTTAAATAATGCATCAAAATTTCCAACATGTGAGCGGTAGACCGGCCATGAGAAACGCAAGAAACTGTTGACCTTGCCTCCTTTCTTTCTCGAGAAAATGTGGTCTGGACGGAGAGGAGATATGGGGATATAGTGATCTCAGCTCCTTGAGTAAGGCGGTTAGAGACATGAGCAATCACTTCTCATGTGCACATTTATTTGGCCTTAAAAATGTTCGGGAAATTGTTATCAAAAATTCAACTTTTATGAAAATTCATGTTGTAACATAAAAATGTCTGGTATAGAAATAGTATTCCAATGCCAAGTAAAGGCCTATGGTCTGGGCGCACGCGACGCCACTGTCTACAGCTATTGCATTCTACTGTCAAATCCCTTCTGTCAGTAGTATCAGCTATACCTATTTCTATGGATAGTGTTATGCTCTGATATGTTATCGATATTATTGAAATTGGCTCTTCGGCATTGGTGTCGAAGGGGTTGAACTCTCTTTAACGCCGGCAATTTTCGGCTCCAAAACTCGCGATTAGGTGCTGTTGTAACCCTCGCTCTCTGATCTTGATATTCCAAAGATTCAATAGCTTCAACAATTACTATACAGCAATTGTGTATATTAATTGTGTGCATTGTGTGTATTCGTTCCATTGGTGATATCACTTTTTACCTATTCGTTCACCCGAAGACTCATCGATGAACTCACGTAAAACACCACGAACCATGCCGGTGCGATACGATTTTCGCGTGAACCAATGCAGAATTAGCTCAAAACTGCCGGATTCTGAATATTGTGAAAGTTTCTCAAAATCAAAAAATGCGCGCAAAATTCAGTGACTAGACGGCTACAGTCAGTCTGGGCTACACTGTTTCAAATTTCTAGAACAACATTTTCATAACAAATTTCATAATTTCCATTATAACTGAGACCATGAGACACTTGGTACACTTAGACATTAAAATTATTGCTAACCTATGAATTACAGTGTACTGTGATGCTGCATTTGTACTGTAGATGTTTGAGAATACTGCAATGTAAACTCCTCACTACCAAACATGAAGGGTGGCTACCACAATATATTTTGGTATGTTGTTTTTGACAAGTGTCGCTACATACCAAACACCTATAATCATAATATTAATAATAATAATAAGCATTTATTTGTAGATAAGCAGCCACGGCTGATCATTGTACATATAAAGGGATAAAAATCATTTAAGAAGACATTAAGTCACAGCTACGAAAAACGCGATACACAGGATGGAAGGAAGGAGTTCTTATATCTATCAGTTTTACAAAATATAATACTGGATGACTTCCTGAGTCTTGATGTCGTCTCATTTGGGCGCTGTGGCATTCTTTCTCTCAGAATATTCTCTCGGTTATCTTTGAAATTGTCTTTGACATATGATAAAACGTCTGGTGCTCAGTTTTTCTAACCCATGTTTCATCAAATGGCCTTCCTAATTATAATCGTGGCACTCAGATGGAATGTGCTCTATCATTCGGATCACTCTTCTCAGAACAGATTCAAGAGTATCTGATTGTGCTTTTGTGATGTTGAAGTGCCATACAGGAGCGCCATATTCCACAATCATGTGCGGAAGGAAGTCAATATTGATGGTGAGAAAAACATACGACACATCTGTAAATATAGGCCAGCGAGAATCTCGCATCAATTGTAAGCATTAAATTGTATAAATAATTTGTATGTGAATTTGGTATCAATTTGCATGGAATTTTCGTATTCAGCGATTTATAATGTGCATTATGATTCAAAACACGTAAGAAGTCGTAAACAAGGCATAAATATTCTGATTGGAATAACATGAACGTATTGTTAAGAATCTACTGGAAATATGGTATGAAGTGCTACAAGCATTATGAAGTACAAGTAATTGCTCTTCTTTTTGCTTCCCAATTTCGATCCTTTTGATCTTTATTAGATATACGTGTATCTCATAGAACACACTGTAGCTGTAGCACAATTAGGCTATGCGTCAATTCAAACTTATAGAACAAGAAGGTTAACAAAATGTTGGCATATCTATACTGTAAATCGCTCAATACCAATCACATACGAAGGATGCATACCAAAATATTTTTTTGGTATATTTCTGTATTCACTTGGTATATAGTTGTATGCTTTTCGTATGTTATTTCAAATGTGGTATGCTTTACATACTAAAGCCATACCAACACAATGTTAAAAGAAAGCATAAATCATGTCCAAAGTATGTTGATTTAAGGCCTTTTGTCAATAAAGATCACACTAATGTTGCTTACTGTTTTGTAAGTAGTGAGATAATGACATTCAAGAGTCATACTTCGAATACTGAATTCGATTTTAATACATGTGAGTCTAAGGCATTTCATGAATAATCAATAAGTATTCAACCATCAACAATTATGCATTATGTAATTTTGAAATTAAGCACATTATCAATCCGAAATAAAAACACATTATAATTCATGAACGCAAAAAGAGTTTTGTTTGAGATAAATTAACACGATTTCACGGAGGATCCTGTTTGAATGACTTGATGTGAATCAACTTGATTCATAAGATAGAGCTAAATAAACGTCCTGTTAATGTTGCTAGACAAGTAGCAACGACGTCAATGTCGTGGTGCTTATAATTCACAATAAATCTAATCTAGTTAAATATCACTCTATCAAACAAAAATTATTCACAACTGGTATTACCGAAATATGTTATTTGATAGTAGTATGTAATACACATATATATTTTTTGCTATGTCACTTAAAGCTGCTCATACGAAATGCATACCAGAGACACACGAATAAGGATGAATTTGCATCGGGTCTCGTATATAAAACATAGCAACAACTCGTATTTCAGTGTAAAACAGCCAATCACAGATAGAATAGTTTGTATCGCCACATACGAAGGTAAGTGAGAGTTCGTATGAAAAACATACCAGATCTCTGTAAACATACGAGAATCCCGTATCAGATGTTAGTTTCAAATTGTATGTGATCATGGTATATATTTGTATCAAGAATCAATTAAGAGTGTATAAAACAAAGAGAGAAACACTCCTGAAATGGTGTCCTCAGCTTATTGTCCGAAAGTACTTTCTTGAGCTAGTGGCTACCCAGTAGAGATGCCTAAAAAAATTCCCTATGGTCTGAATTCATCATACATATCAAATGAAGATGGAGTTGGCTGGCGCAAGTTACGTCCTGCTCATGTTGCAGTACCAAGAGGTCAAATTATCATTTATTACCGACACATAATCAAATTTATTGTATAATTAAAATAAAGCACACATTGGTTTATATCATTTGTATTTCAATATTGTCAAGACACGTGAAGAGGTCATGTTGAAACTGCGCTGATCAACAATGGTTGACGGTAACATTTACATCAGTTGACAGTTTTCAACCAAATCAATATGTGGTGTGCAGATTATGTGACTCCTTATTATAACTATGTTATCAAAATTTATCTCTGCATTGATCTCACAGCTATCAGCTATAACATGAAAGTTGCGCCGTGATAACTTAATTATGATCCAAAAATCTTTTTGTACATCTAATTTGCAAAGTATTTTGATTACCCAATAAAGAATCTGACGTCTTGGTTTGAAGAAACTTAATGTATTCTATCTCTCGCTCTCTCAGCTGTGTTACACAACCAAAACATGCGCAATTTTATATGTTATTGTTTTACAACTGAAAATAGATAAATTGCATGCGCGTAATATTGACAAATGCAAGGGAATCAAAGTATTAAAAGTATTGTAAATAATTCAAACTATTCTTCTTCCATAAAATAAAATTGCCATCTAAAAGCTTTTCGTTTGCAAGCGCTTTAGTCTTTCAATTAATCAACAGAATGTCCCTGGAACTAAAATTTCAAGACAGAAATTTTTGCTGATCTGTCAAGGTCCATTCATTGATTTACTCCATAATTATAACTCATTTTACATTTCCAAGCATGTTAAGGTTTCCGCTTAAATAATTTCATTCTGGTCAAAAAGTAAGATTATAGCCTCAACTCTGACATCGGCTTCAGAAGGGAATTGAGCCATCGACGAATTTCCGAAGTTAATCGGCCTATGTTCATCAGAGGCGTGCGTTTTTCGCTGCCAGAAATTTAAAGTTCCGCTATTCCGCAATTTGTAAATTTTAAAAGCAACTTAATCAAAATCACTAAATTGACAAATCACTTGGCGTCATTTACCGGATGTCACTTCATCGTGTCTTGTATCTCATTATTTAGGAGAACGTTGAGGTCACCAGCCAGTTGTCATCTCCGTCTGTTCGGTGTATGTGATATATTGTGATGTTCATCGCTGTATTAATAAAACAGGAAAATTTATGGGTCATCCCACGACGATTCAACCAGTTTTTGGAAAATTTTGTGGCACAAAGTCTCAGATTTTGCTGATTTTAAATGTATATGTTTGCTATGCCATAGAAAACACCAAATCTGAAATATTAGCTTCCAATTTTGAATATAGCGGAATGTAGAGCTGGAGATTAATTTATTTTCCAAATTTTTGAACTTGGCAACTGGTATTTTTGAACGCAACTGGGTAACTGGCATGCAGAACCGATCTACACGGCTCCAAAGATGGTAAAAAAGGATCCGCGATAAAACACACAAAATTTAAACTTATCTCACAACTTTCTCTATTCTTGTTACCCGTAATAACCATGACAATTGTGTTGCTGTATCACATCTCTGATCATCTCTGTATCAGTGCGTCTCACATCTGTGATCTTAAGCGGCAACCAGAATACAGAGAGCTACACCAGACATTCAAAAATCATGCTTTTTCAAAAAATGCCAAAAATGGCTCTTTTCAAGCTGGGTTAGCTTTTTTTTTGTATGTCAGTTTAGACTCCAAATTGATGATGAAACTCATAAACATGCTCAATTACTTTTAGAAGAAATTTGATTAGGTAACCGATAGTTACAGTGCTATAAATTGACCAATTTTGATTTTGCACATTTTTTAATATATGATGTCAATATTATATGAGTAGTATCGAGAAGCAGCATTTATAGTACAATAGCACTTGAAAACGTTAAGTTGGTGTGCGGTAAGAAATTGTTCCCTTTGATGGATATTATGCATGAAACTTTGATATATTGCAATAGAGCCAAATATGACTTTCGAAGTTCGAGTTTTGTAGACTAGATATGCTTTATCAATCAGCATTGTACTTTTGAATAATAAAGATTGTGCGAAGTGCTCCGGACCGTCTGTTCGGTGTGTATGATATATTGTGGTGTTCATCGCTGTATTAATAAAACAGGAAACATATATACATGTTCATAATACAAGAAATTGTTTCTGAAATCATCACAATCCATGATACATCATGGACTCGTTGTCTGATATCCCAATAGATATTTGTAAAATTTAAAAGGGATTTATGTCATCACGTGTAGAGCTGTGGAGATTCAAAATCAGTTTGTGTGACACAATACACATTAAGCTACACTGCCCATTGTTCGTCATAATACACAAGCTGATTCGTTTCTCAGAATTAGACTGTTTAAGCCAATCACTTTGCTAGAAGTGTAAACTGATTATAAAAATGGCAAATGCAGGAACTTAATAGGTGGGCAAAAAGAAATTGACAATACCTTGCAGAGATAGAAAAAATAGTCGTGCGCCGTTTGCAAATTATTAAAAAAGTTATCAGTCGCACGAAAAAACGTTCACAAACTTCTCTGTAGAACTTGATATCGACTGTCATGTCTCTTTGCTGTGTGATTCGGTTGATATCATTCACTAAAACTTCGCACAATTTGGCGTGTTTAATGCTGAACTGGCTTCCTATTGTCCAATTGCTATGGTGTTATGTCAGCAGATTGCGGCATTTCATTAACGTAACATATTCCAAAGTTTACTTTCTAGTCAAACAGAAAAGAGACGACCTGTCTAATTCTGTGGTCAATTCTCGGCCTCGATCCGTCACGCGTTCTGTAACCTGCAATCGTCGAACGATTTTAGAAATACCATTGCCTTCAAAAAATGAATAAATATCCACGTTATCACTTTTAAAGTCTAACAATTGATGTTTTGGTATCATTCTGTCAACCACAATTCAACGATGAAGCAGAATCAGATTTGAAAGAAGCTAATACTGACAGAGTTAACTTTTCATTTTCTTTTTGTCGACACGCAGCCGAAGTCGGTGAGCACAGAATTAGAACGGTCGTCTCTTCTTCTGTTTGACTAGAAAGGAATCATTGGAACATGTTACGCTAATGAAATGCCACAATCTGCTGACATAACACCATAGAAATCGGTCAATAGGAAGCCAGTTCAACATTAAACACGCCAAATTGTGCGAAGTTTCAGTGACTGTTATCAACCGGATCACACAGCAAAGAGACAGTCGATGTCAAGTTCTACAGAGAAGTTTGTGAACGTTTTTTCATGCGCCTGCTAACTTTTTTAATAATGATCTAAGGGGCTAACATTATCGAGAACATTTTTGCGCAATGATCTGAATTCTTCGAATCTTCTGAAGGAATAATGACGATCGGAGCATTTTGAAGGAATCCACAGCATCTAAATACCTATCTAGGAATTCACGCCTCTTGCCTAGAAAAAGCTCAAAAGCAAATGTGATTATATTTTGTTGATATGGAGGAGTCAAGAATAATTTGATGTTATCTTATGTATTTTATAATGCTATGAATTTCAATTACTACTCAGTGATCATCTTTTGGCAAAAAGGAATTTTAACATTGACTTATAGATAAGATTGAAATATTTTTGTACAATGACATTATGTAAATATGATATAGAAGGGATGATATAGGAAATGGGGAATAGAGATATGTATGAGGCAGGTAGTAGTGGGTTACATAGTACCAGTTGCAGAGAAAACAATGACCTGAATCAAAAGTTATTGGTGCAGAAGTAAATTTTGAATCATAAGTATCAGAAAAAGAGAGAATCCCATTAGGTGTTCAGTTCATGTTTGTTGTTAATTGTTGATTTTTAATATCTGTTGATATGAAAAGCTTCTCTTAGACGAAGATTGCTTTCATCGTGGTCATGTGCTAGAATTGATGTTATGATGTTGTTCGTTTGATAGTTATTCAACTGTCTTCTGATGGACGAATCTGCAGTTGTCATATGCTCTTTGCAGCGAATATGGAAAAATTGTACAGTACTATCGAATTGCCCTGCGCTTGACTCGAAGTTGTGCAAGAAGAAAACATTGTTTATCAGATCTCTTGCTCTAAATGCCACCAATTCTACATCGGCAGGACTGTACAATGTTTCCTTAGATTTGCGATTCTTCTTTGATGGAATTACATAACAGGGGGCAAGAGATATAAATTTGAATGTGAAAGTCATAAAGTAGAAGTAATAACATGTTTTGTAGGCTTGTGCAAAACCTGATTTTCTGCCGTTATGACTTGCTTTGATGTTGAATGGAATACTTTTGATCCATTATAATGTGTGCAGTGTTTTTGAGACAATTATACTCATTACATTAGCTTTCAATATCCTGCAACGCCGTGGCTCACAGACATCAATAAATGCATCAGTTACTGTTTCAGCTCCAGCATTATAAGTTAAATTTGAAGAATAATTCATCATACAAATAATGAGAGAGCTTTATTCAAAGTTGATCTATTGCTATCAAGATACTGAAAACGTTGCTATAGGCCTGTTGTGATAACTGCTTATCAAGATGTTCACCCCAAATGGGTTGTCTGATCTGAGGACCGCTTAAGTAGTCAATTAAATAAATCAATCGCAATAATTCTGTCGCATCAATAGTTGTATTGTAATCTTTTATGACGGCAATCAATTAATTACGACCTAATTACTGATTCATTCCCATAATCTCCCCAGTTTCGGCGTGTCTGCATCTCTTGAAGTGTAAAATCATCACAACGATGACTTATCAGTCCCTTGGAAAATGCGATAACAAAACAGCAAGTATCAAATGCAGGTGTAATATCAATTAAATCATCACATCTTTGTCTCCACGAATCGTTTTTTAGAAAGTAGAGCTTTCATGCATGCAATGTGCAGAGAAGTCTGACAATAATGGAAGGTTTTCAATCGGTTTAAGAAGTAGAGAATAAATAATATAATTACTAACTGAAATTGTAAACTGAAAATAGTGAAAAATCTAAATAAAATGGAAATTTTTTTCATGCCTTCCTATTTTGGCTTTTTGGAGGAATAAACAAGAAAATTGCATACAAATACAGATACAATTATTCTGTTGGATCAAAAGTGTGACATAATTAATATTCAACTTTGTGACATTAACAAATTCTTGTGCTAGAAAATCTTATTTTTTGTGAAGTGTAGAGGTTTTCACCGATTTTACAGTTTACTTGCTTTAACGGATAAGATGTCTTTGAATATAATGGTAATCACGCCAATTGACTTTAAATTTGCTGGGACAGACATAAGACTTATTGTCAGGGTTGCCGTGGGTATGGGGATTCTGTGGGGATACCCATGGGTATAGGCTCTCACTTCATTACAGTCTAAACAATGAGAAGAAAGAATGAACGTGAAACAAGAAATCCATCTCTCTCTTGTCTTTGAGAGACGCCAAATGAGTGTGATTTTCATTGAAGCTAACAAACTGTCTGCACGTTGTACGAAGGTCTTTATCAAAGCAAAGTATAAGACATTTATGATGAAGATTTGCACTTAGTGCTAACAGATTTAGACATTCGGAAAATGTGTTTGTTAGGGTTCACAACCAACATTCACATATTCCTAAAACATTCTGCGAATCTTCAGTAATTAGCAAAGTACTAGCATATCTAAGTGGATCTGTAAAGAAACTGATCACAGAATAAGCATATTGTTGGTTATTATTTGTAAAGTACGTGCGCTCGGTCTTAGTATAAGAAGCTTCATTGAAAAGCACTCCTTGGTTTGGCCAAATATAACTTCCATTGGCCAATCTAATAAGACTTGCAGTGGCCCGACAATAAAGTCTTGCCTTACTCAAATTATTGAAACAGATCTTAGGGTTAGTGAAGTAGGTTGGATACAGCGACCTCATTTTTGTCGCGAATTCTTTTAAAACCTGCGGAGGGTAATATTCGATGATTTTACCGCCTCTTGAAGAGCAGAAATCATTGGCTTCATTCAACCTCAAAAACTCTGTTGTTATGTAAATGAGTCTTCTTGGGGCCGATGAAAGAGTTGTTGTGAACGTTTCTGGACAATTTGATGTACAGTTCAACTTTCTATAGAAGGAACAAGATCCATTAGTGAAGAAACTCATTTTAGCATGCGGATGAAGGCCATCAAGATAAAGACAAAGACCCCTTTGTCGGATTGAAAAGCCGCAACATTTGGCTTGCGATCCACACACCAATGCACATTGTGTAGTCGATGATACGTTTGCTGATAAGACAAATTGACCACTCTCCAGGCAATAAGATTTTATTTCTCGTTGAAACTGTTGGCTTATTATCGAAGCGCGCAAGTTTACTGCGAACGATAAGATAAATATTCCGATGACGACCTGCAAAGGAAACTACAATTACTAAGAGAAGAGAAAGCGCTGCTTCCAACCTTTTGGAAGAATGTTGCAAACCTGATGAAGGAAGAATAGTTCTGACCAATTGCGCAAATTCACGTGCGATCGAGTGGAATTTTCGGGCAATCACGCGCTGTCGTACTTCGTCAATTAATCGATGCTAAATAGCGGCTATATCTTGTTTCACAGATTAAATCATAGAAATCCAACTTTTTCATGGCTGCGGGTCTAGGCGACGATAGTTAAGTCATTAGATATCATCAAACGAAGTAATGATAAAATTACTTGTCTTAGGTCGGATCAATCAAATGGTAAAAATGATAGGCCTCTAGTGTCATGCTAGCGATATAGCCTACTTCCATGCCCAGAAAATGTCAAAGACTGTGAATAGGTTGCTTATTGCTGTGAAAGAAACCGTTCGAATTTTTGATTCCAATTTCTATTAATTTATTTCTTTGTCCATTTAAATTGCAATTAATTATTGGCGGTCCCTGCTCAACAGCAATATCAATGCGTTGCAGAGCAGCAAAGGTTACTGGAAGTACGACGAATACTTTAAGCGCAAGATGTTCCTGAAAATGCGAATCGCACGGGAATATGGGTAACTGGTCAAGTAATACATCCGCAGAATAGGAGTCAGATTTCGATTCAAAGATTAGTGGAATACGGCTTTCTTCAAGACGATATAAGATATTCATTCTCTACTTTAAGCAAACAGAAGGATGAATACAAAAGTTGGAACCGCAAATTCAGCGAAGTATTGTGATTGTTAAGCAGATGCGAAGATTGATGAATCAGTGTGAGGTAGCAAGACTTCAGTTTGTGCGGCGAAAAGTGCGCTAATATACAAACGAAAGTGTGAATCTAGAACATGCAGCCGACACAAGTCAGAGACGAATCAGTGAGGTCAGTGAGAAACCAGAATAGACATTTTCATGCAGTATGGACAGACACAAATGTTGCTTCAGAGACAGGGTGAGTGGCAAGAGGTACAACATCTGTCGTCGTACAATTAGAGAAATTTAGAACAACAAAATGATTGAATACTTGATGTCAGTAATTGTAGGTATTATCAATAGAAAAGTTGGAAAAGCTTGTGTTATTTTGTGAAATGTAAACAACTCAATATAATTCGACAATAAAAATATCCATAGTTATTTTCACGAACAATCAGAAGTCCAAGTGAAAATATGACTTTCGCCATGATACAAATTATGACATCCAATCATTAAGATATCACGTGACCACAGACCACTACCATTCGCCCAGCATATTCAACGCCATGCATTCACAAAGTAATTGTAGCCAAGAAGATGGTGAAAGTACATGAAAATCAACATTGACACGCTTAAATTCAGTGAAACATTTCGAACGTTCATAACATTTATTTGTTTAATCACATTCATGCATTTCACATTAACGCCTTTATAATGTGCAATACCACGAATTTCACAGTATTCAAATACTAAACATGAGTTGAAATAGCTTCCCAAATTCAATGACTCTTCTTCTGAAGAATGAACTTCAAAAATATACATAACACAATCACTTATCACAAGCACAATAATCTATGTAAATAACAATGATAATATCAAATGCTTTTTCAATTGAGAAATAAGCATGCATTCATCACTAATTTCACTTCAATAATAAATTGAATTTATTACAGTATTTATCACATATAGCGCAACATATACAATATATCCGTTACAATATAAACATTATCTTTTCAATGATGACAGTAGATATAGAATGTAGAATAATAGTAAAGCATTGTAGCAATTATAGAATATGCACACAAAATTCATAAAAGTATAAAATCCCTAATGTTTTGCAACAATAAGCACCACCATCGTACATTAATAACAAAAGCAATTAAATGGTTAAATCAGAAATCAAAACGTAACTTTCAATTACGTATTGTCTTTTAAAGCGAATGTTACGAGAATTCCCAGTGCACAGCAATTTGACAAATTGTCTGACCATTTGTAGATACGAACTACCAGCTAACATGTAAATGAATATGTTTTCAGAATACATGCAAACACTGATCACAATTTTCAGACCTCCCATGATCTAATTAAATTCCTATCTTTCTCTTCTCCTTTTTCAATGTTTTGTGGTGATAGTTTTCTCGAGTAATATGGTCTTTCATCAGTAATGGCTTTAATTATTTTCCTCGCCATAAAAGTAATCGATATAAAAAACGATTCTTGTTTATTTTCTTCTTTTGACATCATTTGTGAAACATCCGGTTGATATACACCTGCAACAGGACAATTGTCTCAAGCAGACTGCGGTACATCACAATTTTGAAACGTTTTGAATGGCTTATATTCAATTAAAAAGTTGCGGAAGCCGAGAGCTACATTATTTCATGTTGCTTACCAATTTAGTGCAATATAAAAATACCAATTGTCTCTGTAGAAGTAATTATGACCAGAATCAACTGTTTTTTAATATTAATATTCAGGAAGGGAAAAAAATTCATATTTGTGGGAAAAAGGAATTTTTATCCAAATCAACCAGTTTTAAAACAATCAATCAAATCTGGAGTAACTCGGATAATTTCCCGTCTGAATTCAATTTTTTAACACATAATTTGTCTCCAGCTTAGAAAGAAATTCAGAAATATTGTGAGAAATCTTTGAATAATGAAATGTCTGAAAAAGAGCTTCATTCGTCAATTACAGATATACAATCAGATCTTTTGACTAAATTCTTGCTTTTTTCAGAGGATTTCTTCATCCTCTGGAGTCTTTATTAAGAAGCAAAGCAGCCCTAGAACTTCTATTCATCAAAGGATATCTCTATTCGCGCTGACTTCAATGACAACACAATGGAAATGCAAATGGCATTAGAGTCCGACCGGTGGAACAGATTTTCATTCGGGCTATAATGAGAATCATTACAACTGTTGTCAAATTATTTATTCTCTGTGCGACATGATCTTTGTCTGTAATCGCCAAAAGCCAGCACACATGCATATCTGATTTTCAAAAGCTCACCATCACGCGAACTAAGAATTTCTTACACCTCCCCCCTGAAATTTGACTGACAGCTGAAAATATTGGGATGGATTATAATAACATACATTGCAACTTTGCCTTTCATTTCGGGTACCGGCGCTGTGGCCTTGTGGAAGAGTGTTCGCTCTGCGTCCGGGCGAACTTGGTTCAAATTTTGATCGGGTCTCTAAGACTTTTAAAACAGGTACACTCTGCGCTCTTGCTAACCACTCGGTCATATGGAAGAAAAACTCCGTTCCCAATGTGCTTCCGAGTATAAACAATGTTGATTAATTTTTTTTATTTATTTTATTGCAAGATGTCTGAAACATCTGCCGCTATTACAATATGATGGCCATCGTGCTGTCTACATCTGCGAAGTGGAGAATGTCATCCATGTTCCGTATGCAGACCAACAAACAGTAGTGTTGGCATGAACAAGCTGAACATGCTAACTTTAATGATTCTGTTCGTCACAACCTTGAACAGGCCTTGGACAGGAACAAAGACTCTGTCTGCATCATTATTGCATGTAGAACAGAATGCTATCAGGGAATCAACTCAATTAAGTTGAAACAGAATACAAAATTATGATTTTATCAATTATCTATTATATTGTTATGATTTTTAGATTGCAATATAATGCTAAATGACAACCTGTCTTGGCAAATTGATTGCACGCATCGAACGGGTGTTCAGAAGATCTCAAATCCTGGAAACTTTGACAATAAGACATTATCACGCCCTCGACCTTGACAAAAAACTGGCTTTGATTTCAATAGAAATTTCATGAAAGTCGGGTCTGTGGCTTTAAACATTCAGCACAAGAAGAAAGAGAGGATAAATAAAAACTCTACCACATGGAAGAATGGCTCCGTGCCTGATATGCTTCCGCGTCTAAATATGGTTCATATATTTTTTACGATGTTCACTATTAAACTTTTGTCACGTGCCGTAGACAAATTTCTCTCCCCCGCACATGTTGAAAATTTGCTCTAGGCTTTAAAATGGAGTACATTGTGTATTCATTAATACCTTTTACTGTAGCTGACTTTCAACGTGCTGTTAAAAAATCATTGCTTACTTTTTTTCTATTCAACGCAGCAAAGTGCGTCAAGGTAACAAAATTTAAAAAAAACAAGCTAATGACTAGTTCATTTTCCATAGGTACACTGTAAAATCGAAGAAATCTGCATCCTAAAGCGCGTGCGCTAGCCTCCTAAAACGCTTTGCTACGAATAGTGTCTCGCTTCAGTGTGTGATTTAGGAGGTGCTGGTTTAGAGTGTACACAATATGATTTAAAAGAAAATTTTCATATCCTAAAATGTCCAAAAATTTTTAAATACTTACTAGAAGGACAAACAACGCTTCTCCTCTCTTCATGTGCAATGAATTGGCGAGTAATTCGTTCTGTTCAAAATTATGTTTATCACTGATATATTGAAAATATCCTATTTAACAGTCTGTCCATTCAGATGATAAGAGGACAGGTCTGTTTCCAATCAAAATACCAGATCTAGCTAACACAGCGGGATTACGCTATCTAAAATCTACCAGGTGTGTAAGAGAATTAATATTAGTTCCTTAAGCTAAAACGTGAAATAAAATCACACAAAATATGCATACAAATTATTTGACTATTTCTAATGAGGTCATCAACAGGAATTGGTCAGGACGATCGCGTTTCGACCGCTTAATCCTGGACGCTCAAACCCGACCAAGCCAGGTCCTGTAGATTTAAGATGCACAGCCTCAAAAATTACATTTATAATAGAGAAAGATTAGCATCTATCAAAAAAAAAATAGAGTCACTATTGACTGAAATGTACCTCAGGCATTTGAAAGAAGGACAGAGTCCAGCCAATAGAGGTCAATATAACAGACAAGTCAGCAACCAAAAATTGATTTAAGTCATTGATGAACGTCAAAAGTATGAGTGTGAAGACTGAAGACTAAGTAACTCAAGAAGTACCAACCCAACGGACGTTGTGAGCATGGCTTTGTGCAACTCCAACACCAATACGCTTCTTCAATTATTTTGATACTCTTTGGTGGTTTCAGCAATTCCAATTGAAATGAAATGAAATGAATCGATCACATGACTTCCAATCAATGTGAGTAGGCCTGTACACAAGTGCGTAAATTGTCTACATCCCTATGGAAACGTCGCTCGCTAATATAAAGAGATTATCTGGTGAGTCAGCGATTTTGTGGCAAAATATATTTTTTACTCAATTTCGTGACCAAATTGTCGCTAAGTCGGACACTCTATTGGAAATGCGTCAAAAATCCAAAAGCGCTAGGTGGCGAGTCAGTTGCTATAACGAATTGATAGATGTTTATTTGCTAATTTGAGCGGATTTTCCGCCAGGCGACGAAATAGTGAATATTATAGCAACTAATTAACAGCAAGTAGTAATGTTTGTACATCACCTTCATATGAAAAAACATTGTATACTCAGTCTGATATTTCAAAAGATACTATTTTCTAATTCATGAAATCTCAAACTAAAAAAGTATTTTTTTCCATAAATGTCGTATGGTGAACTGCATAATGTGATTCAAATATTCGCGAACTTCTCAAGCAATTATGCTGCAATCATTACTGAACGTATGATATTATGTAGCTTCGAAAGATTCGTTCACGCAGGGATTTATCTCATCTTCATTTACTCATAAATGCATTTGTAGCTACTGAAATATAGAAAATGTCTACAAAGTGAGACTACGATACTCATGAGGCATTGTTGCAATTGTTTTTTATGCACAAATACAATCACTTGCTCATATGCTGGAGTCGTTTTCATTTGTTTGCAGTCAACTTAGGAAATTGGATTTCGTATTATGACAAATTAGACAGATTTTCATGAATCCCAATGTGATATGTTTCAGTTTTATTCATAAAGTTAGATTTCTCTACAATAGCATACCGATATTCATATCAAAGCAGATAGTTTGAAGCGTTCTTTAGTGCTTAATTTTGCCGTATTGCCAAAAACTCACCATTCTCTGAAACAAAATTTCCTCAGACCACAAATCACCGGTAAATAATATAAAAGACAAGCCACTTGATGAGGAGAATCAAGAAATTCAAAAGCTGTTGTAATGCATTCCGCTCCAATCATTTAGCAGAAGAATTTCTTTGGATAAAGCAGAGACGAAGACAGTAATCCTATCATTGTGCTTCACCTATGGTTGCTGTAATTAGCGAAACAAAGCTCATTAATAATAGTTGAGGCGGAAAGAGTCAGGTTTTTAAAGATGTTAATTATTATTATTACTTTTCTTATGAATTGGTTCACTCATTTTGAGCATCGGTTGAAAAAGGGAAGTAAACTTCTTCATTTACTTAGAGTTTTGAAAAGTTTTCTTACTAGGGACGATTTAATTGTTATCTATGGCGCTCTGATCTTACCGACAATAAATTATGGTTGCCAAATCTATGACGGAGCTATCCTCAGCAGAGATAGAGCTATTATCGACAAATTTATCAAACGTTGTCATCTTATGTACACAAATCTTTCGATCACCATCCAGCAATCATCTTCAGGAACAAAAGATTAGGGTTAGTAAAAGTTTAAACTTTGAGGAATTTAAAAATGATATTTACAATGAGATGACATGATGATTTACAATGATGTGGTATGAAGGAATGTAGATATGAACAGGTTGTACAGGATTGCATATCTCTACCAGTAACAAAAATTAATTGACCTGACAGGATGGATGAATTCTATGTTAGATTCGTCTAGGCATTGATTCGATGATATCGTTGATTTTTGACTGATCTAACTTTCTCCACTCTCTTTTTAACAGTTGTGATACCCCATCTGTAGGTAGCAGTGAACGACAAACGTTACGTTTTAGAATACTCCATACATTTTCTATGGGATTCAGATCAGGAGAACGAGCTGGCCAAGATAATGTCCTAAGCCCTAATTGAGACTTGCATAAGTTGACTCTACTACTCCTGTGACACGTAGCATTATCATCCATAAATAACCAAGTCGATGGATCACCAAGTTTATCTGTCATTTGGCCAATGTTCATTCGTAAAACATTCACATAGCGTTCAGAATTCATGGTTCCTTACTGTATGTGAAGTTCAGAGCGGCCATTGGTCCAAATGCCAGCCCAAATCAGTAGAATCGCACCACCTTGTACCCGGGGACGATGTAAATGTCTCGGAATTTCCTGATCAGATTTATCCATAATCTCAATCGACCATCACTATCCTTCAGACGGACTGATGCCTCATCAGACCAGACAACCCGATCCCATTGATTTCGCCAGTGACAATGACTCATTGCCCATCTGAGACGTCTTTTTGTATGCTGATCTGATAATTCGATCTGAGAGGGCCTCTTACAGCTCTTGAAATTCGACTCAATAAGTCTTCTACGAATAGTGGACTTAAAAATAGACGAGTCTAGTGCAGCCATCTCAGTTAACGAGAGACTTGGATCAACTTTAACAAACGTTTGAATGTTTTGCGTGGACGGCCAGAGCCCTCTTTACGACAGAGTCGAAAATCATCATTATGCCATCGATGCACATTTGTGTAAGGGACATTTAGTCGCTTGCTTGTAGCTCGCAAAGAAACCCCTAGTTCTAGCAAGGCTGACACTTTGCCTTTTGTGAATGGGATCTCGTTATTGTTCATTTGTGCTTTGTATTGTTTTCAACCGGTGAGAGATAGATTTCTAGCTGAAAGCAATCAGGAGTGCTGCCAACACCACCGCAACGAAGTCAGGAAGCTATGGAACATGAATTCCAGTTAATCACATGTAGCAGTTACATTATTGTTGATGAATAATGGTGCTATACTGGCTCTGATTGACCGATTTTCTTTATTTTTGTTTTGCTTGATAGCTTTTGGCTTGTAGAACAACATATTACATAAAAAGGAAACAAATGTAATTTTATAAGAGTGAGGTATGATTTTGTGTAACATTGCTAAATGAAGATCAAATTATCTACTACTTTTTTATCTATAACAGGAAAACAACTCAATCTTCATGCTTGAAATTTCCAACAATGATATTAGTAAGCACAACTGACATATCTTCCAAATTTCAGAGAAATTCGTTCAAGTTTGGCGGAGTTAGACAAAGTTGAAGTTAAGGCGATGTTTAAGGGTGATCCATTTTTTATACAACAATCTGTAGCAATATTCATAGACTTCTCAAAAGTTACATACAATAGCATTATAATTCGTCTTAGCATAAGATTTCTACATTTTGCCGGACAATTTCTACACATTGCTCTTAGTTGCAATATTGTCCGGAAATTCCATGCAATTCCTATGGAAGAAAAAGCCCAATATATGTCCGCTACCACAAATGTTTCAGTGATTCATTGATCACATTGAATTAAGCATTGTTCAGACTATCTATGGTACTATTTGCTAATAAGCGGTCAACAATGATGAAAAAAGCGGTCATAGATTTATCAATTGAACCTCTATAAAATTTTACCGATAATTCTGATACATCCATGGACGCCTGGATATATGAAGCACACATAAGCTAGATATATTGTCTTAATTGACGCAGAATAAAATGAAATGAAATGAAATATAGTGCTCCATATATCTAGGCGTCCATGATACATCACACTGGGCATAGTTCTGTATAGTACCATAGATAACCTGAACAATGTAATTATATATGCCTATTTCTCGGTCATCAATTATCCAACTGTACTTACGCGACCTCCAGTTGGATCATTGCTGACCTCTAAATAGGCATATAAATATAACATTGCCATTGTAGGCTACATGTATAATGTAATTGCTCAGACGAATCGTAAAGCAAATTTCTCCATGACGAAAGAATCAGACCATTTGTGTTTTTACATTACCATTGGTTCGACATTTGGATCCACTCATCGTCTATTGGTGTTGATGTAAAGCATGGATTCAATACATTCAAGTGTGTAGATGTCGTAAAAAACATGAAAACATTTATTTTGATCCAGAGATCATATGACTTCACATGTAGAATTACAGTGGCTGAGATTACAGGAGATTCGTCGGAAGATTTGTGTCAAAGACACAGGATACCATTTACTTTTAGAATGAGCGAGATTTTTATGCACATGCTTCGTCCTCTGATAAATTTCATGCATGATATCAGTATCTTACGATCATCGTGACATGAAATTTGATTGGAATTTTAAATCGCATCAATGGTTGTTGAATCAATTACTTGAATTACAAGTTGTAATGTCCATGTTTGAAAATCTATTTTCTCTAATTCATCCATGAAAATTAGCATTCCGGAAGAAAATGTTCACAAATGTATCCTGTAATTTTCACTAGAAATGGAGTTAGTTGCCATCCATTAATGAAATTCACATTATGAACAAATTCTCCTTTCTTACTCAGCCACTATTTTTTGAAATGCAGTTGATGAAACTTATGAAAGTTTTGATCAATGTGTCATGAAATTTCCATTGCCAGGAATTTGAAATCTAATGTTCTATGTCATTTTTAACATAGTCCGGGTTATTACCTTGGATGAATTGAAATAGAAATATTGTCATAGTTTTATCGGACTAATAATGCAGATATCCTCGGACGCGTCCTCGGCTAATCTGCATTATTGTCCTCTAAACTATGACAATATTCCTATAATATTGTGAATTAAGCATAATCACTGTAAATCGCTGGATACGAAAATTACATACAAACATACACCAAAATCACATACAATTTGAAACTAGAATCTGATACGAGATTCTCGTATTTTTACAGAGATCTGGTATGTTTTTCATACGAACTCTCACTTACTTCCGTATGTGATTGGTATGTAGCGATACGAACTATTCTATCTGTGATTGGCTGTTTTACACTGAAATACGAATTGTTGGTATGTTTTATATTTGAGAACCGATGCAAATTCATCCTTATTCGTATGCCTCTGTATGTGTTTGGTATGTACAGCTCTAAGTCACATAGCAAAATATATATATATATATATATATATATATATATACATATATATATAACATACTACTGTCAAATAATTTTTTCGGTAATACCCGTCGTGAATATTTTTTGTTTGATAAGAGTGATATTTAAGTACAACAGATTTATTGTAAATTTTATGCTCCAGGAATATGTCGTCGATGCTGCTTGACTAGCAACATTAGAAGGAGAGTTAGTTAACTCTACTTTATGAACCAAGTTGATAAACATCATTTCATTTAAACGATATCTTTCAAGAAATCTTGTTGACTTATATATCTCAAGCATAACTATTTTTGCGTTCATGAATTACAATGTTTTTATTTCGGATTGATAATATGCTTAGTTCCAAAATTACATAATGCATAATTGTTGATGGTTGAATACTTATTGATTATTCATGAAATGCCTTTGACTTACGTATATTAAAATCGAATTCATTATTGAAAATATGACTCTTGAATGTCATTATCTCACTACTTACAGAACAGTGGTAACAGTAATGTGATCTTTATTGACAAAAGGCCTTAAATCAACATATATTAGAAATCTTAGATGCTTTCCTATAACATTGTGCCGGTATGTCTTTAGTATGTAAAGCATAACCACATTTAAACGAAAAGCATACAGATATATACCAAGAGAATACAGACATACAACAAAAATATATTTTAGTATGCATCCTTCGTATGTGATTGGTATTGAGCGATTTACAGTGCATAGAGGTTTACTGTTGCATGGGAATGAAAACTCGTGTCACGCTGCAACTCTGTCTGGCTGGCTACACATGATCTCAGGCACGAACACCCGCGCATCACAATTATCTCAAACGTTGAAAAGAGAATAGAAAGATCATTTTTCCTTATCAAGCAAATTTCATTGAGAAATCACATTGCAAAGGGAACGGAATTGATTGACTGCTCCAGCTAATGATTTATGTATATGGTATTAGATAATCAAATCGAAAGGCCCTACAAATACCACGTCTACCATCCATGCTGTCAGACTACTAAACATGCAATGAACTTGTATTTCGAATATCAAACCTGCTTCTTTATCAGAAAACACAATGTTCCCTTTTGCGGGTACCTGTAAGGCCTACTACAGTAAGTTAACTAAAATACCTAAAAACACTATCGATGCAGAAAGCCAGCATAATATACACTTACGTCCGTGCATGAAGTGTTCCTACTAACAGACAGTATTGCACGCGTCAATGAAAAAAAAATGACGGCGTCAATTCATATTGTTGAATATGTCTATATCATAGAAGTAGATAATAGTACACTAGAATGAAAGTTTGATATCTTGCCTATATGCAATGATGGTACATGGAAAAATCTATGGTTTGTAGATAAGATTCGATCTAAAACATTGTATCATAGTCAAACTATTTGCCAAGTTGGTTGTGGAAGTTGTTGACAGCGAATTGCAGGATTTTCATGAAAGGAACTTTAAGTGAGTTTGCAGCATTGTTTCATGTGAATTAGCCTACTATTCCATGGATTAATATAGTGTGTCTATTTGTAGCAGTCACTGACAACTATTTTCTAATTTTTCAATACTGGTACAAGTTGCGTATGTGTCTGATTATATTCTTGATTGATTATAGGAGCGATATTTCAAAATGATGAACGTACAGAACGTTTTACAGGATTTCCTTCTTTGTCATCCTGTCGCTGCAGTATTTTGTAAATTCACTATTGCTTTTGTGTACATGATCTTTGGACTAGGCGCAACAATCCAGATCACAAATTGACTTGATAATTAAAAATGCCAATCCGAAAACAAGAAAGCCAGCTCGCAAAATTTGCTTTTTGCCCCAACTAAGTTCCCCGGAGTGTGCCATAATTTTCATGGAATTTCCAGTCTAGGACTTTCTATGGTATTATCAATTTCTATGTTCTATGTCTAGCCAATCATGGACTTCTATAATATAGCATCTGGACAGAAATATGAACAGATATCATTGACCATTCTATACGAAATGAGGCTGACTATTTGAATCGATGTCATTCATACAGAAGTTATGTGCATTGTATTCTTGTTATTCTTGCTCTGTTGGCGTTGTTAATTAGTGTTTTTCAAATCATCAGCGATGTTTGTGAAGAAAGGAAAATGCTGAGCACATGGTCTGTGTTTGTGTACCGGCATAAGTATGACAATAAATTTAAAGACTCTACACTTACATTTCATTGCTTATCTTTGAAAAATAAGCCACAGAATCTATTGATAAAGAACAATGTGATTTACGCCGACGACCAAACCACAATTACTCTTCTTTGGTGGCAAAGTTAACACATTCTCACAATTGTCTTCCTCAGGAAGAAGAAGAAGAAATTTCAATCGATATGGAAGCATAGCCCTAAAATGTGAAATGAAAACTGACTTCGTTCGTCGCCTCAAATTAAAGTAAAAACTGTGTGAATACGAGTAAGACTATACTCGTACTTTTTGAATTTCGGAGCGACAGAAATCTGATTGCAAAGTTACAGACGAGTATATTCTCCTGAACTCATCCTTGCAACGATCGAAGAATTCAACACAATAAAGATCATGAACTTTTTAATCTTATCTACACAGTGATTTTAGACCCTGTATGGATAATGCGTATCTCATAGGATGGATCATAAAATTTCATTAGGTGATGCAAAAACTATCTTCTATCATACAATCGAAATGAGCACCTTGTATGGATATGGCTATTTCTGAATAATATTTATAAAATAAAGACCTCGATTCTATCCTGGTGCATGTTGCATCAATATTCTGAGCTTCTATGCGCCACTATGTCATTAAAAGCAAAGCAACAAACAGATATAGTGTTTTCTTTGGTGTTGGTTCTTCGAAAGTTCCCGAATGAATAAAGTCATTTCAGGAAGTAAAACCAAAATCAATAACTAATCCACGAAACAACATAGCACACTGTGGTATCTGATGTGCTGCTTCACTTGGAAAAGGGAAGATATGACCTATTATTTGTAAAAAAAAGTGGAAACCTGAAATGCCAGTTTGTTTCCAAAGGATTAATTATTTGACTTTGATTATTGATTAACTCTTTTTTAAAATCTTGCGTGTTCGTAAATAATTTCTGTAAATAGCACTCCAATGTTTTTAATTAGTCCAAATTTTTAATTAAAAAAACAGTAGCCAGCAGATCTATGTGAATGACATTGATTGATACATGAAAAAGTTTCCTCAGATAGCTCATTTGCCAATGTGCAAAAGTCAACTGAAAATTCTGATCAGAGTCTCACCAATGAGCAAAGTCAGACTGAAAAAGAGACTATAGGAATTATACTTCATTATTGATGTAAATCGGTATGATCTTCCAGATATAGTTACACATTATCACGAAAATTAATCAACCGATACATGCTTAAATGCACCAATATGAAATACAATATCAGCCTCATCTCGTATACGTGCTATTTTAGATATCTGTCCAGATGCTATATTATAGAAGTCCATGAGCCAATGTACTCATAATTCAAAATTCAACATTTTCTATGTTAATTTACTTTCATAGATTTTAGCATTAACTCAATTGAAACCGTTTAACATTAGATATTTAACATTACCTTTTTAACATCACCGAAATTATCGTCGATGAGTAATATTTCTATGCCTAAGATGTTAACCCTTTGACGGCGATTGGGCTCTGGTGACCCAAGTTTTTGAATGGTTATATATGTGGGGTGACGTATATTGATGTAATTTTTCTCACCTTCTTTATACAATATATATCGTAAAATAATACTTTCATGGGATATGGACTGATTGCATATATATTTGTGTTCTCTTCTTAATGATTTGAATACAGTTAAATTTGAAAAAAAAATTCAACACATTTGCTGTCCCCTAGACGAAACCAAGCACAGTGATAAAGCAAATCAGGGTTGCATGAATTGTTAGACTAGTCATAAATAACATCTGAAAACCGAGTTTCGATTTCTTAATTTTTTTACTCAAGAACTGATGAAATTGCTGTTTGGGTCTCTGGTGACCCAATCGCCGGTAAGGGTAAAAATTTCAATTTTTTCGTCATTTATCATATTGATGGGAAATCTCTTGTGAATATTACATTTGAAATCCTCTGAACATTGGTTATCGGTTAGCATTCAAATAGCAGATTATATCGCTTGTGTTCATGTAGGTTATTTGTAAGAAAATCGCTATGTTGATATGGGTCTCACGTGAGCTTCATAGACTTCTTGTCTGAGCATGGATATCCATGGTCTAGTGCATGAATGCTGATTCGCTGAAAGATTCTGCGTAGTGGTACGGGAGTATGCAGAGTATGACGCTTCAATACACGTATTGTGTATGTTTCATGTGAGCCTCACAGACAGATTGTGTGACTGATAGCTGAACGCTGATTCGATAAAAGTACAAAGAGAGTAGCATCACCAGTTTCGACAACTGTGAAGTGTAGGAGTATCGTTGATTCTGCCGTCTCTGTGTTTCTATTTTGCTTCGTTATGGCCACCAACAGTTCATCACGAAAGCGATATTTCAATATAACTCAAATGAATTCTGATCAAATATACGCGCTACTCGAGTCAGTAAACAGCGACGACGAAGAAGACATTGAAAACTTGATGAATGATTCCGATACGGAGTTCATATGCCCGAATCAGAAGAACGAGACATTTCAGCTGAAGAGCCAACTACGTCTTTCCCCCTTATATCAGCAGCAACGATTCATGGTGAAGGTGATGCTAACAAGAAAGAAAAGGCACCTGTAGAAGAACCTGACTGGACTTGGAGAAATAAAGAACTTCCCATAGATCGAAAAGAATGCAATTTAGTTGGAGAGGTTTTATGCAATCTAAGTGTCGACTCGCCACCTTTGGATACTTTCAAGACAGTGACAAATTGGCAAGTTCTTATTTCTCATATTGTTGAACAGACGAACTTATATGTTCAGCAACGTGGTCGAGCGTTCATGACAAACGCAGAAGAAATGTCAGCTTTTATTGGTTTGAACTATATTATGTCAATTAATAAATTGCCATCAATTGATGATTATTGGTCAACAGCCACTTACATGGGAAATGATGGTGTGAAGTGTGCCATGCCACGAGACAGATTCAAACTAATTCTACAGAATTTACATTTTTCTGATAATACGCAGGAGGATAATTCGACAAGTGATAAAGCGGCTAAAGTTAGATTCGTAATTAATCATTTAAATTGCGCTTTCCAAGCATCGCTTGAGAACTCTGATTCGCAAAGCGTCGACAAACATATGATAAAATTTAAAGGTAAATCGTCTATGAAACAGTATATTAAGTCAAAACCCATCAAGTGGGGCTTTAAGATGTGGTTTAGATGCTGCAGCAAAACTGGATACGTGTATCAATTTGATATTTATCTTGGTCGCAAAACTTCAACGCAAGAATACAACTTAGGCGAAAGTGTGGTTCTACAATTATGTGAGAAACTCAACGGTTCTTACTGTCAAGTTTTTTTCGACAACTTCTTCACAAGTCCAAGGTTGATCAAGCAATTATTTGAAAATGGGATTTATGCTATGGGGACTGCAAGAGTAAACAGAAAGAACATGCCACGCCGTCTAAAAGTAAGTGAAGTTGCAACTATTTTTTAATGTCTTAGAATTTTAAGTAAATTACCATGATTACTTAAATTTTCAAGCCTATTAATTTTTAAGCTCCTGCAAACTGAAGGTTAATGCTCTTAACAATATTATAACCTCAGCAATATGTTGGGGCAAGTTTTAGTCATTCTTCAGATTTAGTAGCGGTGCACGTATATATTTTTTATCAGTATACAGAAATTTCCGCATGTAGTCAAGTGGCGCCAGATTTTTCGATATATTTTTGATTTCTCATATTTGTATGTTTATGAACTTCGATCTAATATCTATAGATATCAAACATAATTTCGACGATCTATCAAATATAGTAAAAGGAATGGATTTTGAACATTTAAAAATAATGTTCAACTGTGTTACTGTTATAACTGAATTGACCTTTTCAGGAGGACAAATGCATGAAGCGAGGCGACATCGATTTCAAATTTTCGAATCAAATTCTTTGTTGCAAATGGATGTATAACAGGTTCGTTCTGATGTATCGGCTGCTTGACATATTCATAATTCTGATCATAATGTTTCTTATGTATTCATTTTTCATCCGAACTTAAAAATCATTGTAAGCGTTATAAGAAATTACTTTATCTAATCCGTAAGGAGTGTTCTAGAAGCCTAACTACGAATAGGCTATATTGAGATAAAAGGTACAGGCTTAGGTAAGATTGTTAGATTGTTTAGAACTCTTTGAAACTACGTTTGTGTCGAAGTATAAATGTATGTAAATTGCATGATAGTTTTATCAACTCTCTGATTTCAGGTCGGTCGTAGTTCTGGCAAACAATGTCGATGGAGCCGACGAAGTAAGTTCTGTGTATAGGCGACAGAAAGGAACAAGCGGAAAGACTGCAATAAATTGCCCACTGGTAATCAAGCAATACAATAGTGGAATGGGAGGTGTGGACCTTGCAGACTAATTGAAGACCACTTATCAATTGGACAGAAGATCAAAATACAGGTTCTACCTGCGCATTTTCTTTGATTTGATTGACATCGCTTGTGTCAATTCTCATATAGTTTTCAGGAAATTCACATCAGACAACATTGATCTCAAAAATTTCAAACTTAGTGTTGCTGAAGGTTTGATTGCTCAATACTCAAGCCGTCAAAGGGCTTCTTCCAAATCAAAGGCAACTAAAAGGAAATTTACATCAATTCCTTCATCTGGTGAAATAGCACGTCTTCCTACGTTTGGTGATAGGAAGCGTTGTGCTCGTTGCGCAAAGGCGAAACAAGACAGAAAAACCTTTGTCTCATGTGTAACGTGCAGTGTACCTCTTTGTTTGCTCAAGGAACGAAATTGTTTCCAAATGTTTCATAATAATCTGTAAATGAATTATATGCTGAAGTTTATATGCACGTACATGAAAAACGAACTTTTATCTAACTTTTTTCAACGAATAGTGTTTATTCTAATACCTACTTATCATCATAAACAATATACAGATAGTAATTTAATCATAATAAAGTACATACAGACTAAATTTAGAATTTCACATATTTCGATTACTTTTACCTTTACCGGCGATTGGGTCACCTGTGACCCATCCCAGATTTCGGACAGTATTGAAAAATTGAAATATTTAAGTTAAAAATATGTTATCTTAGTCACTTCTCATTCATATCAGAGAAAAAAAATATTAAAATTACTTAGCAATTTCTTATCGCTGTCAAAGGGATGTTTCATGGATGACTTCGTTACGTATCTCCGTAAATCTATGGCCTGATTCATTGATATGATCTGTTTTGAACATAATTTCTATGATTAATCGCGATGTCTATCGCTTCGCTCGTTCTACATTTTCAATGTCGTATAGACATCGTATTAACATTGTTATAGCTTCAATTTTACATCATACTTCATCATCTGTTTTGAAACTCAAACGGTAAGTAGACTTATCGAAATGGAGCAGTGAGAGGGCAAAATATATTCTAGAAATGTACTGTATGTAATTATGAAGTTAACGATTTTGGTCTCTTGCAGGCTATACAGCGCCAAAGAAAGCCATCTTCGACTTCAACGGCACAGTCATCTTCTGCAGTAATGAAACTTTGTCTAAGTTTGGCGATTCGACCTCAAGTTATTTTGTCTGTGTTGGAATCTTTATTGTTCTTTATTAAGCGAATCGAGTAACGACTAAGGCAGACGCCTATCTCTGACCAGTGATCAGGAAAGATTAGACAATGACGTTTATCATTGTATAGTCATCCCCTGCTCTGATGAAATGATAGTGTCATCTCCCCTACGTCATAAGCACGCGCACAGACGTCATTGCCGACTACCAATCAAATAAACTGTCATCAATCCATTGTGTAGATGCCGAATCAAACACTGTGTCTCCTTCTCGCGTCAGCATGCAGTTTACGGAAGACTTTCAAGAAAACTTTCAAACTACTTTCAAATCTACAGAAAACTCGAGTGACCAAATCTTAGCAATGAATGACAAATTTATCCACTGTATTCTAAAATTGACGCTGACGCTGTCTTTCAGACGCAAATTGACCGCGTCAACGTACAGCGCTACTAACCGATACGAGTGGATGGACTATATGCCTGACTGTAGCAGCTGTAGCGCTATTAAGTGGATTGTCAACAGTATTTAGTCTATAGAGGTGTGCATTGTTGCATGAAGTGTATCCGATGCCTAGTCAATCTGCATGGAAGCTGGTCAATACAATAGGCCTAAATACATTCATCGGTGTTTGAAAAGTAATAGATTGCATGCTTATGTGTGCGAGGATCAGATGCAGAAATTTCAACCAGGCATGCTTTTATTTTATCTCAAATGTACATGTCACACAATCGAATTCTTATTCAAGAGAAAACTAATATCACTCAATGAGCATAATTACGTCACCTACAAGCGTTATTATCTCAATCTCTATTAACCCTCGTCCCATTGGGGGAGGGTTCGCCCTCCATGGAGAATTTCTTGAATATCTTTTGAATATCCTTCCATGACCACCAGAATTCTAGTATCCCACTTTCTACGCATCATGCAACCTTAGACGGAAGGAAAATAAGTCTGGCACCATTCTTTTGGGGGGAGAGCTATTCTAAAATTTGAATATGGGGAATATTTTGGCTGATTTCGGTACATATTCTCTTCTAATGCACATTGCGGCACCAATTCTTGATGAAATAAGTTGAGATTATACACAAATGATTCCTCCTATCAATATGAAGATATTCACAAATGCAAAATCTTTGAATTTGAAATAATCTGCTTATTATGTATTCATGTTTGAAATTTGAAGTTAAATTTCAAATATGATTTTTTTTTATTTTTGTATTTTTTGTTCTGCATCTGATCAGCAGTTTTTGAAAATTTTCAGAATCATGTTGCTTTTAGCTTCAGTGTGTCGATAAAAGTCACATAATTGGGTTCTTTTATTCACCTGCAGAAACTAAATACTAAAATGTGCGATTTTAGTGATATTTGAGTTGAACTAAAAGTCTTAATTATTTGACATTTGACCTCAGTTAATATAATGATGCAATCTCATAACGATTAATAATCATCACTTTATTAACCACATTGACCAGATCTTTTGATTAGTGTATGGTTTGTTACTTTTTGCTGATATTTTCCTTTTCAAATAGTGATCTAGTGGAAATGTGGGGGCCCAGTGGGACGGGGTTAATTTCTATTAATCACTTTACTTCAAAACTTTGAAGCCTCTGCTGCAGCAATATGTTGGTAAGGCTAAAAACAATGTCCACGTGCAATCATCTTATGCATAATTTTCTTTAGAAATGGAGACTGATATTGTCATCATCTCTTGATAATTATTATCATAACTAAGAAATCCTGCAGCAGTTGCAAGATTAAATATCAATTTCTATTAAAGCTTCTCTCATTTTATGGGAATTCCATAGCTGAAATTGCTGTTCCCATCCCATAGGAAGCTCCGCTCCCACGACAGGCCTGTTCTGCATTAATTACTGTGAGAATCGTGCACTTTAACTGATGAATCAAAACTTCATATGAATGAAAATTAGCCTTGTTTTGTTGATTCTTTTATCAAATTTAGGATTCGCGCGGCGATTCTTTTTCTTTGAAAGTTCTTTTGTGGTTCTGAATGCTGTCTTGTCAGACTGTCATAGAATTAAGGAAATTCTTTTCATTTCTGATAATTTAGAACGAGAATAGAACACAAATACGTTTATTTTGAAGTTGATGAAATTCATTCAATGCACAAATTCAGATTTGGAATGCAGACAACACATTTATATAGTAAAAATCTCACGCAAGTCACAGCTATGAAGTTTTACTTAATATTGGATAGTCAGAAAAGTCCATCAGAAAAAGGAAAAGATGATTCAGCTGAGAACTAGCTGAACACGCAAATGAAGGAGAAAGACACATTCTGTATCCGTGTCGTAATAATACATTCTGAATAAGAACAATATGAACAGCATATTCTGTGTCTGTGTTGTGTCATGTCTGCTTCGTAGATAAGTCGTGTCGTGTCATGTCGTGACTGTATCGTGTCTGTGTCGTATCTGAATCGAGGATGTGTGCTCTCTGTGCCGTAATTTTACTTTAGATTTAAAAGTACATGTACATGTATTTATGAGCAGCACTCATATGCGTTTATGTCCAAGTAAATGAAATTTACACAATCCATGCATTCAAAGTCGAAAAGTATACATTACATTTATCTGACAGATAGAAGTCACAACATTACATGATATTGGATGGATACACATATTACACAATAATAAATAGCTCAAAAACACTAATGAAAGGACACTGGATAAAATGAAAGATATTCAAGCAAGAGTTTAATGCACGCACATCTAGAAGAGATATAGTGCAATGAAACAGCACACAAATCCAAAGAAAAGTGAATGCAGGCGTCAAGACTTTGAACATTGATGAGTGGAAAATTGAACGCTATGTACGTGGCAGGTGAGATTGAACAATTTCTTGCAAAGAATGACAAGCTGAGTGCCCTCAATCCTTCAAAACAATCGCACCTGGTTTAAAAATGAGTTCGGTAAGTAATTGGAGGCGAGTACAATCATAGGCGAACAGTACAAGAAGTGATGTTTCTACACCATGATACACAAATTAGAAGGTACAACATTCGTCAGAGTCTTTTTGATGTTCGCTTCAACTACAGAATAAGCTTGCTTAAGCGCGACAGATTCTGTAGAAGAACACATGAACCAAGTCAGTCTGAACAAACACTTTTTCGCTGCATGCGTCTTGTGATACACATAGATAAAATTGTAGAAGCATTTGTACCATAAAATTGAGACATTTCGCTTTTGTATACGTTTGGGGGACAACAGGCAAGAGCTTTTTGTTGATGGTCGGCCGGACGCCGACGTTTTTTGTCTTAACACAATGCTTGTAAACCATTGACAAAGTACAAATCAATCAAATTAGCATGGGCTAACCTTAGACGAAACACGGTTAATTTTTGAACAACAAATGGTACCATACAGTAAGTAAAACGACTGTGAAAAGTAAGAATAAAACATAAATCTAGATGCTTATAATAGTCAAATGGTAGGCATACTGTGTAAATATGAATTGAAGAAGAAGAAAATTAACAACTTACACGAGAGATCCTGCCGGTCTGCCACACTGTGTGTTGGGCTGTGTAGTGATTGCGACATTTGCTTATATTATGACTAAATCCGAATCTATGGTCCTGGTCGTTTAGATGCTTACAGATATCAGGAGCTTGTGGATAATGCAAAGATCATTATTATACTGTAAAGTTTAATCTTTGTTGTGATGATAAAAGCGTGTATAGACTTCTAAATGAACTTATTGGTAAAACATGGCCAGATAAGATTCCATCGAAATATTTGAGTGAAGTTTTACCCAAGGTATTTGGCGATTTCTTTTTAAATAAGATCAATGTCATTCATAATGATCTTTTACAACAAAGCTCGCTTGATGAATATTCTGGATCGAAAGAGGTCTGCGGGGATAGGTCCCCTTTGCTCAGTGAGTTTTCTGAATTAACCATGGATGACCTTCATGTTGTTATCAAAGAAGATGCTTTTAAAAGTTGTGATCTTGATCTATTCCCAACACGAACATTTCTTCTTTTCTTGGATATGTTCTCCCCTACGTTGGTTAACTATCATGCCCTGTGGAGTACCTCAGGGATCAGTATTGGGTCCGACTCTCTTCAGTGTTTATATGTCGACCCTGTCGCTAATTCTTGACAAGCATGGTGTGAAATATCATTTTTTTGCTGATGATATATTCATATATTATGTCCACCATTCCGAGTGCAATTTCTGCTGCAACCAGATTGATAGAAGGCTGCATTGACGATGCTGAACTTTGGCTCACTTGAAATAGAATTCATCTGAATGAGCTTAAATCTAAAGCAATTGTATTTTATGTTCCCAAGCACACACATTGCTCCACTTCTCTTTTGCGGATTGGCTACAGTAAAGGCGAAATCAGCAAAAATGTGAAATGTCTTGGAGTAGTTCTGGACTATGCATTGAAATTCAATGAACGTATTCACATGACATGTAGAGCGTGTTTTATTGAGATTCGGAGACTTTACGCTATTAGACATTATTTGTCGACAGAGGCGTTAAAGAAGATCGCAACCTCATTGGTGTTTACAAGGCTCGACTATTGTAATAGCATTCTCTGTGGTGTGCCGCACAAACTTCTCAGGAAATTGCAAAAAGTGCAAAATGCGTGCGTGCGATTGGTATTGAATGTCAATCGCCGTGAGCATATTACTCCATACCTCAAGAGACTAAAGTGGCTTACAATTCTTCAACGCATTGAACTGAAAGTTGGTAGTTTGTGCTTCAAAACATTTCAGCTACGATCCCCCACTGTACAGTGTATATGTTGCTACATGTCCGTCGTCCTTCACGCTACGTACGTTCATCCGAGGATAAGTGCATATTTGAAGTGCCCTCCAATAACTCAATATCTCGAGGTGGTCGAGCGCTGAGCTTCAATGACCCTACACTATGGAATCGCATCCCTCGAGATATTTGAAGTGCTAACAGCTTCTTGACTTTCAAGCGTTATTGAAGGAAGATTCACATAAACAAAGTTTTCTCTTAATTTTCAGATTTGTTTTTCTTGTGACTTTCATTTTGCATACGTTGTGCGCTGTGAGCCTATTTTGGGTAGAGCGCAGTATCAAAACAGTCAAATTAATTAATCAATGAAGTATGTGAAAGTTGACTAACAGGGAATGAGAGCTATTGCAAATGCATGTGCATGTAGAAGTGCGCGAGAGAGAGAGAGAGAGAGAAACCGGATGTGGTGAGGGATGCCTAAATATAATTCGCTGATGTTGACGCGTTTCAAAGACAATATTTTCTATTTGAAATGAATGTTGGGTTTATTTACTACTAATGACGTGGTAGTCAGTAACATAGATGAAGTATCTTACTTTGCAAAACAGAATTAGAAACGTTCTATGTTTTGACTACTTACAGTTTACAACGGATCCAAGTAAATTGTGTTTTGAATTTTAGTGTATCCTGAAACTTCTTCTATTCGAAGGGAGTCATTGTCCCCAATAAGAAATGGTTCAAAGCCCTTTCTATCATAAATAATATCAAACGATCTTTCTGATAGATGGACAAACCTGGATAGGGTGTACTTATCTCCGGGAGTCATGTAAGAAACATCAAAGTAAGTTTTGTCATTTTTCTTGATCACACTTTGAGACATGGCGAATTTACCGGGAATCAATTCTGCATTTGCTTCCAGCGCTCTCCCATAACTTTTTTTAATAATTGCTTCTCTCAATTCTTTGCCGGTGAGCCTCTTTGTTGCGAAAATGAAGGTCACATCATTAAGAATAAGTGTATATTCAGATGATACAAATCGTACACTGATCGCATTTCGATTCCGTATATAGAATTGGACCACTGCGCCCGCTGAAAATTAAAAAAAAACATGCTGACATCTAATAACTCCTAAAACAGATCAAAATTTTATCTAGATTCACTGCTATTCCCTACAGGGATGATCAGATTTTACTTGGCTATAAATTGGAATAATCAATCAATTTATTGTTTTATTAATCATCGCCTTTTCAATTGATAGCGGATACGGACTTGCCGTGGATAGCATAGATGGATATTTAAATTTTTCAAATGTTCATGGACATCGTGAGTGTTTTCAAAATTAATGCTGCTATTCAGCATTTCAAATAATGCTTTGATCAAGTGAAATATCGCAAAGGGCACATTCGTGCTTCTAGGCCACTGTTAACTGCTCTATTACTATGAAACATTGTTTGAGCTGCCGATGTCATATCTCATATGTGCACCTAGACACTAGTGCAAGAAAAACCTGGGAAATTCGCACCATTTAAAACATTATGGGAAACACATGCATACATTGCAAACTGTGGAATACCAAAGCCACTTGCGAAGCCGATGTACAAAACGAGAAGAGCAAAATGTACGAAAGCACTATTGATCGTGCGCACATATACACTACGAAAGCGATTGGCTTTCCTGCTGGATGATAAAGATAATCGCTTTCGTACTGCATAAGCACGAACAATAGTGCTTACGTACATTTTGTTATTTTCGCTTTGTACGTCGGTTTCGTAGTCAAAATCGGCCAGCTTTTGTACTCTTCTGTTTACAGTTCAGCTAAAAAACCATCCTTTGATCTTTGATACAACTTCATTATAAGGATATTATCATCTGAAACATATTATGAGCTATACACTGTAAATCGTACGCTACCAAACCGATGAAATATTTGCTTCATTTCTTTCATCTGGCAGCGTTTTACTGTCTGGTAGCAAAGCTACCAAACCTGTAGAGATTATGTCAGATGCACTCTGCATTCTTGCTAAATACTCATCACTTAAAGAATGAGAATGGGATCAATAACTTGACTTGAAATATTGAATTCGATTCTTCTACACATAATTGTAAAGGATTTTTTGTATATACAGGCAACAAGTTCACAGAAAAAAACAAAGTGTACCAAACAATTTTGAAATTAAGATACGATGAATGTCGTATTTCTGCCTGCTGATGAAGAATTCTGCACTAACAGTGCTTCACTATTGTAAATATCAATTGTCATATTTCTATGTCCTGAAATGGCCTTGTCTGCCTACAGCGAATACATTGCATACAATAACAGTGCAATAAGAAATTTTACTGTTCGACGAACGATAAATGACTATAATCGTGCAATATATATTATCGAAGAATTTTTCGCTACATGGCTGTTAAAATTTCTTATCGCACTTGTATGCAATGTATTCGTTGTATGCAAGCGTTTACTTCTTGACATAGAAATAGAATTATTCTGTAACACTTGTCTTTGATAAACAACTCTATGCTCACGGTAAGGTGACGTTCACTTCAAGCTTTCTATAATGGAGCGATTGGAAAGCAGTGTATTGCTATTTTATGCCATTATCATATCTTAAGTCACAAAATATATTTTAAGTCACAGAAATCGATTTATCATCTATGGTATTTACCTATCGTTATTGTTCAAGTGCTCTACTGTAAAACTCAATATAATACGATCGATATTTACAATCGTTAAGTATGGAGTTATTCTGAAACACATGCCAAATATATTGATAAACAACGTACGCTATGCTGACGCTAAAGCAGCGTTCACCTTGAGCCTTCTGTAATGGAACGATTGATTAGCAAATACATTGTTATTTTATGCCATTATCACAGCCATATTTTAGGTCATAGAAATCGAGTTATTATCAATGGCATTTATTTACCATTATTGTCCTAAATGTTCATTTGTAAAACTGTTTAATATACGTAGCGACCTTTCATGAAGGAATGCGCTAACTTAGTGTTCTATCGGTACCTTCCTATGTATGAGAGCCTACTGAAACCGTGCAATTCTTCTCCGCCGGGCGGTCAAGTAATAAGGTAGTTATCGCACCCCTAATAGAGATGTAACGATAATTCTTCGATAATATTTATTGCACGGGTCATTTATCGTCCGTCGACCAATAATGACTTTCATCATTTATGCAGTTCGGAGGTTGGTGCAAAGAACTGCAAACTGCAGCTAGTACACACCAGTCACGGCAAGAACTGTTTTTACCGACCAAACTTGTAATGTTGTTCATAACCTGCATTCACAAACTGACAAAACTGTCATTACATCTCTAGTGATTCTAATTCTGTATTTAATATCCAGACTAACAGTATAGTGACCAGATTGCTTTTGTTTATATTGTAAAGTACGTTTAATCGGTCTTAGAATAAGAATCTTCATCGAAAAGCACTCCTTCATTTGTCCAAATATAACTTCCATTAGCCAATCTAATAAGACTGGAAGTAACCCTACAATAAGCTCTTGCCTTACTCAAATCAAATAAACAGATCTTTGGATTATTTAAGTAGGTTGGATACACCGACATCATTTTTCTCGTGAATTCTATTAAAACCTGCGAAGGGTTATATTCGATACTTTTACCGCCTCTTGTAAAACATAAATCATTACTTTCAAGTAACTGCTCCTCTGTTATGAAAAGTATTCTTTCTGTTGGGTATGTTTCAGGGATATTAGATGTGCAATTAAGCCGTTGGTAGAATGAACAAGATCCATTGGTAAAGGAACTCAATCTGACATTTGGATTGAGGCCATCAAGATAGAGGCAAAGGTTTTCTCGTCGAAGTGAAAATCCACAACATTTAGCATGCGATGCACACAGACAGGCACATTCAGTAACCGAAGAGACATTTGCCGATAAAACATGCTGACCAATTTCAATACAATAGTTTTTCATCTGGTGTTGAAATCGATGGCTGATCATTGTGGCGTGCAAGTTCATTGCAAGCAATATGATGATTATCCCAATGATCACCTTTAATGGAAACTGTAATGGAAAAAGAGAATCATAGGATTACACTGCAATAAAAATCGCTGGATACAAAAATTACATACAAATTGATGCCAAACTCACATACAATTGATGCGAAATTCCCGTACTTTTACAGACATTTGTCATACTTTTCACACGAATTCTCACTTACTTTCGCATGCGATCTGTATGTATTCACGAGCTATTCTATCTGTGAGTGGCTGTCCTACGATGAAATACGAGCTCATGTTATGGTTCATATAAGAGGTCCTATGCAAATCCCTTCCCATTGGTACATCTTTGATAGCATAAATATATAGAAATTGAAGTCATCTTGCAAACTCTACAGCTATTACATTCTACTGTCAAATCACTTTTGTCAGTAGTATCAGCTATACGTATTTCTATGGAGGGTGTTATGCTCTGATATGTTATCGATATTATTGAAATTGGCTCCTCGGCATTGGTGTCGAAGGGGTTAAACTCTATTTAACACCGGCAATTTTCAGCTTTAAAACTCGCGATTAGATGCTGTTGGAGCCCCCGCTCTCTGATTGTGATATTCCAACGATTCAATAGCTTCAACAATTGCTATACAGCACATTTGGTGTGTATTCGTTCCAATAGTGGTATCACTTTTTACCTATTCGTTCACCCGAAGACTCATCGATGAACTCACGTAAAACACCACGAACCATGCCGGTGCGATACGATTTTCGCGTGAACCAATGCAGGATTAATTGAAAATTGCCAGATTCTGAATTTTGTGAAAGTTTCTCAAAATCAAAAAAATGCGCACAAAATTCAGTGACTAGACGGCTACAGTTAGTCTGGGCTACACTGTTTCAAATTTCTAGAACAACATTTTCATAACAAATTTCATAATTTCCATTATAACTGTGAGACACTTGGTACACTTAGACATTAAAATTATTGCTAACCTATGAATTACAGTGTACTGTGATGCTGCATTTGTACTGTGGATGTTTGAGAATACTGCAATGTAAACTCCTCACTACCAAACATGAATAGTGGCTACCACAATATATTTTGGTATGTTGTTTTTGACAAGTGTCGCTACATACCAAACACCTATAATCATAATATTAATAATAACAATGAGCATTTATTTGCTTATTAAACAGTCACATCTGTTAATGCATATAAAGGGATAAAACAGCATATAAAAAGACATTGAGTCACAGCTACGAAAAACGCGATACACAGGATGGAAGGAAGGAGTTCTTATATCTATCAGTTTTACAAAATATAATACTGGATGACTTCCTGAGTCTTGATGTCGTCTCATTCGGGCGCTGTGGCATTCTTTCTCTCAGGATCGCCGGTAATCTTTGAAATTGTCTTTGACATATGATAAAACGTCTGGTGCTCAGTATTTCTAGCCCATGTTTCATCAAATGGCTTTCCTAATTATAATCGTGGCACTCAGATGGAATGTGCTCTATCTTTGAACCTTCTCTGATGATCTCTTATCTAATTGTACATTTGTGATGTTGAAGTGTCATACAGGAGCGCCATATTCCACAATCATATGCGAAAGAAAGTCAATATTGATGGTGAGAAAAACATACGACACATCTGTAAATATAGGCCAGCGAGAATCTCGCATCAATTGTTAGTTTCAAATTGTATAAATAATTTGTATGTGAATTTGATGTCAATTTGTATTGAATTTTCGTATCCACCGATTGACAATATGCATTATGATTCAAAACACGTAAGAAGTCGTAAACAAGGCACAAATATCCTGATGGGAATATCATGGACGTATTGTTAAGAATCTACTGCAAATATGGTATGAAGTACAAGTAATTGCTCTTCTTTTTGCTTCCAAATTTCGATCATTTTGAACTTTATCAGATATATCTCACAGAACACACTGTAGCTGTAGGTATGAACACTTTTTCCATCAATCTTGCTATAAGCATAAATATGCCTCAGTTCAAACAGTTAGAACAACAAGGTTAATAAAATATTGGCATATCTAGATGCGTTTATAACCGTATGTAGTGTAGACTATTATGAATGCGTAGTTGCTGAGTCCATTAGTCAATAAATGTTTATTTCCAATGACCTTGGAAGAATATGCAGGGACAGCCACGAAGCATTGCGAATCAGACTTCATAAAACATTGTACAAAATGTGTCAAAGAATGGGGACATTTTCAACGACAACAAAAGATCGTTTTCAGGCAATAGATGAGAATAATCAGATTCTAAATTCTTCTAAATGTCCTTCAACCTTTAGTACATTAGATTCTCGCAAGCCGTTCGATTCCTGAAGGAATTTGTCAATGTACTTGAGATCTTTTGGCGTTTTTGAATTTATTAAGTTGTGGAACTCGGTTGTATTTCGCAGCGGCATAATGCCGGTATACTAGTTTCTATCGACTTCCATAAATGCCAGTCACAACTTCAAAGTTGTCGTTTGATGTTCAAAACTTCAATTTGATATTGATATAGTTGTATTCGGTATCAGCATTCAGATCAGATTTCATGGTATCCTCAAAGAGACACAACTTCAAATAGTTTCAACCAGAATGACTATATTTCCTGAGGATGTCCATTGTTCCCTATAATAATTAGTTGATCGACCTTTGTAATCCTCAAAAATTATTGTTCATCGACAATGTGTATCCCATAATTGAGGTAGGCTAAGTTTTGTAAGCATTTGTTTTATTCGCTGGCATCATATATGTATATATATATTTTTTTTGTCCGTTTAAAATAATGTTTGAATATATCACATTGTATGCTTTTGTCGTACTTCCTTCATTGTTTATGATGATTCGCATCCAAAAACACACTGCTGCTTTATAAAATGCAAATTCACCGATAAGATAGAAATTTGTAGTAGTCCGCTTCATGGTGATACCGAAAATTGCACTTGATCTAAACTTACTAAATTATTAATGAAACAAAATTCTCCACAGTATTTCATTTCGATAACGTCAGCCTTTCAAATGTGTTTTAAGAATATCTCCACCAACTTGGCCAAATTCTCTTAGCTGTTGAATATGCAGCTTGTATACCTTTAGCCATCATTTGCTCCAGATGGCATTTATTATTTTTTTTGATATCCAAACTCCAAAATTCTTACTTGTGTCAACAACCTCAATGGATGCCTTTCAGTCACGAAGACTGATGTCTAATTTAATCATTTGAATAGTGACATTTTGAATCTTATTCTTAGTCTGTCATAATTGATGCTACGTCTATTTTCTGAGAAACATTTGTAGAGTGTTTCTACATGTATGATTACGCAGGTCACGCTTGCTCTCACTACGTAGTTAACAGTATCTCATTCGCACATATGAGTGCTGCATTTGGAAATCAAAAATTTGAATTAAGTCAGTTTTAGTTTTTTTGGCGTTTAAGATGTGAATTAAATCATTTATATAATTACTAAATAAAGTTGGCGATAACACGTCACCCTGTGGAATTCCACTCTCAGGCTTGAAGAATTGTGTCTCATTGCCAACGAAAAGTACCTTGCATTCTTTTTTTATGATAGTGCTTACTATCAATGATATAAATTTGCTGTTTTGGTATAAAGAGTTTTAACTTATCAATAAGTCACTTTTTCGGAGTGGAATAAAATGCCTTTGAGACGAAGCCCAAGAACCATGAGTGCTACATGTTTTCGTAAATTTTCATTAATTCTGACTTTGGTAATTATGTTATGCAATGCAGAACTTCCTGTTCGATCACTGTCAATTATTAAGTCGAATAATTTTTGTTTGTTAAAAAATTCTCTATACAAGATGAAAAATTAATAAAGCTATCTGAACTGAGATATTTTCATCTCCTTTTTAAAATATTTGGGAAATCCAACTGCAGTTGCCAGGTTAATCAGATATTAGTGCTCTTAACAGTAAAATTACATGCTTTCCATGCAGAGATATATTGTCAGGGGAAGCAACCTATCCTTGACAACGCAATGTTTCGTATGATTTATAAAAAATGAAAAAAACATTTAAAGAAAGGGTCACAATTTTTGATATTAATTTTACCGTTATTTACGCCTTTTATTATTATACTAAGGCGTAAACAGCAATGAAATTAACATCAAAAATTGTGGCTCTCTCTTTGATGTTAATGTATTTTTTCAAAAACAGGTTTGAGAAATCCTTAATTGTGATTGTTTATGACAGGTGAGATCACTGAACATACTTGTCATTTATTCAACACTACACGATTATAACATGAATTATACATCTGTTAATATTAAGTTATTAAGATGTGTGCAGTTGATCGTTAAATACATTTTTAACGCGAAAGTTAGCGAAAAATCACGCAAACGTGTTAATTGAAGAAAATTGTACCAAATGTTGTCGAAATTCAAAAAATATACACGTATATCATCTGAAAGCTTAACACGAGACTGATTGATAAGTGATAATCTTAATTTTCTGCTTTGCGTAGCTTAGTCTGTAGGCACCAGTGCATTAATTGACCAAAAATTCATACTTTTATGGCTGCTGACTACAACTGACCAGACATAACCTAATCGCTCTGCCAAATCAAAATACTAAACACATTCTTTCACATGGCATAACGTTTTGAAAATGAGCATCTTCATCAATGAAAAAATCATGTCAGGCTTTGTTAGCAGAATTTTCAACGAATCTTAAAATCTTTACATCATGATGAAGCTGAGTGATAGTTCACACTGTCTGTCAATTTTCATTAAAAATTCTGTCGTCCTCATGTTAAAATCCTGCATCAAAGAAAACGCTCAATTTTCTTTCGTAAGGCCTACTGACCACAACTGACCACTTCAGAATCTATGGAGCACAAGGTTTCATGGCATAGAGTAAGTATGTTAGGTAGAGTGGTAACACCGCATTTATTAAATCCCCAATGTGTATGCACTCTCGATTTTATTAAATGAACTCGAAGGAGATACAGTCGGAATTGTCTCAAAATGTGAGATATACACATTTATGCAGTTTTGAAGAAATTACAACGGAATTGCCTGATCATGATAGTAATGCAGAAGGAATGATGGTGTTTCACCAAATATTTCACAGATTCTCCGTGACGGCCTTGGAGATTTAATGTTTGTTAAAGTAGCAATTCGATATGTTCTTATTATTTTCATGCTGAACCTCAGGAGCATCTTCTTAAGCGTGATTATGTCACAAGCAACCTGCACTGATAGAGTAAAATCACATATTCAAATACAATGATTTCAGTTAACTTTGAAAGATGCAAGTGGGTCCACATCACTATTCAGATTCAAGAAATGAAACATGAATTTAGTGATCGAATCATAAAATCGTGCCGGTGAAAATTTAATTGAAAACTTGAAATTTCAGCCAAGAAAGCACGAATAAGATCTCGATTTTTTCATAAAGACTTCCATTATAATGCTGCTCATGAAATTCCCTTGCAAATTAATTTAATTTCCGCTTAGTTACGACGATTATTAGAAAATATTCATTCCTTTTGATATCCAGCTTGTTTTATACTACTTATATAGGAGATTCATATCGGTAGCATTTAAAGTGGCAAAATTTTGACTTTTTTTAAAAGTGCTCAAATATTTTTTGGACCACGGGAACGGAATCTCCGCAAAACACTGAATCTTTTCATATAAAAAATTTTACTATGTACAGATACTTTTTTCAGTCGACACTCTACCTATATATCCCTACTCTATGCTTCATGGTATATCGTTTACTAAAATTGAACCAGGATTTCAACACGAAAATTAAATTTGAAAATAGGCTAACTTTTTTGTGCAATTATTCATGAAACGGTATATCGACCGATCTTCTCAATGCGTAATAGGTAATAGGTCTTCACCAGGGACACTAGGATTCTGCGCTCGAAATTTCGATTTTCTGCGCCCTATTTTCGTAAATTCTGGGTTTTTCTGCGATCTAGCGTTTTGTACATAATTTAGCCGTATTTCTCATAATTGCAACGATTAAGGCTCGTATAATTCGCATTATTATATTATTAGGTAACTACATGTTGAAAAAGCTTGTTCTGAATAAAATTATGTTCCGATATAATAAGTCTATATACCGGTATATATACCGCATAGGTTCAATATTTCGAATGTACATAGCCCATGCCCGTGGTCCTACGATGCATGGTACTACATTGCACGTGTACATATAAAATTCAGAATTCCAAACGAATTTTATAAAAGGCATGGATCAAAATTTCAGAGAGAGAGAGAGTCGAAGGCAACTTTCAGCATGTCTTTTAAGTTGTCGTCTTCAAAATTTTGTCTCCTACATGTATCTACATTACGAAAACTACTATAAGATCACTCAACTTCAGCGGTATTAATAGGCAATTGAAGTCGAAGCAGCTAGATGTGAGTAGTAATCCCGTGCCAAAATAAAGTGCAAAATGTGAAAGGATGAGTCATCATGCTGACTCAGCCCCCCCCCTCTGGAAGGAAGGAAGGAGTTGGCCAAGGATGTGCTGGGAGGAATGGGTCCGAGAGGAGGAAACTGTTCCCTACCCCCCTCTGGAAGGAAGGAAGGAGTTTTCCGGCAAGGGAAGGAATCTCGGAAGGGAGAAGGGGTGGAATCTCTGAAAACGTCAGAGTTGGAAAAGGGTGGGTTTTGGTTTTGGAATGAGAAAAGTCGGAAATCGTCATGAAGGAGGGTTCGGATGAGAAAGTGGAGTTTAGATTTGGAATCTGCGTGAAATTTTGGGTGGGGAAGGAAGGCAGGAGGAGTTTTCCTGAGAGGCAAGGGGTGGAGTGGCAGAGTTGCAAAAAGGCGGGTGTTGGATGTTTTGGGATGAGAAAAGTCGTTTTTCGACATGAAGGAGGCCTCGGATGGGAAAACGGAAGCCAGATTCGGAATCTACGTGAAATTTTGGGTTAGAAAAGATGTTTCCAGCGACATCGGAGAGAAAAAGTTTTGAGGACGCCCCCCCCCCTCGGCAGCGATCTTCCAACTTTGGTTCTAGAGATCGTAGAAAGTCGTGCAATAGCTCATTTGAAAGCTAAGAGTGAGAAAAATGCAGTGGAAAGCTCAGTTTGGTCTCATTTTCTTGGGTTTAGGGATGAAAATGGCAGGAAAACGTCAGAGTTGGAAAAGTCGGGTGTTGGATGTTTTGGGATGAGAAAAGTCGTTTTTCGATATTAAGAAGGTCCCGGATGCGAAAACGAGTACAAATTCGGACGTTTTGACCAATGTTGGGTCTAGGAACTTCTTTCCAGTTCAATCGGTGAGAAAAAGTTCTGACCCCCCCCTTCGGCAGCGATCTTCCAACTTTGGTGTGAGAGATCGTAGATTGTCGTGCAATAGGTCGTTTGAAAGCTAAGAATGAGAAAAAATTCAGTGGAAGACACGGCTTGTTCCTATCTGCCTTCGTATAGATGTGAGACGTCATTGACAATTTTGGACATTGGCGAAAAGACGACAGAGTTAGAATTTTACGAAAATCGCTCTAGCGGGTGAACCCGGCCTCGGACGGGAAAACAGAGACCAGATTTGGAATCAGCGTGCCATTCTACATCTAGAGGGTGAGTTTCAAGTCAATCGGAGAGAAAAAGTTGAAAAGTTGGGTCTGCGCATGAGATTTTTTCCTGAAAATGTTAAATTGTGGCCACTTTGGTGATGAATAGCGGAGGATTGGAAGTGAATGAAGAGCTCGGGTTTCTTTTCGGGGCAAGACGGCACTTTGTTCTCTATGATCCACTCTTTTCAGATGCGTGAAAGGTTTCGTTTTCAATTGAGAGCCTGTTGAAAATCGAGTTTTTGTGTTTTTTCCAAGATTTTGGAACTTTTTGAAAAACGACAGAGTTTTTTCATCTCGGCTTCTGGTAATCGTAGAGGGTCGAGGGATGTCTTAAATGAAAGGGGAGAGCGAGAAAACATGGTTGTCAAAATTTGGAGTCAATCGGAGCACTAGAAGCGGAGATAGACGGGTTTAAAGTTTTTGGATGATGGATATTACGTCATCAGCTGATCGCCACAAACTACATAAGCGGGGAACCGACAGAGACTTTTCATTCAGAGGAGAGCGATTGTCAAAGGTAGGTCGTCTCTCTCAGCTCCGATGATAGTTTCGGACATTCCAAATTCCGGGTTTCTGTAAGAAACCGACTTAGAAAATTTCATTGCTGAACTCAGCTAAGGCGTCAGATTTATAGGTTCGCAGGGGAGATGGCCTTCGTCTTCAGGCCATAAGAGACTCCAGTAGTAGGAAGAAGACTGTTCCACGCCAAGACAAATTCAGAAAAATTGGTATTTTTAAAAACGACATAAATTCATGAATTTTAACCCTTTTTCAGGCTTTTAAGACCTAAATTCATAAATTTAGTCCATTTAAAAAGGAGCATTTTTTTGAAAAGTCGGTATTTTTAAAAACGACTAAATTCATGAATTTTGGTCATTTTTTCAGGTTATGAAGACCTAAATTCATAAATCTAGGCGTTTTTAAAAATACCCAATTTTTCAAATTTTTCAAAATCTCAAATTTGAGAATATGACATTTTACACCCCCCTTTAAAGTCATGACCGGTCCAGGACACCGAAAATCATAAAAGTTAAGAATCTCAAATTTGAGATTAAGATCATTTTTTACTTTGAAAATCATGACCGTTCAAGGACACTGTAAAATCATAAAAGTTAAGAATCTCAAATTTGTGATTATGACATTTTACCCTTAAAATCATGACCGTTCAAGGACACTGTAAATCAGAAAAATTGGTAATTTTAAAAACGTCTAAATTCATGAATTTTATCCATTTTTCAGGTTTTTAAAATATGAGATAACTAAAATTATGTGACTAAAAATATTTCTTTAAAAATGGAAGAAACCTCAAGGGGACGAAAATGGAAGAAACAAAAGTGGAAGGAACTTCGAGAATATATCCTTCGTTATCATATGAACGTAGTTCTACTTTAATGGACATTGAAAAAATGAATAAAGAAAAACATAAAGATAGAGTTAGGTATATGAAAGATAAGGAATCTCAATTATTATTAAGATTAGAGCATTATGAAAAATTAAGAAAGAGATGGACCAAAGTTAAGAATGTAACACAAGGAACTGGAATCTTTTTAACAATAAGTTTAGGAGTATTTACAATTGTTATATCTTCAGGTGTTTTAGGAATTCCAGTAGTTGCTACTGCTTTAACAGGTACGAGTGTTTTTGCAACTTCACTTGTTACAATGTTAGATAAATCTTTAATAACTAAGAAACGAAAATCATTAAAAACTAAGCATTTACATATTAAAGAAGTCTATGACAAATTGCATTACTACTTTCAAAGGGTATGTGATGATAATGTTATTACGTCAGATGAGATTGAAAAATTTGATCAAATAGCTAATGAAGTAAATCAAATATCATTTCAATTACAGTCAGAAAAAGTTGATGATAAGAATAAACAGGATGGCAAAATTTCTAGTGATGGTAAAACTTTTACTGATGGTAAAATTTCTAATTAAGAAAATGATAAAGTTTTTGTAGAAGAGCTAAAAACTTTAAGCGAAAATTTAAGCAAAACTTTATTAAACAAAACTTAAAACGAGAAAACTTTAAACGAAAAGATGTCAGACAACAAAGCAATAAAAAATAATTTGTTCAGTAAAATGTTTTTGTTGCATTTCAATGTTACCACAAAATTCAAATACTATATTTTAAAAAATGGATAAAATTAAAGCTGATAATCAAAAAATATATATAAAAATATAATATAAAAAATGGATAAAATTAGAGCTGACAATTTTAAAAGAATTCAACAATTAGACAAGTTAATAAAACAAAGAAATATTATGAAAGACAATCATCTTCAACATAGAATGATAAAAGCTGGTATACAATCTGATATGTTTGATCAATTAAAATTAACTGAAGAAGTAAAAACTGATTATGAAAAACCTGTCTAACCATTTAAAACTCTTGAAAAACAAATTAATATAGCGGATCCAGTACTTAAAACACTATTAGATGATTATGGTTTGTTAGAAGCAAATATAGATAAAAAATTACCAAAATCTATGCAATTTGAACATTCTACTTTCTTTTTAGATAAAAAATTATTTGCAAGATTTTATCTTGGTGGAAAAAAATATTTCCACAACCTTTACGTGGGTTAATTTTTTCACCAGATAAATCACCTATTAGTTTCGATAAAAATTTTGTTGATCTTTTAAGAGGAGCAGATTTAAAAAATTATGCTGTAGAAGATCTTATAAAATATAAAGCTAAGTTAGATAGAGTTGGTGTACCGAAATCTCTTAGACGTTATAAACAATTAGAAAATTTATTATCAACGGGCGTTAAAGTAGGAAAAGGTTTTAAACCTGAAACAACTGTATTTTTACCAGATGATCAACAAGAATTACTAAATAGATTAAATATTTTAATATCGGCAATAAAAGAAGGACATAATTCTAGTTTCAATGAAATTCATGCTATATTGAAAAGGCTGTTAGAAAAGAAGATTCTAAATGAAGAGGATTATAAAAGTATAGCTGAAATATGTTGTTGTTTTTAATATTTTATAAAAAAACATTTATTCAAAATTTTAACTACAAAATGTGTTCAGCAGATTTAGACAAAATTAATAATCATTTAGAAAATCTAACAGAGATTTTGGGTTCATCAAAATTTAGTACGACGTTAAAATTTATGACAACTACTTCATCACACACTTGTAATTTAGAACCCATTCTACATTTGGAACAAAATAAAAATTATCAAATTGCATTGACTAGTTTCTCCGCATTTAACACTATTCAAAACGTTATCAAAGATGTGAATGATCAATTTAGATATTCTACTGATAAAGGCAAAACATGGAAAATACTAACTTTTCTTCCTGGTTCTTACGAAGTTGAATAAATATCAAATGAAATTAAGAGACATTTAGGTACACCATTTAAAGATAAGAAACAATTACATTTTGCAGTTGAACCGGCAGTTAACAAATTTTCTGTTACTTTAGACGAGAATCATCAAGTTGATTTTAATCATGATAGATCATTGTCAAAGCTATTAGGATTTAATAAACAAACTTATAGTAAAGGTTTTTATTTAAGTGAGAAGATTCCAAAAATAACTAAAAAATACAATTGTTGTACATTGTGACATTATAGAAGGAGGATATATAAAATGTAAATTGTCAAATTTAATATTCAGTTTTCCAGCTTTTACTGTACCCATTGCCTATAGATTAAATGTATTTCCCCAAACATTATTATATTTCCCTATTACAAGAAAAACTATTAACAACATTAACATTAGAATCACTGATGAGAAAGGAAAAGAAATAAATTTTGGAGGTGAAGAGATTATGATAGATCTTTTGGTTCGGGAGGTATAAACTCCCACGCGAAGCTAGAGAAGTTTAATTTTCTTCTTCTTATTCTTCTTATTCTTCTTCTTTAAAGAGAAAAAATTAAAAAATTAAAATTAAAATTTTTTATTAAAAAATTAGTGAAGTGCCTCATTAAATAAAAAAAACTAAAATTTAATCATCATCCAAATTTATCTAATAAAGTTTTGTCAGTTATTTGTGGAAGATCAGGTTGTGGAAAAACGTATCTATTATTTAAAATTTTAGCAACTCCAAATTTTTTGGATTATAACAATCTTATAATTTATACAACAACAGCAGAACAACCCGTGTATCAATTTTTAAAATATGGATTTGAAAATAATCTTAAAAAACAGCAATTGCTTCATTATTCAAAGAATATGAAAAATCTGAAGATGAAGAAGAAATAAGTTCGTGGAGTGAAGAAGCAGCAAAAAAAAATCAGTTAATAAAATCCAATAAAAATAAGCATATAAAGATACAATTAATAGATGATAGTGGTAATATGCAAGATCCTAGTAAACTAGATAAAAGAATGAAGCATTGTGTAATTTTTGATGATTGTGTTAATGATAAAAATCAGTCAGTCCAGAGAAATTATTTCACAAGAGGTAGACATAATAACTGTAGTGTTTTTTATTTAACACAAAGTATGTATTCATTAGATGGAAGTGTTATTAGAAAGAATGCAAATATACTTATACTATTTGAAATAAATGCAAGAAACTCAAGTGATTAGTTAAGAGATTTATGTGTAAGAAATAAAGATGAATTTAAACAATCGTGTAACAATGCTTGGTCAAGAGATTACGGCTTCATTACAATTAATATTGATAAAAAAATTCATGATAGAGTTATAGAACATTTGTTTACCGAGTGATAAAAAATATACAAATATAGTGTTATAATTTTTTATTTTTTTATTTTATATATATATCAAATTTGTTTATCTTAGAAATTAGAAAATTAAAAAGGTAAAGTAGTTATTCCATCAGGTAAAATGTTTTTTTATCATCAAATGGATCTAATGCTAATTTATGTTCCTCTTTTAAATACATTTTATGTTTCTTTGAATTAAGTCTATAATTACATGCTGTTTTTATTTCATTATTAAATAATACATTTTTATAATCTTGAAATGTTATTTGATTAGCCACTGATGCCTTTGAAATTCCTTTTAATGTTTTATGTGTTTTAATATTATTAGTTGTATTATGACAATAACATTTAGATTTTAAAAATATAGCTTCTGTTATGAAATCTTCATTTCCTTCTAATTCATCTTTTACTTTACATAAATCAGAAGGATGAATGATATCTTTTATTTTATTAATTTCTTCATCAAGTGAAGAATTATACGGTATTGTTAATTCTAAGAAAACGGAATCCGTATCTGTAAAGTGTAATTTATAGTTTTTGCCATAAGCAGGTGCTAAATAATCATATATAAATTTATACATAAATAGTTTAGTTAATTCTAATATAGTGAATCCAATAAAATTAAACTTATCATGTTTTACGCTAATTCGACGTAAATGTACAGCACACAGATTATCACTAAATCTAGTAGTTCTTTTATATGTAGGTTTCCTTGTTAAATTTTGAAATTTATCTCTATCATAAACTATTTCAATATTTTGTCTATTACGCACATTTTCTAAAGTCTTACCATAAAATGCATTATTCATTAATTTAAAGAATACGTTTCCAAAATCATCTTTATTTCTTTTAGCTATTTTACGTCTTTCAATATTGAACTCTATATAATTTTTTAACCATTTAGATTTTCTATACTCTAGTTTTCGATGTATTTTAGTGAGAAGCATTCCATGTTCTAAATACCAATCTAGCATTCTTCCTTCAACAACATACTTTCCTTTATTACCTTGTGTTAACATAAGTTTTTTTGTTGGTCTGTATTTCTTAGGCATTATAGACTTTTGATAATCTGAAAAATCTTCTATATTGGGAATTTTGTTTTCGGGACAGGAAGGATAATATTTTGTTGCGCCTTTTATATAATCAGGGTATACTAAATCAACTTCATATATATATCCAAAATTATAATTTCCATCATGCGTTTTTTGATAATCAAGAATATTACACAATGTCATTTCACCTGTTGGTAATTCTTGTATCATGCAAGAAGAATATAAGCTATTAAAATCATAATATAACAAATAGTTTTCTCTCATGATTTCATCAACTGCTGCTTGACTATCTTCATTTGATATAAGTCCTTCTATATTTTGATTAAACAATTTTATAAACTGATCGCTTTCTTCTGGAGATAAAGGTTTCATTATTCCATAATCATCAGGATTTACTTTTTTATTATAACACTTAACATATCTATTAACTAAAACTGATGAAACTCAACCTCTAATACCAGATTCAAAAAATAATAATTTATCATATGTATTTTCTTTATAATGTTTAAGTTTAACACCAGTATGTTTTAATCCTGCTAACCATGTTAAACCTGGTGTAGAATAACAATAACATGGATCTATTCCGTAATATTCTAAACACATGTCACGAAAGTTTTCAAAAAGATCAGTAAGGATTAATACATCTATCTGTAGATATTTCATTGTATAATCATACATTGTTTTACAATTTAACTCTCTTCAATTTTTTTCAGCTTCTGCATAGTCTTCTTCAGATAATTGTGATTGTTTTAATGTTGATTTAAATTTATTTATTGGAGGAAGTTTTTGTTCTTTCATTATTTCATTTATTCTATTTATATCTCCAGTTATATATTCATACGGAAATATGCCTTTTAAAGGTTTTAAATTATATTTATTTAATATTTTACATTGTTCAGGTTTCAAAGTTTTTCCCATAACATCTAATGAATAAGGAGTAAAAAATCTAAATGCATCTAAAATTCTAATACAACCTAATTGCATTGAAAAATATTCTTCTTCTTGTTTACATAGTGCATTTATTTGTTGTTGTTGTAATTTTTCAGATGAAAATAAATCTTTCATTATTAAATGGAAATCATATTTAGAACCATTATAGAAATATAGAGGAACAAAGTTACATTTAAATATATTAGCATTAAAATTACAAGAATTATGCGCTGCACCTCTATATTATCCATTTAGATGATCATGATCTTTTACTTTATCAAGATATCTACCTCTGCCAGTTTTATAGTTATTTGTAAATTCTTTTCCACAGTAAAAACATTTTATTTCATCATTAAAATGATATTTTTCTTCATCCGTTAATGGAAGCATTGGTATATTTGTTTCAAGCAATTGTGAAAAACGTCCTTGTAATTCTTCTACTTTCTTTGTAAACATTTCTGAACTATCTTCACCATACTATTGATAATATTCTGATTTAAATAATTTAGGATAATTTAAATTAATGTACATTCCCCAACATAATGGTTTTTGTTCAAATAAGTATTTTTCTTTACTTTGCTCAGATGTACTTTTTTCAGGTGCACTTTTTTCATATTTACCATTATTCATATTTTCATGTTATGTTAACATTATATGCTTCGAGATCACAATAAATAGTAAAGGGTACTTTATTTTTCAAATAATGTCTATTATAAATTAAATAATCATCTTTAGGAAAAATATTTTCAACTGCTTCGTTTTGCTGACAATTCTCCAAATGTCTATTCATTTCTTCTTTAGTTCTAAAGCTCGTCATACATAGGAAACAGGGAAAATTAGCATTATCTGAAGTTTTTGTAAATATAGAAACATCTTTACACAATATAAAATGACCCTGATAACATAATATATTCGCTAGTGCTGGTTGTTTTGTTTGTTTTAATTTTTCAAATTTATCTTGACATATTTCATGTGTTAAATCGATATAAATTTGCAAATCTTTTTCAGACTGTTGATAATTTTGATTTAATATTTGTAGCTGATAAATATATTCTGTATCATATTGTTCTTTATATTGTTGTTGACATTTTTTTTAAACATTTATTTATTTATTGATTGGTTTCATTTTCTTCATTATTTAATTCTTTATTGTCTTCATTTAATTCTTTATTGTCTTCATTTAATTTTTGAATCGTTTCTATCTTATTTTGATATTTATGGTGATATTCTTGCAGTAACATTTTTAATTGTTGTTCATAATCTGTTTTACAATTTTGTAAACTTTCTTTTAAATTTTGTAATTTTTGTTGATATTCTAAAGATGAAGATAAATAATTGGAATAATAATCATAATTATAATTACTTCCTTTATAACTATTATGATTAATCATTATTGGTGATAATGTTTTTATAATTTCAAATTTTTCAGAGCATATTATATTTCCTTGGTAAAAAATATTATGATGCATGTAATTTCCTCTATCATTATATACTATTTCTGATTGACATAAATTTTTATTATTCAAATAATTTTTTTTTGAATCTGAGTAAAGTGGAGTAATATTACCAATAGAAACATAATTCACATTTAATTCAGAAACATTTACTTTTATTAGTTTTTTATTCTTTTTATGAAACTTTATTAACCTATTATAATCATATGGAAATTCATCTAAAACATTCGAAAGATCAAACTCATTTATATATTCTTTTTTGTCATAATGACTTAGTATTTCTTTGTGATATTCTGCAGGATGTAAATGTGCTATAATACTCCACAGAAAAGAATAATCATCTTCATTTTTTATGTTAATTATTTGTGGTGAACGGAAAGGTAAAGGAACATAACTACCACCAGTATTATTTTTATATTTATCAATTATTATTTTCTTAGATAGTATTTTAACAAATCTCCAACCAGATTCACGTAACTGGGCTTCAATTATACAATTTTCTAATTTATTTATCATCGATTCAAATATAGGTTGTATATCATTTACATTATGAATTTCTTGTGAATTTGTAAAATGTCCTTGTATTATTTCTTCAGGAATTCCGTCAGGTCCATTTTTTGTATAAAGTACTTCTACATTCATATAACATTTGAAAGATTTATGAAATATTTTGAAAAAGTTTGTTAATACATTATAAAAAGTTTCATCGGTTTCATTATGTTCAACAGATTCATTAAATAAATATTTTATATAGAACCTTCGGTTCTATACCTTCGGTCTAGAACCTTCGGTTCGTTCCGCTTCATCGGTTTTTTTAGTTTCATCAAATTCATCTATTTCCTTAAATTCATCAGTATCGCTAAATAAATATCTTCCATCTGGTACGGGCCAAGCCCTAGAACCTTCGGTTCGTACATGTTCATCTTCACTATTAAAAACTTTTTTATATTCCGAATGTGAATAATCATCAAATATTTTTTTAACTTTTATATCAGTAGGCAATGTTTCTAGATAGTTTTTATAATTAATTAATTTTAATATATTTCCTTCATCAACTCGGTCTACATTTTGTAAATGCAATTTACTTTGTAAATGAGATTGTTAACCCCTTTTTTTGCAACTTTTTTTTACATAAGTTACAATAAAACTTGCTATTTTCCATTTTTTATTTTTTAAAGAAAAAATTTGTGTTTTAATTTTAGATATAAACATTCTAATATCAAGGTCTTGAGAGTTATTTTATATTATTATATATTTCACGTTCTTTAGTTATTTTATTTTCTTTGTCACATTAAGTTTTATCACATTAAGTTTTATCATATAACGTTTTATCATAAGATAATTTAAATTTATTTTCACTAACTATTGATTCTTCATCATCATCATCATAAATTGATTCTTCAACATCATAAATTACACTTTTTGGTATAGAATGCCATTCCCTGATAGGAATATCTAATTCCAAATTATATTCGTTATTTGATAATAATATAATAGAGAAAAATAGTGGTCTTTGATCTCTTTTGGAAAATTTAATAACACCACAATAATCTGAATCATTTTTAGTTTTTATTAAAGATGATAAAATTTTAAATTGATTAGATGTAAATCCTAATTTAAATTTTGTAGACCCGACACATAGTTGTCTAACAGTATCTTCAACTATTCCATCATTATTATTTTCAATTGTAAGAAAATGAAATTTAGATAAATTTTGATTATATGTAGTATTAATACCATGTTGAGATATAAATTTTTCTTCACTTAAATTTTTATAGTTACTAATATTTTTATAATCTTTGTTACCATTCACACCTTTTTCAGATGTTTCAGAATCATCATCTATATTATCATCATCATTATTATCATCATTATTATTATAAGATTCTTTAAAATTATTATCAGATTCTTTAAAATTATTATGATTATGATTATGGTCATTGTTAATAGTATAAGGTGTTGTCCACACATAAATTTTCTCTTGTTGAGAGAAACCATTTATGTAAGATTTTAATAAATTGATATTTAAATTTGAATATAATCCTATATAAGTATCATTATCGTATCTTTCGGGCATTTCTGATGTTTCTTGTTTATAAATTGTATCACTATAATATACTTGACATATGTTTTCTATCCAATCAGTATTACTAATTGGTAACACTGTCTCTAATAAATCCATAAACATTATTGTGACCAATTATGACCATGTATTCTTTATTTAATTCAATATAAGCCGCATCATTATATTTGCTTACAATATCCATAAATTTTATAAATGGATCCCCCGGGAAAATACAATAGTTAGTTTCAATAGAAGGTAAACTTTTAGTCTGTCCTCTAAATATTTCGGCTTGTAATTCAAATAAAATATTTAACATCTGTACATGGATTATTATTATTATCAAAACATTTATTCTTAAATACCGATGATCTCGTCGAATAAGAAGAACAGAATGATACGGGCGAATATAATTTTTTTAAATTTGCTTTTTCCATTTTATATTTTTATTAGAAAAAATTTTATTTTTTTCTCATTATATAAAAAGATTACATTTTTATTGTTAAAAAACGATGTTACCAAATGTTGGTGGAGGTGCATAGATCCCGAATAATCGTGAATCAGAAATAGAAATAGAAAATTATATCATGAAAACTGTAGACGTTTTATCTGGTCCATTGCATCTTTCTATTCTTCCGCAACAAAATACAGGGTTAACAAATAAACAATATGTTGATACACAAATCAATGACTTAAAAGAAAAATATATAAACGATGTTTTGGTTCCACTGATGAATGAATTAAAGTTGCTTAAACTTAATGACAAATCATTAAACGAAAAATTATTAAAACTTGATAAAAAGGATAGAGAGCTAGAAGCAGATATAGCAAAACTTTTTAAAAAGATTTCAGAACAATCAAAAATTTTAATATTACTTTCTATAAATTTAAAATCTGCAGTCATTAAAAATAAACATCAGATAAAATTATGGAAAGAACAATTAGAAGATGAATTAGAAAAACTACCTGAAAGAATTTAAAAAAATTTAAAGCAGTTACAAACTACATTCCAAAAAAGTGTTGATGAATTAAGTTCTAAAATTACTCAACAAATGAAAAAGATGAATAGAATAACTAATGAAGTAAACTCACTTAATCAATAAGTTGATAAAATGAAAGATCCTAAAATCAATTTAGAAAATGAATTAAAGAAAAATTGACAAGAAAACTCTAAAGAAAATAAAGAACAGTTAGATTCTGTTAAAAGACAATTAGATGTCCTTAAAATTAAGTTAAATGCTCTTAAAACGGCATTGAAGATTAATTAGCAGAAAATGCAAGTTAATAGAAAAGAAATTAAAGTACATCACACGCTGCTTGACGCAATAGATAACGTGCAACGGAAAATTAATAAAGTTATCTCGAAGTTGTTGTCCATTCACAAACGTAAATCTTGATGGGACCAAAGGTCCTCAGGTTACTAACCTATAGAACCTTGTTCAGAGGCTTTAGCCGATGATACACGTAAATCTTAACGTAAATATATTTTCCAAAAAGTCACATTTAATCCTAAAAAATGCCTATAATAAAATGCCTATATATAAACACAATCTTAAACATTTTGCTTCAAATCAAAAAATTGCTCATGAAACATCTATGAAATCTGTTTACCATTATGACAGTGTAGAAACAATTCAAAAGGAAGGAGCTGGCATCCTTTCTGGCATAGGAAGTATCGTTAACTTGATAAAAAATAATAAAGATTTGATTACATCTGCTGGTAAAGGAGCAGCTGCTATAGGTAGTACAGCTAGTGCCATATCAAATGCTGTTAAGTCTCAAAACGAATTAAAACAACTAGAAACTATTTGTAAACTTAAGAATGATTCTGAAGAACTAAAAAATTTAAAAAAACTTCAGAGGAAACAAAAAACAAAATTGCTAACATAGTACCTGATAGTAAACAGGAGAAAAAATCAGGCGTAGCCATAGAACGTTCAATTGAAGAAATAAGAGGTAATGGTCTAGCAAAATTCTAAAATTATATTTTAGTAAAATTTTTTAATAAATTTTTTTTTGTAAAATTTTTTTGTAAAATTTTTTAGTAAAATTATTTAGTAAATTTTTTTAGTAAATTATTTTAGTAAAATTTTTTTGTGTATGAGAAAAACAAAAAAAGTCAAATTATTTTTTATAAAAATGTCTTCTCTTATCGAAAATAAATTTAGATTAGACGATCCTCCGTTCGTCAGTTACAATCAAAAAAAGAATGACTATATAAGAATTGCTATGAATCCCGGATCTTCCAGTAGAGTAAATACTGGAGGAGATTTAATCTTTGAAGTTGATAATCAGCAAAGTTATTTATATTTACCTGGTTCCTTTTTACACTGTGAATATTCTTTATAAAGTGATGCCAATTTTACAACACCATTACCAGATACTGATAATATTGCACTAGAGAATAATTTCTTTCCAAGATTATTTACACAAATGCGTTTAGATGTTGCAACTCAAAATATAGAAAAACAATAAGTGATTCTCCAGGTGTAATTGATATAATGCTTAGATTTGTAACAATTTCTGAAAATAATAAAAAGCATGAAATTGAAGGTTGGTTTCCTGATACTAATGATGGTATAATTGTTGATGATTTAACTCACGCTGGAACAGATGCAGCAGGAATTGCGAAAGATGTAGAAAATATTGCAAATCATTTAAATAAAACAAACAATAGTGCATATAAAGAAAGACGTGAATTTAACAAGAAAAGTAAACAGACAGTTAATTGGTCATTGTCTCCATTATTTGGATATTTAGATTATGACAAAATATCATGTCAATTAAAATTTAAATAAATAATTCATCGTACAACAAATAATGAATTAATCTTTTCTGGTAAGACTGGAA
>CAJQUW010011638.1:0-89724 GCA_907163375.1 Prostheceraeus crozeri
ATACTTTTCTGTGATATTTTAGTGAAAGCAACTACGTATGTCGAATACATTTGTTACCTGGCAAGTCGGCTGTCACTACATCCTTTGAAATCTTGGGCTTTGGGGTTGGAGGTGTAGCTCTGATTTTTAGTTTATGGACATCCTTGGCTGGTCGCTGCTCCTGCCAGTACTTGTAGGCAGCGCCTGAAACAATAATCATCATGTTCAGGAACGAATGGTGCCAAATATTTACGAAATCTAAAATGTCAGAAAGTCGCTTATAAATCGAAGAAAATATGTATCTCCATGTTTAGTACCACAGATCAGGGTTGAATCTGGGTCGGGTCTGCAGGTCATCCGAGTTCACCGCTCCGGGTCCATTGACCCGCACTGGAAATCTTCCAATCTGTCGCTTTTTGTATGCATTGATATTACATGGCACATTATGAGGAATGGAGATTTGCATGGATAAATTGCATGTACAGCACATTGCAACACACTAACTTATGTCATTTTCTCAAACCGAATTGGATCTCATTCAGCGTGTTACTCGACGAACTGACTGAAGTGCATAACGTTCACTCTACGAATTAGCTATTTTTTTTTAGAAATAATGATGCAGATTATTGCCGCACATCATCCTTTAGTTTTGCCATTTGGTGACCATGCAGTGCCTTGGTGCTCTGTAAACCGCTGACTGACAATCGACAGACATTTATCCTACAAAATCTATTTTGTCGGTCAAATTGTTAGTTCTTGTAGGATGATTGCCACTGAACAGCTACAATATCTGACAAAAAGCGACAAAATGAAAAGGAATGAATTATAGCTTAAATTTTATCAAAAATGTAGGTAATTAATTAAATTATGTCAAAATAAATCATGATTTTGCCACACAATAATACAGGTTGCCCAAAAGTCAGGCAATCACTAATCGAAAAAATCAATCAATATTCAACAGTTGTTGTTTAGTTAATTTGCATACAAAGCATCTGTTTCGATGTTGGTGGAGAACCTACAAATTCGTCGGATATCGCAGGATATTGGAGGTGACAATCGTCGGTTGATTTTGTCAGTAATTTTCTAGGATTATTGTCGGTCTACGGTTTACAGTGTAGGCTATAGCTACATGCAGGTGTAATGATCTATGACGTGTGCCTATATAGGCTACACGTAAACTAAGCTATATGTCTAGCCGGCTGGCTTAGTTTGCGTGGATGGACACATAGTTAGTTTACGTCGTACGGCTAGACCTACATGTATATGGCCTACGAAGACAGTGCATGGTTACTAAATGGAAAAACTAAAAGTTGATAACCGGTAATCATTCACATTATGATTTCTAAATCTTTGATTCTAGGGCTAGTCAATAATTGGCAACCTGTATGCTACGGAGTTATAGTCTAAAGGCAACCTGCATAGTCTGAACAAGAGCTATTGCACGCGGTCCTACGGAATGCATAGCTACGTTTTATAATCTCTGGGCCTATTATGTAATAAGGGTTTATCTTTTATAGGCTTGCATTAAAGTTACTATCCCAATGCCAAGGCTATCACAATCGGTCGGCCCTAAAACTTGTCGGCCTATTAACGGTATTCATGCAAGCCTGAATGTAGGCCTTGATGTAGAGCTATGTATGTGTAACAGGGATCCGGTCTTTGTATGGACAGAGGCCTTCTGCTTTTAGTTGTGGATTTTTGTTCTTCGGGTCCGTCCAGTCCCTACGGGTCCAGGATTGTCCGGGTCCGTGGGTCTGCCTGACCCGAGACTCCAGGTCGCGTAGGACGATCCGGACCCGGATTCAACCCTGGCACAGATATCAAAAGTGACAAACAGAAGCCTAGTCAGGACCCCGCGATCACTATGCCTGTGTGGATACTTAGTAAATTGGTTCTTACATAAATTGGTTCAAAAAATTATCACATAGGGAACAACAAGTTGTTCCAGCTGTTAACAGCATTCTTGCAAGACTTTTCAAAGTCAATTGCAAGTGCCGGTCAAGCAAGATCTAATTCGAAATTCTTTATTGAAGAAAAGGTTATAGCAAAATAGCATTATTGGAATTTTAAAGAATTATGAATCATCAATGGTTGAATGACAGAATCTACCTGGTCATGAAAGCAGGTTTAGTTTTGAGAAAATCGTGGGCGCTGGAGAAGGGAGAGTGGTCTGGAGAAGGCTGAGGGATTAGAGGGGTCAGATATCAATTGGTGAGGTTGACCCAAGCGATGAGGTATGGGTCCCACAAGTTGAAGAGCTTAGTATTATTAGTACACATAAAATAAATTCTGTGAATGTCATTTTGTGATCAGGACAGTCTGTTTCTTTATCTACAACAATAACTTCGGTTGTCATGGCGTTTTCATTATCTTCAACAGCGAATTGGGCAAACTGCCGGCGTGGAGTGTCCTATTTCTGCCTGCTGTGGAAGAGTGTTATTGAGTGTATCAAACTCTGAAGTACATGGATCTACATAATAGAATTTTGTGATGTGTGACACTCCGTAACTTGCAAGATAACTGGAATCACAACTTAAGAACTGTCGTTTTACTAATGCTGGTGACAATCTACAAATTAAAAATAATAAGAACCGCGTGCTCAAATTCAGGTAGAAAATGTTAGTAGCTCTGGGACTCAAGTGCAATGTTGTTGGTACTTGATTCTTGTTTAGATCAACCAGCATTTACTTAGATCAATGATTGACCGTGAAATTGCCATCGACGAACAGTGATTGTGCATTGTAGTCCCACCACCTTGCACAAAGTGGAAAGTCGGATTTCTATGGATAACTATTCAGTCGAAGGACTTTTGTTGAATAGATGCTCCTATTCATAGATGGTAATTAGCGATGGTCTGACGTCACGGTATGGCATGCTAGAAACTAAAGCAACCAACGAGAGAGATCAAAATGCAGCATCCGCAAGTGGTATGGACGCCGTTTACAAATACGCCGTATGGACGTGTCATTTCACAATGTGCTGCTCAAGTTCACTAACGAATAATGTATACCATGATATTCTATGATCTATATATGTAAATCATAGACCATGGAAATGCATGAACTAATTCAGGGATGTCTATGAACCATGGATACTTCATAGATAGAGCCATGGACTCCTATATATATATACAAGGTGTTTCAAAAGTAGGCTAACAGTTGATTTTGCCCTAGGAAATCTATGTTGACCGTTCTATTGGCGATTTACACCTGAATCAGTCGATGGATATCCATGATCAGTCCAACATGAGCCATAGACTTCGAAGTAATTGCTACTATCATTTAGAAGTCTATGCAGTAGCATTCCATTGGCAAAGGAATTTTGAAATCTATCATGGACAAGATATAGCACCAATCTGACATTACGTACATGGTTATGTTCAATTAATTTGATTTGAATCAAACACTGTTAGTTTGACTTGAAGTGAATTAAACAAGCTTGAAGCTTTTTTGAATTTGCTGCTTCTGTCATGTCAGGTCATCTAAAAGATGATCAGAGAAAATGGATTTTGAAATCCTTTTGGAAAAACAAGAATGCTGAAAAGGTGCGAATGGAATGGAGAGATGCCTTTCACAGCAATCCTCCATCAAGATTTGCTATTTATCGCATTCGAGATAAATTTGAAAAGACCGGTTCGGTAGAGAATGCACCGAAGTCAGGACGCCCTCGATCAGTTTCAATAACATCAAACGAGGAGCTAGTGGCCCAAACATTTGTTCAAAGTCCGAAGAAGTCAACAAGAAGAGCCTCATTGGAGTTGGACATTTCTCTAAGCTCTACTTGGAGACTGATGAGGAAAGTTGGAGTTGAAACCATACCGACCCAGACTGTTGCAGCACCTTCTACCGGATGATGCTGAACGACGCTTGCAGTTTGCTGTGCTCATGTTGTCGGAAATTCGGGAGAACCCAGATTTGCTTGACAAGATAGTTTGGTCTGACGAAGCCAGTTTCAAACTATCAGGTCACCTAAATAGACATAACTGTGTCTACTGGTTCCCTGAAAATCCGCACATGGTATCAACAAATGAGCTGAACCAGCCTGGCTTAACCGTCTGGGCCGGTATGTCAAGCAACGGTGTGATTGGGCCAGTATTTTTTGAAAGAACTGTGACGGCTGAGGTGTACCTTCAAATGCTCCAATCCTTTGCGATTCCTGAGATGCAGTCATTGAACAACTTCAATGAGCTGTACTTTCAGCAGGATGGTGCACCAGCGCATTTTGCAGTGAGTGTCAGAAGCTATCTGAATGACACTTTTCCAGGAAAGTGGATCGGGAGATGTGGTAGCATCCTTTGGCCTCCTCGCTCTCCGATCTAACTCCGATGGACTTTTTCTTTTGGGGCGTTGTAAAGGAGAAAGTGTACGGACGAAAACCTCACACACTTTCTCAACTCCGCTCCTACATCACAGATGCCTGTCAAGAGATCAGTGATGACAGGAACTTATGCAGAACTGTGTGCCACAGTGTGGCCGAAAGACTACAAGAATGTGCCGATGTCCATGGTGGACATTTTGAGCATTTGCGTTCGTGAATTTTTGCAACTTTAAGTTGATTAATTTTTTGATATGTTGAATAGGCCTTGGTTATTCATTTGTTCATTTTTTTGTTAGGAAACCAAGCAAACAAAATGGTAGTTGTTTTAATGTTAATACCTTTATTAATTTCAGCCTCCTCTAGGCTGGAATTAACAAAGGTGAAGGACATTTGGATGTCAGCTGTTCTTCCTTCTTCGCCTCCCTGTCTTGTGTTGACGACAGCGTCTTCGTGCACCAGGCTGAGGGGCGCGGAGGACATTCGAATGTCAGCTGTTCTTCCTTCTCCGCAGTAACACTGAAACAACTACTATCTTGTTTACATGGTTTCCTAATAATTTTTTTTTGATAGATGTTGGATAGTTATTCGACTTCTCATGATCGGTATAGATTCAAATTGGGTTGTAGTGAAATATGTAGGCATGAAAACACTGGAGATCATGAGATATTTTAATATGATTTACGCGATGTCAAAGAGTATTGAATTTTTGCCCCTTACGAATACAAGGCATATTAGCTATCTGTGGCATCGTGAAAAAGATTATTATGACATAGCTTATTAATCTATAGCATTAAGACATAGCTTTTCAAGGCCAATTTCTACTGTTAGCCTACTTTTGAAACACCTTGTATATATATATATATATTTAAACCATAGTGAAGAGGGAGTTAGCTGTAATACGGGATATAAAACTATGGTTATCTCGCGCTTCCGGGATATATTTTAAGCACTTTAACACCATAGCACTAAAATGTCTATGGTATACGAGTTATGCCATAGAACTTAAAAATATCAAAATACATCAAAAAATGTAGATGCGTAACATCGAAACTCAACTCCAGTAAAATGTATACGGTAAGTCAATTGTTATTTTTTATAATGACATTACAACCATTGTTAAAATTGAAAGTTAAGTTTGGTCTCATTGCAGTTGATGCATTCGTTGTTGATACGCTTGCCATTTCACAAATTTTCTTACTATCTAAAATAGCTGAGCAGTTCGACAACAGATAGTCGTTAGTTCGTTTGTAGTTGCGAACTCCAACAGCACTTTGATGCCCGGTGTGCTCCATGATGAGTTGTTCATCGACATTCGATTGATATAGGCGACTCGCACAGGTAGCTCTGACACTATGGTTAGTTTTTCTGCCAACAATTCCAGACAGAGAACATATGTCTTTCATAAATTTACTCAATGAATTTTTGCCAATCGGTCTGGTTGAAAACCAGCAGCCATCTTTCGGTTCTTTGAGCTGCTGCAGATAAAATCGCGTTGTTCTTTTCGGTCGAACTGAGATAAACTTCGTGAAAAGATCGATGTGACTTTTCCTCCCGTCGCTTGAAACATTATCAAAATGAACAACTTTCTTTGGAGATTTTTGCATATCCCTTAAACCTCCACTAAATGTCTTGGAAAATTTCTCACTGTAAATGAGGCAGCGTTTATCGTTTCTTTCTGTCGCTTCGAATTGGTCAATTGTCAACTCAGTGTGCTCACTTCCACCTCTTAAAGCGAAATGTATTCCATTTAGGTAGAACAGCGTCTTGATTAGCTGCGAAGGACTTTCATCTCCGAAAACAGAAGTCCACATCTTCTTTTCTTCCTCTTCTGAAATGATTTCTGCGTGTTTGCGCTGCAGCCCTACACCATTTCTCGTAGCGATCTTCATCGCAGCATCCAAACTTCGTGTTATGAGATGAAACTTATGTTCTTTGAAAAAGTCCACACTTCGATTACCATTCAGATTGATGTGATGCTGAATCCCGGAAATAATGCTGACGAGACTAGTTGGAGAATAGCATCCTCCGCCATCTTTTCTTGTTTCATGAATGAAGCGAAATACATTGTCAATAAGTTGTTCATCGGTCAAATTTTGTACTTGCACATCTGCATTGAACCTTCGCTTATACCAATACGTAAACATATTGATCGCTCACCTATCACGTTTGACTGTGTTCTTCGGGATTACCTGATTGTTCGTGTCATTAATGCTGACGAATTCAACAAATCTGTGCTGTTGCTGATTTTTGCTTGTTGTTGGCATTTGGTTGTTCATATCAGGAAATTGAATTTCACTAAAATTGCAATTTTGGTCGTATGATGTTTCATTTATCATTCGTTGAATTTGCTCTTCGGAGAGTCCGCTGATCACAGGATGCCTATCAAAATTCAGCATACCATTCCAAGCCATGGCTTATGATTAATGACTATGCGCAATCTCATAATATTCTTTGAAATTTGAATGTAGTATTGAATGAAATAGCGTCCGGGATTTATTTTTTGTCCGGGATTTATCTAAATAGATCCCTGAAGGTGATATATTGAATCCTATGGTTTAACATTGATAACTCATGACCATGGAGTGAGATATCAAACTTTAAACAGATATCTCCCTCCAGCGTCATGAGTTATCTACTACATATATATATATATATATATATATATATATATATATATATATATCAAAAATGAAACACTACCGATATCACGCCGACATGTTTCTGCCAGTAGTCTGGCCTCTCAAAACGGTAAGTGATTCAAATTTATTACTACAAAAATTATATAACAAATTTGATTACATATATGAAATACCTTGATTTTTGGGAGAAATCATAGTCTTTCATGTGGCATTGAGGGATGGTTCATAGATCTTAATGAACATGGCCTCTTTATGTTCGCGATCTATTCTAGTGGACCCCAAAGGCATTTTATATTTTATAGAATGGTGTGATAGAAAATGTAATTTCCATGTTAGCTGCACATTCTCTTATATGCTTGCTGACAGGTAGGTAAGAGTATTTAGCTTCCTGAATCTGTTGTCGATGAACAGTAACTCTATGGTGAAGGGTATCACCAGACTGGCCGATATAATAATCATTGCAGCCTAAATAATTCAATTTATATATGGAGGTTAGAAGAACTGCAAGTTAGGTTAGACCTAATACGAAACTCCTTAGTTATGAAAGAAGTCGTTTCTCCTTCTTCGATATGATAATATATATATATATATATATATATATATATATATATATAGCTCCTATTATATATCTAGGAGTCCATGACAGAACCATCTATGTCTCATAGACTTGTCGGTTTGTCACCGTGAATTTTTGCATGGATATTTACCGGGTATCTTTTAATGCACGATAAAGCTTTCTTTTGCAAACAATAGATATAAGAATTTCCATGCAATTTTGTTTTCCACTTGCAATCATAGCATAGAAATTAGGAACTTTAAGATTAAGAATACAAACAAAGTGTGTTGTGTCAACAAAAGATCATATGAAACAGCATCATGAAGAGTACTATCCTGAAAAGAGGATCGCATGAATTCAATGAAATTCTGCTTTCTGTCTAGAATAATGCATATTTCAAAGTTTGTGCAAACTGGATTGCAAATGCAATCTTAGTAATAGGATGAGCCTTAATTTGTGCCTCAATAAAATTCAGATTGCATCGAGGCCATTTTATGCAAGCAGCTTACCAACTTTTTTGCCACATGAGTCGCATGATTTGTGACATACCCAGACCGCTTCATTTGTGTTTGTCGAACAATTCTTTCCACACATCCATGCTCCAGGTTGATTTTCACATTTGTCTGCAATACCATTAGAAATGTATGCAAAAGTATACATTAAAAATAATGAAATTCAATTCAGTTCGTAGAATAACTATTTTTTGAAATCAAAACGACATGCTAGACCTATTTTCGAAATGCATCTACATGTCTGGTTATGTTCTATTCCTTGTACCAGAGTTATGAGTTATTCTTTCGCAGTACATGAAACAATAAGACTCATAAGAAGACAGAATACTCACAAGAAGAGTTCAGCTATTTTTGATGCTAGATTATGCTCTATAGCAATATCACTATTGGTTCGATTAATTTACTAGAAAAAAGATGATATATACACCGTATTAGAACAGTTGCTGCAACTTCGATTATGACACATTGATGCGTAGCGTTGATATCACGATAAAATGTATTTTCATGCTCCATTTGGTCTTCATTTGTTTAAGCAATTAAGCAATTTTGCGGCAGTTTCTTGCTCAATATGACTCCATTAGTTTGCCATTATTATGTTTGCAGGTCATTGATTGCTTCATCCGTGTTTCCTGTCAATTCGAAAACGATTCTATAGCATCATCTATAGTTCATTGAAATTTCTCCTGTTCTAAACCTTAGTTATTCATCGCACATTTTAAGATACAAAATTAAATTGATACTGGCGCATCACGCAACACCTTTCCTCGATCGCTTTCACAATCTTCATGGTGTGTGGTTAAGTCTTCAATTAGGCCTAGTGTTTTATCATGCTTTGGCTCTGTTAATTCCTGTCATTCATGCGTCAATGGCACAATCATCAAATTGAACAAAGCAGAATTGTATCTTGAACTAACTACTTCCACAGCTGAATCAAAAACTGAAAGTAACTGACTTTTGAATAAGAAGGTCAAAATCATAGAACTAGGCTATGATTTATCATTGCCTTGTGTGATAACTATGGTACAAAATAGTTATACCATCGACAAATGTGATGCATGGAGATTTTCATAGTTTCAAAACACTCGTATTCTGCATAGATCTCGAGTACTCGCTAAAGCTCGTGATCTATGCAGAATACTCATGTTTTGAAACTATGAAAATAAATCTCTATACACCACATTTGTCTATGGTATAGCTACTACTTATTCGATGATGAATTCACATGTACTTCGATCACGAAGCTCGATTAAATTTCATTAAAACCGTGCACTAACCCGCTGTTTCCAAACTGTAAATGTGACCCAATAATTGATGAGCGTGCAGACATATTTATGGGCAGTTGGCGGCTTGATGCTTCATGCAAAGCGGGAACAGACCCATGACTTGCTATGAAGACGAATGCGGGGATATTTTACAGCAAATGAGTTGGTGTCAACAAGTACAGAAGTGTGATCAAAACATACAACGCAGAAAACTCGTGAAAAACATGTTATCGACATCGCGTGAGCTTTATTTCACGCAGCTAGGCAGTTTTAAAGGATGACGACACATTTAATAGGTCGCCCAATAGAAAAAAGTGATGCAAAATGCTGGAATCAAAAAAGGAGCCATTTATTTTTTCATTCATTTGCACACAAAGAGCGAGAAACAGATTTGCTCACTTGCACAGTTGCGTCCGTACTTGTTTGGTGGACATTTACATTTACAGTTCTCCTTGTCAAATTTGCCTCCATTCCGTATGCATTCTGATTCCTTCAAATTGCACACTGCAAATAAGATTAGGTGATTTCAATGATTGATTGTAAGAGTATTTGTCATTCAATCACTTCCTATTGCAGATTTTATGCACAATTGTAATTCATTATCAAAATGAGAAAAGGGCTATAGGCCTACATCAAATTGTTATTGATTGCAGAAAATCAATTGACACTCAATTTTCTATTCTGCATATAACTTCTTCTTTTTGTACTGTAGACACATGTTGTCTCACACAGACGGCATGTTCACTTGCACACATTGCACGCAGTAATCAAGCAGAATTTTGTTTCAAAATTGCAATTAATTTTAATCTTTGCCTTCCCAGATAAGCATTATTCCCTGATCTCTTGTGATGCAGAGTTTGACAGTATTATCGATCAGGAGCGGTCAGGTTTCGTAGGACAACAATATTCATACAATGTTCAGACACTTAGGCCCATGGAGTGCGATAATGTCACGGTTTCGTCTACAACATAATATTGCACATCACTCTGAGATTTTCATAAGGGAAGTTTGATGAGTTTTTGATGTTCACAGTAGAAATCTGAGCAATCATTGATAAATTCAAATTTGTACTATCGTTGAAGAGGTTCGATAGGGTTTCACTTTTCCTCAATATGTGTTATTTAATCATTATAAAAAATACTATAAAGTAGAGGCAATATGCAAAATTGGAAATGATATATACCAGTGATTAAATCAAGATGAAATTTAAAGAATATCACAGCAAGTTGATGAAATTGGCACATTTTCATTGGCGCATAGCTACTAAAATTTACTCATCACGTGTGCAGCTCATGACAATATATGTCACATCCTTTCAATGATTCGATGACGATGAGAAAAGTTAGCGTCGCTTCAGGCCCTGCTTTCCTCACTCTTTGTGTTATTTTATTACGGAGAAGAATGAGACATTGTCGGATTCAATTTCTTGCTACTTCGATCCATAGCAATGCTGAAAACGATGTTAAGGACAAAACAGCGACAGCATTATAGTCATAATATAAAATGAAAAGTTGAGTGCCAGTTGTCATCAAGTGCTCCAGAAACAAAAGAAGGTGTACAGTTAGGCTGGAAGCACACAGGAAAAGCCGCGGACATAAGCCGCCAGCCGTTTGGGAATTCCAAAGAAATGAACACATATAAATGAATGAGAGCAGGCACACAAGAAAAGCCGCTGACAAAAGCCGCCAGCCATCAGCCGTGTTCCGCGGTTATTTACTGGGCACACAGGAAAAGCCGTTGTTCACCAACCGCTGACGTTTGAAGACACCTTTTTATGAAATGAACATGTTCATTCTGCGGCTTGCCCTTGGCAAGTGTGAGAGAAGAATTTATAAATAGATGTATGCTGTTGAGGTGACGAACGTGAAAGAGCCAATCAGGTAACAAGTAATTGTTAATGTCAAATGCCTAGCTACTACGTCATACTCATTCTTGCTTCCAACTGTTTATACATAACCGCTGTAGTGACGGGGAATCTCTACACGGCTGAAGTACTGTTCAACAATGCTTCAACCGCAGTCGACTGCAGAACACGGCTTGTGGAACAAAGCTTGTGTCAGACGAAATTGCATTGCGGCTTTTCCTGTGTGCCTGCAGCCTAAGAGGATTGTATCTTTGCCTCTCTTTCCTGCAAACATTTTACCATAAGCCATCGGCCGGTCAAGCAGTTCAATAAAGAAAAGCATCAATAACCTTCGACCGCTAATTCTGATACATGATTAAGTATCAAGTGGTCCAACACATGATTAAGTCGACGACAAAACGCCGTGTACATTAGAATTTAGGGTCGAAGATCATTGATATTCTTCCTTATTGAGCTTTATCAGCTGCACGTTGTATAACAAAGAGACAAGTAGTTTATGCTTCTTCAGGTTCTCTTTACTTTAAGTCCACACAAAACATCGCCTCTCCTTGATTCCTATTTTCAAGTGTGACCTCAATTGTAGTTCACATGGAGAACAGCTGAGAAACACTGTTCCAGCTATTCAGAATGACTTACCACATTCATTGTCGGGATCACTGAAGCATTGCCGTTTGGTAGCACAGAGACCACCTTTGATGCAGTAATCCCATCCTTGCGGGCATTCACTACAAGGTTCTGATTTGGCATACATTCTCGTGACAGGCTTTTTAGGATCAAATTTAACTCCCGGTTTCAAGTTAGTCCAATATTCGTATTGATATTTGTAACGCTTTTCATTGGGTGGCAGCACTAGGCCTGCCGATGAACTAAAAATGGAAGACATCAAATTGATGATTCGATTCACGTCACGTGCTCATAGCAATGCAATAGAATGATTAATTAACCCTTACGTCGCCGTGAAGGCAATCTCGCATATGTTGCCAGAGCCGAGAAATTTAGAAGAAAACTATATTTCCATAATTTATATTAACTGCTACATGAGCGGGCTATTTGGAGCTAAAAGGCAGGACTTTTTAGAAAATGCTCGTTCTCCCTGTGCCTGGTTAATTATCATACTCACATGTTTTCGTATTGAAACATTGCAATTTGTAAATTGAGTGATTTTCATATTTGAGCACTGCTCAGCAAGTACAATAACAGATGCAAGTCTAGGCCTATCATAGCTCATGTTAAAGCTGAGAATGCAAGCTCTCGATTGATGTATGGCATGTTCATGTACGAGACAATTGGAAGGCATGTGAATTGATTGAATTTCAATGAAAGTAGGATCGTCCCTTTTTTTAACATACAATACGTTTCAAATTCAAACACCAGGCACTACCTATTGTGGACAATTATGTTTATACGTTTTGTACAAATTACAAAAAGGAGTACCATTTCTAGATATAATGTTAGAATTGAACGAACCGTAGGTTCTATGGCTACGCCTAACAAGGGAATTTCATTCCCGAAACGTTAGTTCCAATAATAATAATAATGATAATTAAAAATTTGTTCGTTGTAATTCATTTTGATAAAAACGGCCTCTGATATCTTCATCATCTAAATCTTTGATTTCGTAAGTAATCGGATAACTTTGATTTATTTTAGAAATTTCAAATATTTCTTTAGTCCAATAACCAACAAAGCCTTTTTCAAATTTATTCTTATATTTAAATATTCTAACTCTATCTCCAATTTTAAATTTCGGCTTAAGTTTCTGCAAATTCGGATTACTCTCATTCAAATTATTATTCTCGAATATTTTCTTTCGTATCAAATCAGGGTCGTCAGAAGCATTCTTTGGGGTTTCTTCAATACCAGAATGAACTTTATTATTGTACTCTTCTACAACTCCTGGTAATATCTTCAACCATTTCTGATTTCCTTGCTGAGTAAATTTTTTGAAAATTATATTTTTTAACGTCCGATTGAATCTTTCTATCACTACGGCCTTCCCAGCGTTTTCAGTTGAATAAACAATTTCAAATAGTGGCTGAACGTTTCGGTTATAAAATTCCGACCCTTTATCAACAAACAATTTTTTTGGCTTTCTATTACTTTCTTTAAAGATTTCTTCAAACGCATATTTAACTGAAAGACCACTTTTATTTTTTAAAGGCTTTACCCAAGCATATCGTGTATATAAATCTATAACGGTCAATGCGTATTTGTAGTCCCTTTCATTCGGCATATGAATAAGATCAGCACTCCAAATATCATCTTTATTAAATACTTTTACTTTCAATAAATATTTAGGCCTTCTATATTCCTTGTGGATTTCGGACGCGTAGGTTCCAGCGTTGCTCTCAGAGTTATTAGTTCGAGCGTTGCTCTCAGACAGCTTTGCTGTCGTTTCATTTAAACCCTGTCCGAATAATATTTTAGCTTGTAAAGCTTTCTTAACAAACATTCTTTCAATTTTTTCTCTAAATGTAGGATTCTGAATACTATCTAATTCTTGAATCATCTTCTTATCAGCTGCATGACGAGAACTTAGATCATGATTTCGATAAGCTAAATCATGCCTGTAAGCGGCGGCATCTACTCTATTTATTGGTTCTTCACCTGGTTTCGGATTATTATTCTCATCTAGTCTTATATCTAATCGAGTTCCTGGCCCAGTATATGAATGACCAGGAAGATGTTTTTCTTTCGAATATTTACTCCAAATAAATCCAGGAAAGTTTTCTAATGTTTTTTGTATATCACCACCGAAGTGGTGTGGAACTTTGTTCTTGTCACCTCCAATAGGCTGACAGTTTGAGTTTTTATTTTTGTTTAATAGATAATTTAATAAATCTAAATTAGCAATTTTTAATTTAATTAAATTTTCTGAATTTGTGGAATTTGCGGTATCCATTTTTAAAGATAAAAAACTTTTAAAAGATAAAATAAAAGTTTTACCGAAAAGAACCAAAGGTCCTGAGGTTATTACCGAATCATACTAGGACTTAGATATATTCCAGAACCATCTTTAGTTTCTTTAATTTCAATTAAATCATCAACATTGTGGAGAATATTTTTAAGAACTCGTTTTCCTTCATCAACTAATTTTAATTTACTAATAAAATTATCTACTACTCCTTCACCCCTAGCAACTTTCTCTAACTCCCTATTATGACGTTTTTGTTCTTCTAATGCTGCCTTCTCTGATTTATTTTTATTTACTGCTTGGACAATACCAGCTGTCCCACCTGCAACACTTCCTGCAGCTGCTATGCCACCTATTATTAGGGGAATTAATGGGAGAATCCCGCCATTCTTTTCTTCTTGTAATTGTATATTCTCTATCATTGGTTTACTTATGTAATACTTTTTTTTATTAATAGTAATAGTTTTAGGGGTATTTTTGTCAACAATATTACGTAATTTTAATTCAACAGTTTTATTATTAATATTACTTTTCGCTTGCGACATTTTTAATAAAAAAATTTTAAGTTATCAAAAATTTAAATCTATTCTAGTTATGAAAAAATTTCAAGTTAGCAAAAAATTTAAATCTATTCTAGTTATGAAAAAATTTTAAGTTACTAAAAAATTTTAAGTTACCAAAAAATTTTAATCTATTCTAGTTATGAAAAATTTTAAGTTAAGAATTTTTAATCTATTCTAGTTATGAAAAAATTTTAATTAACTTATCAGAGCGAAGCTCCTCTGGCTTTAGCCTATCCTTACCATCTTTCCATTAAGAATTTCAATAGAATATTTTACATCTTCTAGCAATAAACCATAAGCCATCAATGAAGTTGTGGAATCTTTCTTTTCAATATTAATTGTTACATCACAACCATTTTTAATAATATCTTCAGATTGTGCACTTAAATCGAAACAGAAAATTGGATATAAATGTCTCCAATCTCCAGGAGTTAATTGTGGTTCAACTCCAAATTCTGTACAAAGATTTCGATAACAATCATATCCTTCCATAAATTGATTATTGGTATCATCGAATCTTAATGGATCAATTGGATATCGGGTTTGATTTAATGAAACTTGTAAACTTCGAATTGTATTAATATGAAAAATATTGTTGTTCTTATCAAAACTTGGAGAATTATTTCTTTGAAATGTTAGTAATAAATATCTTGGAGTATTCGCAGTTCTAGTAAAATGCCAGTTAAATCTTTGTTCGGAAAAAGTTACTGAACTAGCAGTACGCTTTAGAAAATTTACTGGAATTGGTTTGTTAGTATTTAATCTTTTTGCAATAGCTGTTTCAACCTCTAAACTAGGAGTAATATGCTTAATCCACCATTCAAGTCTATCAATTTTTAAATATGCTTTTTTTCCAGTCTTACCAAAAAAGATTAATTCATTATTTGCTGTACGATGAATTATTAATTTAAATTTTAATTGATATGATATTTTATCATAATCTAAATATCCGAATAATGGAGACAATGACCAATTAACTGTCTGTTTACTTTTCTTGTTAAATTCACGTCTTTCTTTATATGCATCATTATTTGTTTTATTTAAATGTTTTGCAATATTTTCTACATCTTTCGCAATTCCTGCTGCATCTGTTCCAGCGTGAGTTAAATCATCAACAATTATACCATCATTAGTATCAGGAAACCAACCTTCGATTTCATACTTTTTATTATTTTCACCAATTGTTATAAATCTAAGCATTGTATCAATTACACCTGGAGAATCACTTATTGTTTCTATATTTTGAGTTGCAACATCTAAACGCATTTGTGTAAATAAACTTGGGAAAAAATTATTCTCTAGTGTAATATTATCGGTATCTGGTAATGGTGTTGTAAAATTAGCATCACTATATAAAGAATATTCACAGTGTAAAAATGAATCAGGTAAATATAAATAGCTCTGCTGATTATCAACTTCAAAAATTAAATCACCTCCAGTATTTACTCTACTGGAAGATCCGGGATTCATAGCAATTCTTATATAGTCATTCTTTTTTTGATTATTACTGACGAACGGAGGATCGTCTAATCTAAATTTATTTTCGATAAGCGAAGACATTTTTATAAAAAATAATTTGACTTTTTGTTTTTCTCACAGACAGAAAAAAAAGTTTTACTAAAATATAATTTTAGAATTTTGCTAGACCAGCTCCGCTATGAATGCCATTACCTCTTATTTCTTCAATTGTTTTTTCATTATGCTTACTATCACCCCCAACAGCAATGTTAGCAATTTTGTTCTTTGTTTCATCTGAAAGTTTTTTTAATTTTTTTAGTTCTTCGGAATCATTCCTAAGTTTACGAATAGCTTCTAGTTGTTTTAATTCGTTTTGAGACTTGACAGCATTTGATATTGCACTAGCTGTACTACCTATAGCAGCTGCTCCTTTTGCAGCAGATGTAATCAAATATTTATTATTTTTAATTAAGTTAACGATACTACCAATACCAGAGAAGATCACAGCTCCTTCCGTGTGAACGGCACCTGCGGTGCCTAGGAACTTTTGTGTTCCGACTGTTTCTCTATTATCATAATGATAAACAGGATTCATACGTGGTTCATGAGCAATTTTTTGATTTGAAGCAAAATGTTTAAGATTGTGTTTGTAAATTATAGGCATTTTTTAGGATTAAATTTGACTTTTGAGAAAAAATATTTACGATTGGTTAGTAACCACAGGACCTTTGGTCCGATCGGCTAAAGCCTCGAGGAGCTTCGCTCCGATTGGTTAGTAACCTGAGGAGCTTCGCTCTGATCAAGATTTACGTTTGTGAATGGACAACAACTTCGAGATAACTTTATTAATTGACTGTTGCACTTTATCTATTGCGTCAAGCAGCGTGTGATGTACTTTAATTTCTTTTCTATTAACTTGCATTTTCTGCTGATTAATCTTCAATGCCGTTTTAAGAGCATTTAACTTAATTTTAAGAACATCTAATTGTCTTTTAACAGAATCTAACTGTTCTTTATTTTCTTTAGAGTTTTCTTGTAAATTTTTCTTTAATTCATTTTCTAAATTGATTTTAAGAGTTTTCATTTTATCAACTCTTTGATTAAGTGAGTTTACTTCATTTATTATTCTATTCATCTTTTTCATTTGTTGAGTAATTTTAGAACTCAATTCATCAACACTTTTTTGGAATGTAGTTTGTAACTGCTTTAAATTTTTTTTAATTCTTTCAGGTAGATTTTCTATTTCATCTTCTAATTGTTCTTTTAACATTTTTATCTGATGTTTATTTTTAATTACAGCAGATTTTAAATTTAAAGAAAGTAATATTAAAATTTTTGATTGTTCAGAAATCTTTTTAAAAAGTTTTGCTATATCTGCTTCTAGCTCTCTATCCTTTTTATCAAGTTTTAATAATTTTTCGTTTAATGATTTGTCATTAAGTTTTAGCAACTTTAATTCATTCATCAGTGGAACCAAAAAATCGTTTATATATTTTTCTTTTAAATCATTGATTTGTGTATCGACATATTGTTTATTTGTTAACTCTGTATTTTGTTGCGGAAGAATAGAAAGATGCAATGGACCAGATGAAAACGTCTCCAGTTTTCATAATATAATTTTCTATCTCTATTTCTAATTCACGATTATTCGGGATATATGCACCTCCACCAACATTTGGTAACATCATTTTTTAACAATAAAAAAATAAAATTTTTTCTAATAAAAATAAAAAAATAAATTTTTTTCTAATAAAAATAAAAAAATGGAAAATCCAAATTTAAAAAAATTATATTCGCCCGCATCATCCTGTTCTTCTTATTCGACGAGATCAACGGGATTTGAAAATAAATGTTTTGTTAATAATAATAATAATAATCCATGTATAGATGTTAATATTTTATTTCAATTACAAGCCGAAATATTTAGAGAACAGACTAAAGGTTTACCTTCTATAGAAACTAATTATTGTTTATTTCCGGGGGATCCATTTATTAAATTTGTGGAGATTGTAAGTAAATATAATGATGTAGCTTATGTTGAATTAAATAAAGAAAATATGGTTATAATAGGTCATAATAATGTATATGGGTTTATCAGAGCAGTTTTGCCGATTAGTAATACTGATTGGATAGAAAATAAAATTATTAATTACATCAATATTAAAGAATTAGTTAAAAAATTAAAATCTTTTTCCAAAGAAAAAATAAGATTATTTGTTGATGAACAAAATCAATATAACATTCACATAGAGAGTAAAAAACATAATGAAGAATTACTATGTCAAGTTTATTATAGAGACACAATTTATAAACAAGAAACATTAGAAATGCCGCAAAGATATGATGATGATACGTATATAGGATTATATTCAAACTTAAATATTAATTTATTAAAATCTTATATAAATGGTTTAGCTCAACAAGAGAAAATTTATATGTGGTCAACACCTTATACTATTAACAATGACCATAATCATAATCATAATAAACGAACCGAAGATTCTAGGGCTTTGCCCGATCTTAAAGAATCTTATGATAATAATGATGATTCTGTAACATCTGAAAAAGGTGTAAATGGTAAAAAAGATTATAAAAATATTAGTAATTATAAAAATTTATCTAAATTTCATTTTCTTACAATTGAAAATAATAATGATGGTATAGTTGAAGATACTGTTAGACAACTATGTGTCGGGTCTACAAAATTTAAATTAGGATTTACATCTAATCAATTTAAAATTTTATCATCTTTAACAAAAACTAAAAGTGATTCAGATTATGGTGGTGTTATTAAATTTTCCAAAAGAGATCAAAGACCAATATTTTTCTCTATTATATTATTAACAGATAAAAGATGTAATTTAGAATTAGATATTCCAATAAGAGAATGGTATCCTATCATGGAAGGGCATCCTATACCAAAAAATGTAATTTATGATGATGAAGAAACAATTTATGATGATGATGAAGAAACAATTGATGATGATGATGATGAATCAATAGTTAGTGAAAAAAAATTTAAATTATCTTTTGATAAAACATTATATGATGAAACTTAATAAGATAAAACTTAATATGATAAAACTTAATATGATAAAACTTAATGTGATAAAGAAAAAAAATAAGTAAAGAACGTGAAATATATAATAATATAAAATAACACTCAAGTCCTTGATATTAGAATGTTTATATCTAAAATTAAAACACAAATTTTTTTGTTAAATTTTCTCTAAAAAAATAAAAAAAATGGAAAATACCAAGTTTTATTGTGTCTTATGTAAAAAAAAGTTGCAAACAAAAAGAAGTTATCAATCTCATTTAAATAGTAAATTGCATTTACAAAATGTAGAACGAGTTGATGAAGGAAATATATTAAAATTAAATAGTTATAAAAACTATCTAGAAACATTGCCTACTGATATAAAAGTTAAAAAAATGTTTGATGATTATTCACATTCGGAATATAAAAAAGTTTTTAATAGTGAAGATGAGACCATACATGTGACATCGGAGATGTCTTCCAGGGCTTCGCCCGTACCAGATGGAAGATATTTATTTAGCGATACTGATGAATTTGATGAAGCTGAACGAACCGATGAAGCCTTACAAACAGAAGGTTCTAGGGCTTCGCCCGTAACAGATATAAAATATTTATTTAATCAGTCTTTTCGCACCGAAGGTTCCAGGGCTTCGCCCGTTGAATATAATGAAACCGATAAAACTTTTTATAATGTATTAACAAACTTTTATAATATATTTAAGAAATCTTTCAAATGTTATATGAATGTAGAAGTACTTTATACAAAAAATGGACCTGATGGAATTCCTGAAGAAATAATACAAGGACATTTTACAAATTCACAAGAAATTCATAATGTAAATGATATACAACCCATATTTGAACAAATGATACTTAAATTAGAAAATTGTATAATTGAAGCCCAGTTACGTGAATCTGGTTGGAGATTTGTTAAAATACTATCTAAGAAAATAGTAATTGATAAATATAAAAATAATACTGGTGGTAGTTATGTTCCTTTGCCTTTCAGTTCACCACAAATAATCAACATAAAAAATGAAGATGATTATTGTTTTCTGTGGAGTATTATAGCACATTTACATCCTGCAAAATATCACAAAGAAAGACTAAGTCATTATAATAAAGAAGAATACATAAATGAATTTGATCTTTCTGATGGCTTAGATGAATTTCCATATGATTATAATAGGTTAAAAAAGTTTCATAAAAAGAATAAACATTTAATAGAAGTAAATGTTTTTGAATTAAATGTGAATTATGTTTCTATTGGTAAAATTACTCCACTTTACTCAGATTCAAAAAAATTTTATTTGAATAATAAAAATTTATGTCAATCAGAAATAGTATATAATGATAGAGGAAATTACATGCATCATAATATTTTTTACCAAGGAAATATAATATGTACTGAAAAATTTGAACTTGTTAAAACACTATCACCAATAATGATTAATCATAATAATTATAAAGGACGTACTGATGATTATAATTACAAATATTCATCTTTATCTTCAGAATATCAACAAAAATTAGAAAATTTAAATAAAAGTTTACAAAAATGTAAAACAGATTATCAACAACAAACAAAAATATTAGTACAAGAATATGGCCATAAATATGAAAATAAGATAGAAACGATTAAAAATTAAATGAAGAAAATAATAAAAAATTAAATAATAAAGAATTAAATAATGAAGAAAATAAAGAATTAAATGAATGTTTAAAAAAATGTCTACAACAATATAAAGAACAATATGATAAAGAATATATTTATCAGCTACAAATATTAAATCAAAATTATTATCAAAATACATTTAATATTACAAAAGAAATTAATGAAACACATGAAATATATAAAGATGAATTTGAAAAACTAGAACAGTCAAAACAACCAGCACAAGCGAATATATTATATTATCAGGGTCATTTTATATTGTGTAAAGATGTTTCTATATTTACAAAAACTTCAGATAATAAAAATTTTCCTTGTCTTCAATGTATGACAAGTTTTAGAACTTTAGAAGAAATGAATAGACATTTGGAGAATTGTCAACAAAACGAAGCAGTTCAAAATACTTTTCCTAAAGATGATTATTTAGAATATAATAAATGGTATTTTAAAAATAAAGTACCCTTTACTATTTATTGTGATTTTGAAGCATATAATGTTAATATGACACAAAATCAAACGGAAAGTTCCAGGGCTTCACCCGATTCTAAAAATGATAATTCTGAAAATGGTACGTGCCAATTAGAACCTTCGGTTTTTAATTATGAAAAAAGTGCATCTGAACAAAGTAAAGAAAAATATTTATTTGAACAAAAACCATTATGTTGGGGAATGTACATTCATTCAAATTATCCTGAATTATTTAAATCAGAATATTATCAATACTATGGTGAAGATAGTTCAGAAATGTTTACAAAGAAAGTAGAAGAATTACAAAATTATTTTTCACAATTGCTTGAAACAAATATACCGATGATGCCATTAACAGAAAAAGAAAAATTAAATTTTATTAATGAAACAAAATGTTATTACTGTGGAAGAGAATTTACAAAAAATTATAAAAATGGCAAAGGTAGATATCTTGATAGGCGAAGCGACGGCTCTGCCGACAAAGTAAAAGATCATGATCATCTAAATGGATTATATAGAGGTGCAGCACATAATTCTTGTAATCTTAATGCTAATAAATTTAAATATAACTTTGTTCCTCTATATTTCTACAATGGTTCTAAATATGATTTCCATCTAGTAATGAAAGATTTATTTTCATCTGAAAAATTACAACAACAACAAATAAATGTACTATGTAAACAAGAAGAAGAATATTTTTCAATGCAATTAGGTTGTATTAGAATTTTAGATGCATTTAGATTTTTTACTCCTTATTCATTAGATGTTATGGGAAAAACTTTGAAATCTGAACAATGTAAAATATTAAATAAATATAATTTAAAACCTTTAAAAGGAATATTTCCGTATGAGTACATAACTGGAGATAAAACCTGTGGTTCGCAGTCGAAGACTGATTTTAATTCTGTGAATAAAATTATGAAAGAAGAACAACTTCCTCCAATAAATAAATTTAAATCAACATTAAAACAATCACAATTATCTGAAGAAGATTATGCAGAAGCTGAAAAAAATTGGAGAGAGTTAAATTGTAAAACAATGTATGATTATACAATGAAATATCTACAGATAGATGTATTAATACTAGCTGATCTTTTTGAAAACTTTCGTGATATGTGTTTAGAATATTACGGAATAGATCCATGTTATTGTTATTCTACACCAGGTTTAACATGGTTAGCAGGATTAAAACATACTGGTGTTCAAGCCGATGGCTCTAGGACAAAGTCCGTTAAACTTAAACATTATAAAGAAAATACATATGATAAATTATTATTTTTTGAATCTGGAATTAGAGGTGGAGTTTCATCCGTTTTAGGTAATAGATATGTTAAATGTTATAATAAGAAAGTAAATCCACAAGAATATGGAATAATGAAACCTTTATCTCCAGAAGAAAAAGAAAAAATATTAGAAATTTTTCGAACGAAACGAGAAGGAGTAGAACGTGAAAAAGCAATTGATGAATTCATGCGAGAAAACTATTTGTTATATTATGATTTTAATAGCTTATATTCTTCTTGCATGATACAAGAATTACCAACAGGTGAGATGACATGGTGTAATAATCTTGATTATCAAAAAACATATGATGGAAATCGTAATTCTGGTTATATATATGAAGTTGATTTAGTATACCCTGATTATATAAAAGACGCAACAAAATATTATCCTTTCTGTCCCGAAAACAAAATTCCTAATATAGAAGATTTTTCAGATTATCAAAAATCTATAATACCGAAAAAATACAGACCAACAAAAAAACTTATGTTAACACAAGGTAATAAAGGAAAGTATGTTGTTGAAGGAAGAATGCTAGATTGGTATTTAGAACATGGAATGATTCTCACCAAAATACATCGAAAACTATTTTATCAAAAATCTAGGTGGTTAAAAAATTATATAGAGTTCAATATTGAAAAACGTAAAATAGCTAAAAGAAATAAAGATGATTTTGGAAACGTTTTCTTCAAATTAATGAATAATGCATTTTATGGTAAGACTTTAGAAAATGTGCGTAATAGACAAAATATTGAAATAGTTTATGATAAAGATAGGTTTCAAAATTTAACAAGGAAACCTACATATAAAAGAACTACTAGATTTAGTGATGAACTATGTGCTGTACACTTACGTCGAATTAGCGTAAAACATGATAAGTTTAATTTTATTGGTTTCACTATATTAGAATTAGCTAAACTATTTATGTATAGATTTATATATGATTATTTAGCACCTGCTTATGGCAAAAACTATAAATTACACTTTACAGATACCGATTCTGTTTTCTTAGAATTAACAATACCGTATAATTCTACACTTGATGAAGAAATAAATAAAATAAAAGATATCATTCATCCTTCTGATTTATGTAAAGTAAAAGATGAATTAGAAGGAAATGAAGATTTCATAACAGAAGCTATATTTTTAAAATCTAAATGTTATTGTTATGATACAACTAATAATATTAGGACATCGGAGATGTCTTCCAGGGCTTCGCCCGTTAAAACACATAAAACATTAAAAGGAATTTCAAAGGCATCAGTGGCTAATCAAATAACATTTCAAGATTATAAAAATGCATTATTTAATAATGAAATAAAAACAGCATGCAATTATAGACTTAATTCAAAAAAACATAACATGTATTTAAAAGAAGAACATAAATTAGCATTAGATCCATTTGATGATAAAAGAAAAATTTTACCTGATGGAATAACTACTGAACCTTTTTAATTTTCTAATTTCTAAGATAGACAAATTTGATATATATATAAAATAAAAAAAAATATTGTAACACTATATTTGTATATTTTTATCACTCCGCGAAAATATTTTCGATAACTCTTTCATGAATTTTTTTATCAATATTAATTGTAATGAAGCCATAATCTTTTGACCAAGCATTATTACACGATTGTTTAAATTCATCTTTATTTCTTACGCATAAATCTCTTAACAAATCACTTAAGTTTCTTGCATTTATTTCAAATAGTATAAATATATTTGCATTCTTCCTAATAACACTTCCGTCTAATGAATACATACTTTGTGTTAAATAAAAAACACTACAGTTATTATGTCTACCTCTTGTGAAATAATTTCTCTGAACTGACTGATTTCTATCATTAACACAATCATCAAAAATTACACAATGTTTCATTGTTTTATCTAGTTTACTAGGATCTTGCATATTACCACTATCATCTATTAATTGTATTTTTATATGGTTATTTTTATTAGATTCTACTAACTGATTATTTTTTGCTGCTTCTTCACACCACGAACTTATTTCTTCTTCATCTTCAGATTTTTCATATTCTTTGAATAATGAAGCAATTGCTGTTTTTTTAAGATTATTTTCAAATCCATATTTTAAAAATTGATAGACGGGTTGTTCTGCTGTTGTTGTATAAATTATAAGATTGTTATAATCCAAAAAATTTGGAGTCGTTAAAATTTTAAATAATAGATACGTTTTTCCACAACCTGATCTTCCACAAATAACTGACAAAACTTTATTAGATAAATTTGGATGATGATTAAATTTAAGTTTTTTTTTATTTAATGGTAGCACTTCACTCATTTTTTAATAAAAAAATTTATTTTTATTTTATTTTTGTTTTTTGTTTTTTAAAGAATAAGAAGAAGAAGAAAATTAAACTTCTCTAGCTTCGCGTAGGAGTTTATACCTCTCGAACGGGAGTTTATACCTCTCGAACGGGAGTTTATACCTCCCGAACGGGAGTTTATACCTCTCGAACGGGAGTTTATACCTCTCGAACGGGAGTTTATACCTCCCGAACGGGAGTTTATACCTCTCGAACCAAAAGATCTATCATAATCTCTTCACCTCCAAAATTTATTTCTTGTCCTTTCTCATCAGTGATTCTAATGCCAATGTTGTTAATAGTTTTTCTTGTAATAGGAAAATATATTAATGTTTGTGGAATTACATTTAATCTATAACCAATGGGTACAGTAAAAGCTGGAAAACTGAATATTAAATTTGATAATTTACCATTTATATATCCTCCTTCAATAATGTCACAATGTACAACAATTGAATTTATTTCAGTTATTTTTGGAATCTTCTCACCTAAATGATAACCTTGACTATAGGTTTGTTTATTAAATCCTAATAGCTTTGACAATGATCTATCATGATTAAAATCAACTTGATGATTTTCGTCTAAAGTAAGAGAAAATTTATTAACTGCCGGTTCAACTGCAAAATGTAATTGTTTCTTATCTTTAAATGATATACCTAAATGCCTCTTAATTTCATTTGATATTGATTCAACTTCGTAAGAACCAGGAAGAAAAGTTAATATTTTCCATGTTTTGCCTTTATCAGTAGAATATCTAAATTGATCATTCACATCTTTGATAACGTTTTGAATAGTGTTAAATGTAGAGAAACTAGTCAATGCAATTTGATAATTTTTATTTTGTTCCAAATGTAGAATGGGTTCTAAATTACAAGTGTGTGATGAAGTAGTTGTTATAATTTTTAACGTCGTACTAAATTTTGATGAACCCAAAATCTCTATCAAATTTTCTAAATGATTATTAATTTTGTCTAAATCTGCTGAACACATTTTTAAACTAAAAAAATTAAATAAATATTTTTTTATGAAAAAAGTAAAACAACAACATATTTCAGCTACGGGCGAAGCCCTGGACGACATCAGAGATGTCCGGTTCGGGCGAAGCCCTGGAGGACATCAGAGATGTCCGGTTATACTTTTATAATCCTCTTCATTTAGAATCTTCTTTTCTAACAGTCTTTTCAATATAGCATGAATTTCATTGAAACTAGAATTATGTCCTTCTTTTATTGCAGATATTAAATATTTAATCTATTTAGTAATTCTTGTGGATCATCTGGTAAAAATACAGTTGTTTCAGTTTTCTGTTTTTCAGATAAACCTTTCCCTACTTTAACTCCCGTTGATAATAAATTTTCTAATTGTTTATAACGTCTAAGAGATTTTACTGCACCAACTCTGTCTAACATAGCTTTATATTTATGAGATCTTCTACAGCATAATTATTTAAATCTGCTCCTCTTAAAAGATTAACAAAATTTCTATCTAAATTAAAAGGAGATTTATCTGGTGAAAAAATTAAACCTCGAAAAGGTTGTGGAAATATTTCTTTTTGTCCGAGATAAAATCTAGGTATTGTTTTTCCATCTATAAATGAGATAGAATGTTCAAATTGCATAGATTTTGGTAATTTCTTATTAATGTTTGATTCTAGTAATCCATAGTCATCTAATATAGTTTTGTGCTCTGGATCTGTTATATCAATTTGTTTATCATTATTTGTACTTTCTTTTTCAAGAGTTTTAAATGGTTTCATAGTTTTCTCAAAATCAGTTTTTACTTGCTCGGTTTGCTGCATTTGTTCAAACATATCAGATTGAATACCAGCTTTTATCATTCTATGTTGAAGATGATTTTCTTTCATAATATTTCTTTGTTTTATTAACTCTTCTAATTGTTTTATTCTTTTAAAATTATCAGCTTTAATTTTATCCATTTTTAAAATATAATATTTGAATTTTGTAGTAACATTGGAATACAGCAAAAACATTTTACTGAACAAATTATTTTTTTATTGCTTTGTTGTTTGACATCTTTTCGCTTTAAGTTTTGTTTAATAAAGTTTTGCTTAAATTTTCGCTTAAAGTTTTTAGCTCTCCTAAAAAAATTTCGTCATTTTCTTCATTAGAAATTTTGCCATCACTAGAAATTTTGCCATCCTGTTTATTCTTATCATCAACTTTTTCGGACTTTAAATGAAATGGCGTTTTATTAGCTTTATTAGCTCTTTGATCAAAATTTTCAATCTCATCTAACGTAATAACATTATCATCACATACTCTTTGAAAGTAGTAATGTAGTTTATCATAAACTTCCTTAATATGTAAATGCTTAGTTTTTAATGATTTTCGTTTCTTAGTTATTAAAGATTTATCTAACATTGTAACAAGTGAAGTTGCAAAAACACCCGTACCTGTTAAAGCTGTAGCAACTACTGGAATTACTAAAACACCAGAAGATATAACAATTGTCAAAGCACCTAAACTTATTGTTAAGAATATGCCAATTCCTTGTGTTACATTCTTAACTTTAGTCCATCTCTTTCTTAATTTTTTATAATGCTCTAATCTTAATAATAATTGAGATTCCTTATCTTTCATATAGCGTACTCTATCTTTGTGTTTTTCAATGTTCATTTTTTCAATGTCCATTAAAGTAGAACTACGTTCATATGATAACGAAGGATATATTCTTGCGGTTTCTTCCATTTTTGTTTCTTCCATTTTTTAAAGAAATATTTTGAATAAATATTTTGAAAACAATCTTCTGAAATGCTATTTAAATCGAAATACGTAGTTGTTTGTTTGTCGTATATTTCTAAGAACTCAGTCATGTTATTAACCTGAGGTAATATATCACCTATATTACTCAGTATAACTGTCGGATTTTCATCTTTCATTTTAAATGAAATAAATTCCAATAACTGTAATAATGTCTACTTCTTGTACAGGAAAATGAAAACAACGGCAGTGTATTTTGCATCAAATATAATAATACAACAATCAATCTTATCATACAATTGTACAATGTCAGTCTTCTACCATGAGACTGGAGAACAAAAGGAAATTTAATTACATTTCAAAATAATCCAAAATGCAATACTACTAAGTTCCATGAATCATTCTTAAATATCAAAGATTATGTTACATACTGAAATATAGATCTATACAATAGCAGTCTTCTACCATGAGACTGGAGAACAAAAGGAAATAGAATTACATTTCAAAATAATCCAAAATGCAATACTACTAAGTTCCATGAATCATTCTTAAATATCAAATATAATAATACAACAATCAATCTTATCATACAATTGTACAATGTCAGTCTACTACCATTAGACTGGAGAACAAAAGGAAATTTAATTACATTTCAAAATAATCCAAAATGTGTTACTACTTATAAATAAGTCTTCATAAATATCAAAGATTATGTTACATACTGAAATATAGATCTATACAATAGCAGTCTTCTACCATGAGACTGGAGAACAAAAGGAAATTTAATTACATTTCAAAATAATCCAAAATGTGTTACTACTTATAAATAAGTCTTCATAAATATGTATACATCAAATATGCATGTACATTGCACATATCTTAAAAAGTGAAACAACACAGTTAATGTTCATTCATCTTGGGAACCAAACCTCATTTCTTCTATAGTTGTCGGTTGATTCAATTTTTCTATATAAATTTTGATTTCTTTAAAATGTTTTCTAACGAAACTAATGGGCATTGATGAATTTAAAAATAATACGTGTGGTAGAATTAGATCTGATAAGTTCATCAAGAAATAACAATAACTTACGTTATAGGAAATTCTAAATAGTTCCAAGTTTGCCACAAATCTGTTTTTTTAATTGTCACTCAATTCCAGAATTCTTTTAAATCCATAACCTTGATAAGCAGCACTTCTCAGCAACGACCCATGGTGCACTTTATCACTTGCAATCAGTTTTGAAATCATAGTAGCACTATCTTCGATGGTAATGAAATGTTCTTTTGTAACATTGAACTGAGGAATTGTAGTAGTGTTAAGATACTGTTCTATTTTTACTGTAATATCCTCCACTTGTTTTTGAGAGTCCAATTTGTTCTTCTTTCTCGATTGAATTTCTAACTTCCACTCTTCAAAGTATTTATTCGCAGTTTCCTTGTGCTCTTCTTTAATTAAGTTTAGTAAAATCGGCATGTAAAACGAAAAAGCTTCTGCGGCAGTACGTTTTGGCATTTTGCAATAAGGAAAGAAAACAGTCACTAGTTATGATTAATGGAATTGTAAATGAAGTCTTACTTCCTACATGCTGCAATTATATTCAACGTCATTTTAATCTTTAATACGGGTAACAGCTGCTTGTTCTGTAATTCAATGGTTCAGGAATGCCAGAAGCATGCGGATATCAGCTGTTCCCTACAATTGGGAGGTTCATCAGAGTGCAAAGCAGTAGCAATAATAGGCATTGTGAGAGATTGTGTTACATTCTTAAAGAAATATTTTTAGTCACATAATTTTAGTTATCTCATATTTTAAAAACCTGAAAGATGGATAAAATTCATGAATTTGAAATTCTCAACTTTTATGATTTTCGGTGTCCTGGAACGGTCATGATTTAAGCAATGAAAATCGAACCGAAGGTTCTAGGGCTTCGCCCGATTGTAATTCTCAAATTTTGAGATTTTGAAAAATTTGAAAAATTGGGTATTTTTAAAAACGCCCAAATCGGAGCGAAGCTCCTCTGGCTTTAGCCGATTTATGAATTTAGGTCTTCATAACCTGAAAAAGGGTTCAAATTCATGAATTTATGTCGTTTTTAAAAATGTCATTTTTTGAAAAAATGGTACTTTTTGAATGGACTAAATTCATGAATTTAGGTCTTAAAAACCTGAAAAAGGGTTCAAATTCATGAATTTATGTCGTTTTTAAAGATACCAATTTTTTTGATTTTATGGTGTCCTGGAACGGTCTTTTACCCATTACTCTTCCAATCTAGAGATTTGATTGCTATCAATTTCTATGATAGAAACACATGGGAACGCACATGAGCATATTTCTAAGGTAGGGGAAAGAAGGCATGCAGTTTATTGACGAGCGAGCTGACTTTCAGAAGCCATTGTCACTGTTTTCAATCAATATGTTATCGGGAAAGCAGTAGAGGACCGAAAAATTGCCATAAATGATGCAGGGAAAGGGTAGGAGAGAATCAATTCGATTAAAGTCGAATGCGGCGGTGCTGCGAATGATGTGGAATTCACGGCACTGCAAGTTTCATGTGTGAAGGTGGTGTTCATCCAGATCACTTTCTTCGTTCTATAGAGAGTAATTCTAAACTTAGAACTATCAACTAGCCATCAAGCACTTTTTTGGTTGCTATTTTGAATGTGGGTGAAAGTTACTTTCGGTTACAAAACGAGATTGATAAATTATAGGCTATATGTGCGTGGATTACAACTCAAGTTTATGCATATGAAGTGTGTGAGATTTTCGTCCAAGAACAATCACTTCAATGTGTCTATGATGACATTCAGCAGTTGTGAATGGCTTCAACTGTCATTTTAAGGATAACACACAAGCTGCAGATATCCAAAGATTTCAAATTACCAGAAATTCACAAAATTGACTACTTATATTTGCTATTGGCACTGAATATTTCAATATGTGGTTATTTACATAATCAATAAATTTTAAATGCTCTAGCCAATGTATAATGTTAAGTATGGCTGCATCTACACTGTAAATCGCTGGATACGAAAATTACATACAAACGCATACCAAGTTTACATACAATTTGAAACCAACATTTGATACGAGATTCTGGTATATATAAAGAAATCTGGTATGTTTTTCATACGAATGGCCATTTACTTTCTTATGTGATTGGTATGTAAACGATACGAACTATGCTAACTGTGATTGGCTGTTTTACGTTGAAATACGAATTCTTGGTATGTTTTATATACGAGACCCGATGCAAATTGGTATGTGTTTCGTATGTGTTTCGTATGAATAGCTTTATGTCATATGGCAAAAAATATGTTATACTACATACTACTTACAAATAACTTTTTTTCCAGTAATACCAGTCGTGAATATTTCTTTGTGAAAGTGTGGTATTTAACTAGATTAGATTTGTTGTGGAATTAATGCCGCATGTCATCTTTGCAATTTGTCTTACAGCATTCACAAGACTCATAATTAGCTCATTTCCTTGAACTAAATTGATAAACATCATTTCAATAAAACGATAACTTTTCAGCAACCATGTTGACTTATATATCTCAAACATAACTATTTTTGCGTTCATGAATTATAATGTGTCTTTATTTTGGATTGATAATATGCTTAGTTCCAAAATTACATAATGCATAATTGTTGATGGTCAAATACTTATTGATTATTTATGAAATGCCTCGGACTTACATGTATTAAAATCGAATTCAGTATTGTTAGTTTGACTATAAAATGTCATTATCTCACTACTTACAAAGCAGTGGTAGCATTAGTGTGATCTTTATTGACAAAAAGCCTTAAATCAACATACTTTCGACATGATTGATGCTTTCTTTTGACATTGTGCTGGTATGGCTTTAGTATGTAAAGCATACCACATTTGAAATAACAGACGAAAAGCATACAAGTATGTACCAAGAGAATGTACCAAGTATGTGTCCTTCGTATGTGATTGGTATTGAGCGATTTACAGTGTACTCAATGCAATAAAAAATTTGACATTTTCTTTGTTAATCCATTAAAACCGGATAACATCAGATATTTATCATCACTTTTTTGCCATGACTTTTAGCTAAATGTCGCTGATGAGTTACACTTCTATGCCAAAGATATTCATTTCATGGATATCTTCATTACATATCTCTGAAAATCTATGGCCTGATTCATTGATATGATCGGTTTTGAATGTAATTTGTATGGTTGATCGCGATGTCTATATTCATTGAAACTATATTGAAACTCCACTATACTCATTGAAGGGTGCGGAACTTGCTTCGCTCGTTCTACATTTTCAATGTCGAATAGACATCGTATTAACATTGCTATAATTTTGTAATAGATGACCAAGTTTGGCGGAGTTAGACAAAGTTGAAGTTAAGGCGATGTTTAAGGGTGATCCATTTTTTATGAAACAATCTGTAGATGACCATGAAATGATGCATACACTTTTGTTTATTAAAAATTATCATACAAAATGTCTACATGTCAATTTAATGGACCTACATCTAAATTTGATCTTCCAATCTGCCAAACACAAAGATTGTTGATGAAAAATTTAAAAACACGCTAACACGAAAAGTCACGAGAAGTGCAGATTGAGAGGCGCTGCATTAAAAGCGCCACGTTATGGAACGGGAAGAATAAGTCAACTTGCAATAGTATGTAGTTAACAAAAGCCATTTTCAGAATTAATTAAAAAATGAGGCTTTTACTTACTAAGGTGCAAACTCGCACACCAACGTGATGAGGTCAGTACGCTTCCCTTCGGGGTCCGTTGTGTTTAAACGAAGATTGTAGCCACAGCCCATTCGGAAAAAAGCCCAACTCACAATCTGAAATACAAATTTCAATTACATAATTTCGGCAAATCTTCAACTTCATTTTCGTTGAATAACGCTGTGTCTAATTGAAATGCTGCTCTTTTCTTACTACTGTATAGTGACCACATTTTCTTATGTCGCATTGTTGTGTAACATACGTCCATCCCCTAACTTCTCCGTACATGTTGCGATCAATCTGTCTGTAAAAAAGGAAATTCGCATTTAATCTTCCGTGTAAAATGAAATTATAATGTTAAATAGGTTTGAATTGAATAGATTAATAACTCTAAATATGAACATGAACTATTTTTTGCTTAAATATGAAGTTAACATTGATTAAATATGTATGCGAAACATAGAGTAGGGATATATATAGGTAGAGCGTCGACTCAAAAAAGTATCTGTATACAGTGTAAAATTTCTATATGAAAAGATTCAGTTTTATGCGGAGGTTGCGTTCCCGTGGTCCAAAAAATTATTTGAGCAGTTCTAAAAAAGTCAAAATTTGCCGATTTACATACTACCGAGATGACTCTCCTAAATAAGTAGTATGAATCAAGTAAGATATCAAAAGGAATGAATATTTGCTAATAAGCATCCTAACTAAGCGGAAATCAAGCTGATTATCAAGGGAATTTCATGATTTGTATTATCATGGAAGTCTTCATGGAAAAGTCGCGATCTTATTCGCGCTTTCTTGGCTGAAATTTCAAGTTTCTAATTCAATTTTCACCGACATGATTTTATGATTCACTAAATTCATGCTTCATTTCTAGAATCTGAATAGTTATGTGGAACCATTTACATATTTCAAAGTAAAATGAAATCATTGTCTTCGATCATGTGATTTTGCTGTGCTAGTGGCAGGGTGCCTGTGATATGATCACGCTTAAGAAAATACTCTTGAGGTTGAGGATGATAGTAACAACAACCTATAGAATTGCTAATTCAGCAAACATTAAATCTCCAAGGCTGTCATGACACTGACAATCTGTAAAATAATGTCATTTTCTTCTGCTTTATGCTATCATGATCACTCAATTCCGTTGTAATTTCTGCAAGACTGCTAAAAATGCATATCTCACATTTGGTGACAATACCATCTGTATCTCCGTTGAGTTCATTCAATAAAATCGAAAGTGCTTACACATTGGGGATTTAATAAATGCGGAGTTACGACTCTACCTAATATACCTACTCTATGATGCGAAACATCAACGATGGATGAAATTTGACAGATAAGCATATTCAATGTATATAGCCGGCTGAAGCGACATTGTACGAGTATATGTAAATGTATGATATACCAAAAGTGATTGTGGTAGTTTCGTTCGCCATTCATCTTCGATGGCAAGATCACAATCAATCAAGTTATGACATTTCAAAAAATTGAATTTGAAAAATTGAAAAATTTGAAAAACCATTTTTATTGGTCGAAAATGTTTTCTCCCGAAATATTTATGCCACAATGAAAGATACTTTAGAGTTGCCAACGTTCCGGGTCCTGACCCTTTCTCAAGGCAGTTAACTGTCGTTTAAGTTGACTTATTCCTTAATTGCCTTGAGAAAGGGTTTGGACCCGGAACGTTGGCAACTCTGTGATATCTTTTAGTGTGGTATAGATTCATAAGTACTTCGGGACAGAATACTTTCGTTTTGAAAATTATTGGATATGGTCTTCCCGTCCACTGCCATTACTTATGAAGCACTGTTACAATGCATATATGAAATAGATAACAAATCTCACCATGGACTAAGCAAAATTCACTATGAAAATTAAAAGAATGTGCGTAAATTATGCAAATGACAACAATATTCAAATAGCAAGTATCAAGTGCAGGTATGAGGACAATCAGAACAGAATACAGAAAAATTGCTAACTTGTGAGCAGTCCTGCCGGTCTGCCATACGATGCGTCTGACTGTGCAGTGCTTGCGATATTTGCAGATCTGATAACTGAATCTACAGGTCTGGTCACTCACTTGCTTACAGATGACATGATTGCGTCAGAAGAAAATGTAACGCTTTTCTATAATGCTAATTCTAAAAACAAAGCGTGACGTTTTGAAAATCTAGGACCGATCGAAACCGGGCATTGGCTGACAAGGTTGGATCAAGATCTCAAGTCATCAGCTTATCTCCAAAGCCGATGAAACATTATTCACTTAGGACTATCTCCAACGCTAAGAGCGCCTGATGAGTGAGTACCAGTGGTAATGATGACCAAGAGTTGGAGGGAACCATTGACATAACTCGAATAGCGGCGTACCATTCATTTTGCAATGAACACAACATAACAATACAAAACAACCTGCATCTGCTTCTACTATAAACCGGAATGCAATGTATTCCGTCTACCGCAATCACTAAAAAAATTGAAATAGCTAGAAGCAAATTTTCAAATGCAATCTCACTAAATTCTACATGCATATTTTAGGAAGTTATTATCAGTTCTGCTATCATGAAACTTACTGAGTTGTATTGACACTTAATTCAATCTTTCCTGATATCAAATTTAATAATGAAGTTGAAAGAAATGGAGAACTGGCTCTCTTCGACAGATCGGTTAAAAGGATCAATAATGACTCTATTCCTCTGAAGCATGCAGGAAAAATCCTCAACTTCAACAGCCAAAATATCAGTCATCGAGTAAGAGTATTCGTCAAAAAAAAGAAAATCCAAAGATCTGCGTAGAACTCAAATGTATTAAAATATCAAAGTCACCAATTGTCGGTCGAAGCCTTCATCAGGTGAAATTCAGATGCGCAATTCAAATGCAGTTGAAAGAAGTGTCAGTGGTCAATGGGTGGCAATCATAAACGTCACATGATTTAGTGAAGCAGACACTTCATGTGAAGGTACATTAAAACGTCAGCAAGAAGATGCGGAACACTTAATAAACCAAACGTGTCACAGCTAAAACCAGAGAATAACATGCAACAACAGACAATGGATAAAACAGCATTTAGGCTACAAACAGAATAATTACAGTGCAAGACACAAATACAGATGACATAAATACATCAAGTGCTAATAAAATTTGATTATGACATTTATAGCTGAGTAATCCAAAAAACATTATTCTCACAAGCCTGTATATTAAGGCTTAATATTGATTGTTTATATTGTTCTGACCAACAAAATGTATGATGAAGCTATTAACATTTTGTCACATTGGTTTCTGGACAATGGGTATCCGAAAAGAGTTGTCCATCGGTAGTTATTTCGTCTGATTCATAGGAAATGTAATTCAAACCATAGTAAATGTATCAAACTATTTCTGCCTTACTTAAGGAACGGTTTGTATCCCAGGCTCGCAAAATAGTGAAATCGAATGGTCTTGAGTCTATCTTGCAAGAAGTAATTTTCTGGGTTATTTAACCGCTGTCTCAGTCTTTGCAGCCATGAAGGAGTCATCGTATATGTTCTCCAGTTTGTTTATCTTGTAGCTAAGTATGCCAGCAAGCCAAAAATGTGTTTGCAAAAAAAATTTGCTGTTTGAAAGTACTTGCATCATGTGTAGTCAGATATACGAGTACATGTATGTCGGTGAAACGTGTAGGACTAACGCGTTTCAAGGAACATTTATATGATAATAATTCTGCGATTTTCTGTCATCTGGCCAGTCATGATGTTAACCCTAAGTCTACTGATTTGGCATTGAAATGGACATTTTTGGATAAAACCATAAAGCATCCAAATGACTGACGCTCTGTAGAAGCCCAACGCATCAGAAGAAACGAGCGAATATTAATGAATGCTCGCATAGGAAGAGAATTGGATGTGCAAGGATTTTTTTGTGGATTACTCAGCTATAAATGTCATAATCAAATTTTATTAGCACTTGATGTATTTATGTTATCTGTATTTGTGTCTCAAACTGCAATTATTCTGTTTGTAAATGCTGTTTTATCCATTGTCTGTTGTTGCATGTTATTCTCTGGTTTTAGCTGTGACACGTTTGGTTTATTAAGTATTCCATATTGTCTTGCTGAAGTTTTAATGTTCCTTCCCATAAAGTGTCTGCTTCACTAAATCATGTGACGGTTATGACTGCCACTCAATGACCACTGACACTTCTTTCAACTGCATTTGAATTGCGTATTTGAATTTCACCTGATGAAGGCTTCGACCGAAAATTTGTGACTTTAATATTTTAATACATTTGAGTTCTACGCAGATCTTTGGATATTCTTTCCTTTTTTCACAAACTTCAACAACAATCATCCAGTCATCCATAAAAGAAGCTGTATTCGTACTATATTTCAAAGAACAACAACTCACTGCAGTACTGAGTAGAATAAAAAAATGAAATCAAATTTCTTTTCCAACTATTCCAAAATAACAACTATCTAAAGCAATAATTCGTTGAAAAAGACTTGGTCACAAATGAAAGAACCAAGGTTGGGCAAAAACTTGGGGTCACAACCCAAAACCCAAGCCCAAGCTTAAATAGATGAATGAAATCAAGTAAGCGAAGTGCATTCTTTGTATTTTGTGCTGACATAAAGATTCTTCTAAAGGCGAAAATTCCTATTGGGTCCATGAGAAGTGTGGTATTAGTGGGAAACGATTTGTTAATGCAATAAGTATAATTAGTAGGCTAAGTATGTGTTTTCTTTAATTTAACCTACACGGATATACTGACTAAATTGAGGATCTTTGATTTGATTATGATTGACTTACACATTGCTCATAGCAAAGCCATTGTTTTAATTTTATCAATCAGAAATATAAACAAACTTGATAAATATTACAGCTGCGCAGTAAGTGCGTGGTTAAACATATTTAGAATACGAAATCGGAATGAATTTATTTTTTACAACGATAATACAAACGATTACAACGAAGGAACTTCATTTGCCAGACGGACTGCTCCAATTGTCAGCAAAAATACACTGGACAAGCAGAAAACAACTGGCGACAAGAGTTCATCAACATCAACTAGCAGCAGGGAGGATTGACAGGCACTCTCTAATATCGACTCATTGCATTGAAGAAGACCATGCATTTGACTGGAGCACTGCTAAAACTATCAACTCTTGTGAGCATAGATATGGCTCTGAGTTCATGGAAGCTTGGTACTCCTCAGACCATAGAAGTGGATAATAGTACACTTTCCATGGCATTGTTAATTTCTATGCCTCAGACCGCTCCATCAACAGGTACATAGAACTCGATAACATCTATATAAATTTACGCCAAGCTATGTCATCATGAAACATTTTTCAAACTTTATACTCTTATGTCTCCCTGTGTAATTTTCATTTTTCCTCCTGGCGAGGAGCTGAAGTAACAAGCTGAAACTTTATGGCTACTATAATTTATTCCTGAAGACATCTATTGATAAAATCTTCACACTCAGGATGCAAATTTCAAATTCATACTTGAATATTTCAGAAGTAATTAGAGTCGCCAATGTAAATTTATTAGAAACATGCAGACATCGTGGGCGCTTTCGAGGCCTCTAATCATGTGATACGGCGGAATAAAAGTGACATGACAGTGAAATGTGTACACAGTTAGATGCAATGAATAAAACTCAAGACACCATAGAAATTGACAACAATAAAACCTCTAGAATGGAAATTAAGCTTCATGCAATGCACAATAACGGCACATAAATCGCACGCATTTTCACTTAGATGCACCTGCCAACGTTTGTATCATTGGGTTAGAATCAGTCACATGAGTAAATCGAAGGTTTTAATTGGTTCTTCATGCCCCTACTTAGTTCCCCCGGATGTGCCGCGACCTTGAGTCAATTTCCATTCTAGCGAATTTCAGATAAACAGTTTATTTCTATGCAAGACACAGACGGACTGAAAGATAGCACAGAGGAATATTGATAATCAAGAAGACTACCTGGGCAGCAATAAACTATATACAAACTATTTATGAACACAAAGTGGTGGTGCACGATTCGAAATATACAAGGCTTCTAAAATACGCAAAAAAGTGAAATTGAAGGATTTTTGTGAAATAGAAAAATAAGACTGAAAAGAAAAACCTTCAAAATCATTACAATCGACTGCATGCCTCCATACAGATGACGATGACTCAGGGGTGGACCTCATTGGCGACTCTACTCCTTCTGAAATGTGTTGGTCACAATAACTGCTTCACTATACTTGAATATGTTATACATGTACAATACATACTGTTAACTGAATCCCTGAAATCAAATTGCCAGAAATCTACAAGTTGCAAGTTTTCCAAGTTTCACAGGGCATTAACTAAATATTCATCTGAATAATCAATCCTGTTGCATGATAATCAGTAGTGTATAAATCTATTGCAAAACTTAGTCACTATTCATTCAAATTTCTGATTATGGTTACCGAATAGCATCCGAAATTGACTACATCTCAATTCAATTGAATGATTACTTCATGGCGATGTGGGGCCCTCCTCAATTGAATATTTTCTACTTACATGTATCATGATATCTCAATTCAAATTCACGACATTATGTACTTTAATTAATTAATTAGTTTCCCTTTGAAATTACTTGATCAATCTTGAAGTTGGATATTTTTGTGCCATTTTAGATCACTATTGAAACACTCAGAGAAAATATGCACCAAACACTTAATTGTACTTAAATTGAACTTAATTGTATTTAATGTAATTGTATATTATTGTACTCAATTAGTAGGTACTTGACCCAATAGTGATTGATTAAAGATTTGCAATTAGCAAATTGATAGTGAAATTTCGATGGGTATTTATTGAATATCACTTTAAACATATTACTGGCAAATCGCCTAAGATAGTGCGCCTCAGGACTCCGACTCCGGGTTGCAAGCATATAAAGCCTAGTTTTTTCGAAAAAACTGGTAACCTACAGCATAGTTCATACTTACCTGAACTTCTGTTTAGTGATCATTGCTGTATCAGTTATCAATCATTTTCGATGACAGTTTATCAAATGTCGCTTTAAGTTGGATGCATGTGACTCAACTCCTCCCATCCTGTTGATGTGTGCTTCACACGGTTTTTCTCCAGTCTCTACCAGACAGGAAAATATCCCCTTCTTCAAAAATATGAGTACACTTTCGATTTCAATATGCGCTTTGGAGGAGCCATCACACACGATTAACGTGAGGGTGAGAGGTAATGTTCTCAAAGAAACTAGTATTTTACTTTTGTCTCTGATGTGACCTTTGGTGTGTAGGTGTGATCGAGACTAGGAAGGCTTGTCTTCTCTACTAAATCATCGAGTGAAAAGACAATCCTTGTTCACTACCACGGTTCAATCCCTCAACTATTACAAGCTTTGCATTCAGCAGTATCTCTGTACTTTTGTTTGACGGAGAAAGTTGACATCAAGACAGTGACAGCTATGCACGATAATAAATGATTTGCTTGCATTATATTATTTCGGGTCTAGTTATAGGCCGGAGTCCTCCGACTTCGACTCCGCACCCCTGGTGCACCTGCAATAATTAATAAATACTTCCTTTTGCAAACACCATGTAAAGAGAATGATTAAATATTGAGTTGCATCCTCAGTTGAAAAACGGAAACAGAGCTGAAATGATTCTCATCCAGTAGAATCATCTCTCAATTATTTCAGACGCACCAGCTTAGGCAGTAGTGTGTTTTGAGTGATATTTGATTAATGCCGTCGAAATTTCACTGACTAGCTGATTGCAAATTTCAAATCTGCCCGGGAATGTCTGCAACTTTAAATAGGGAGAGATGTGGCCTAGGCCTGCTGATGATTCCTGATATTGGATGAAATAGCAGCTATTCAAAGTCTTCTGATAGCATTCCTAGAATGTCCCTCACCTTCGGTGCTTGAAAGTATATCTTTATCATGGCTAACAACAGATGCGAAGATTGCGTACTTACACATTGTCACCAGATATATTTTCTGCAATGTCTGCATCCTTATAGATTTTGATTGACATATTCATGCTGCTGTGACCATAACGAGCCGTGTTAGCCCAATTCTGTGCATAGGCTGCAAGGTCGTCATCCCATTCCTGAAAAGAATTAACACATTTTTCACCATCTCTTCTGCTTTGAACTATCAAATCCAGCCCCCTTGTAATAATAATAGGCATTTATTCAAGTATAGACAGCTGTGGCTGATCATGTTACATACAAGAAGACAAAGGTCTGTAAAAAGACATTACTTAAGTTAAGTCACACATCCACGTCCTTATCATTAGATTCCTCAAAGTATGAGGCAGAAATGTCACGAGAGAAGAAAAGTCGCACCACTATACGATCTCGAACTGTCTTTTATCTTCTATCTGGATTATCTCTTCTGAATATATGATAGCCATTGTTGACGTTGGAAGTCTAAAGTTAATAGTGTAAATCGGAATTAATTGTATTGCTTTCTTTTTTTCTTCTTGAGTCTATTTCATACATTTTTTGATGACTGAGCTCTTCCTGTCTGAATGACTTGAATGGCGAGTGCTTTGAGGCATAGTAAGCAAAAGCAAGAATTGGAAAGAAAGTCAAAGTTACCGAAACCAAAGATCACTTTGACTTTCTTTCCAATTCTTGCTTTTGCTTACTATGCCTTGTTACTTAGCTCCAATAAGGAAGGCTTGAAAGGCCTTGCCTAATAGAAATTCGCATTTAGCCAATACCTGGTTTTGTGGCCTCTCTCAATGTATAGAATGCACTCAAAGGATACTTTATTTTATTATTTTAGAAATCATGTTAACTGTAATCGCTGCACAATCAGTTCAGAATCAGAGAGAATCACTGAGACAGAGATTCAACAATGAAGAAAGCCGGAACTTTCGATTTTTTTCGATTTTTTCTCGCGATGATGGATAATTTGTACGTGCTCTACTTTTCATACGTGATACATTTACTTCGTAGCAATTTGTTACCTATACATGCATTTTCATTTGAATACATTTATTTATTTTGTAATAGGCCTAATTCAAAGTTTTGTAATTTTTAATTTAATTTAATTTCGCAATAACACGGATGAGACAACGAATAGGATAGGTGACTGACAACTTGCTACATGCAACCTACTGTATATTGAAAAATCATGATATGTTAAGTTTACAAGTAAATGCACTAGTTAAGATAATTAAATGAAGAATTAGACAATCATTAAGTTTGCACCTAGAAGATAAAGCAAAAATACAAGTTGGCTAATTGTAAAGAAAAATCATGATATGTTAAGTTATATGTTGATGTAATTTTGCTTTTTAATGTAAAAGTTTGTGATTATAATTTTTGCATCGACGTAGAAGCATGGTAACTCGCTTACAAAATTAAATACGTGACAGAAGTTGATTGACATCATTTGGTCTAGCCGACGTGCATTCCGAAGTTCATTTAGCGTCATCCGTCCATGAACCAGTCTGAAAACTTTGCCGGGTGCTGCACTATGCATTTTGCATTTTCCCATCATTTCTTTTTCATTGTGAATATTCTAAGGTTGATGTCAATTGCTCCCCGGAAAACAGACTAAGGTTGTGGCGTTGATATCACCCACTGCCTTTTTCCTCTTTCCCCATCTCTCCTAAGATTTTAGCTGCAGATGCAATGCTTAGATATCGAGTCATTCGACTTCTAGGATACTTTTTCAGTTGCATCTCTGTAAAATATATATGACTTCCAGAAGAATTCAATTGCCTCTCCTCCTCCTGTGGGGAATTAAGTTACAGTGGGTTTTTGATATACTTTTTCCGATCAGAGATTTAAAGTGGGGAGGGGGAGGCAAGAAAGTGATTGAACATACGACGTCCAACTTCTGAGTCAGCGGCTTCGAATACAGTATTAACAATGATTCATTATTGCCTGTCATCATAAATGGTTCATGTTGTGATGAGATTTTAGAAATTAGTTAATAAAAAGTAGTTGATGTCAATTTGTTGATGAAAAATGTAATTGATGATAATTAATGCAATTCAGGAATATTTACCACTGCTAACATGTTTGTGGCATTCGGTGCTAATCCAACTGGAGTTCCTCTCTCCTGGCCCGTGGCAATCTTGTGACGAACCGCGTTTGTCATGTCCAGAATAGATTGCTTCTCATCCGGTTTTAAACTATTATTTTGAGTGAAACCATAAGATAAATTTAGCACTAAATCCTTGGTATTCCATGAAAAATAAAGAAGTTCCCCAACAGTAGCTTGGACTACTAGACAGCCAATGAAGATGAAAATGATTAGTTGATTCTTCATTGAAACCATTCTCTGAAAATGAAAAATTGACATCGTAAATCATAATAGCAGCAAAACGTCCGAACATATGCAGTCACAAAATGAGTTATTGATATTATCCGGTCCTTGCCCTGCTATGAGGCAATTCTTCATGCAGAAATGTATTATTTTAATTGAATCTACCCTAAGTTGGCTTTCATTGGCTTTCATGGTGAACGGTCGGATTGCTCTGGGGCTCTTGCAAACTGTGCATCTGCTCGTAAGCATATCTATGATGGAATTAGATCAACGCATTACCTATACACCAAATGAGTTACAAAGAATAAGATCTCTAGGATGTACTGGACTGAAAAGACGTATCAAAAGACACATTTTTATGCTGAAAATTAGGAATTTGGAACATACCTGCCAAAACGCTCGCCTAATACCAATTATTCAAGAGCGTAGAACTAATTATGATTCAAAATACAATGATTATAGCAAAGAACTTTGCTTCAAAATGAAATATGGACTTCAAAAGTATGTGAACTTCAAAATGAAGATATTATACGGTATTTCTGTGCTTGTGTCCGAAGCATCCTCGAATATGGTCCTCCAGTGTGGCACCTCGGAATCACCAAAGATCAATCAATTGCTATTGAATCTGTTCAAAGACGACTGATAAGAATGATGGAACACATCCCATATGATTATGACCGTCTTCTGCAAAAATATTCACTGGAAACACTTAGTTCACGACGTATGAACATCTGTCGGAATTATTTTAACAATTTGCCAAAAGCTTTGAGTGAAAGAATTTTACATCGTCCACAAAAAACAGAAATATTGAGACGTAAAACAGACATCATCTTTTGTAACACCAACAGGTATAAAAACTCCTTCTTGCCATCTGCAATACAGAACTTCTCGTAATTGATTTTTAGTGCGTATACATGTATATCTTCTCCTTTTCACTTTTTTGTAAAATGCTGAGCTTCTGCTGTCTAGTATTGAATAAACATATTATTATTATTAGGTTCCAGCTTCTCAAGCTGCTTTGAATTTTTTGGTGTTTTTCACACTTCAATATTTAATCAAGTCGCTTATTGAAACAGCAATCAAGGTACTTTAGTGTTAAAGAGAGCCAGTTTGCAAATACAAGCTGAAATCAAAGATGTACAGATCTTATTCAACGAGGTGCTCAGACAGCTCATTTCTATAATTTGTTGTTGGAAAGGACAGCAACAGGTATGAAACGCAAGAATAATACGACAAAGCATTCATTGATGAATTGGCAAGAAAGAAGTCTCAAATATTAACCAGGGACACGGAAAGGACTTGTAACTAAATGTCCAGCTGCCTCCGAGAGATAACGGAATGCTAAAAGGGCCTGCAATTTCGTAAATCAGTGTTTTCAAACGTGCAATTCATCTATAAATGCCGCAGTCTATCGAATGGTGCCATGCGTGAAGCTTGAGGAGTAAGTCGATAATGTGTTCTTCATTGTAACTGTCTTTTCAGTTACTTGTTATATCTTTCTTCAAAAACATGGATGTACAGAACACGGACAGATTGATCAAATTTCTAAAATCACTCAGTGGTTGAGCAAAGTTGAGCGCGACAATGTTATGGCAAAGGTTAAATCGTTTAGACTGAGAAAGCAAAACGTATCCTCGACTGAGAAACAGGACTGCCTTCTTGAGTCAGGAAAAGAGAGAAATGAGAAAAATATTGAAGAAGATTGAAAAAGAACTACTGAACGTATTTGAAAATAACTTACATTATTCGAATTCCTTGCATCGCAAGGATTCTGAAGATGCCAAACATGGACATTTTTGATGAAAAGTGAGAATGTGACATTTTCAGTCAAAAGAGTCATGATTTTGTATCATTTTTGGATTGGTATCATTTTTTAACCAAAAAGGTCATGATTATCTGATAACTACACGATATCACTATTCTTGTATTAGTTAACCGATTTTGATGAACAGTATGTCATAAGAGAGCTCCGATAATGCTCGTTCTCTCCGTGCCTGATCACCGAACATAAATAATATTGTGCTATAATATACATATATATAATGAAAAAATAGTAGGTCAAAAATGGTCAATCAATACAGTAATAAAAGCCCAAAAGAAAAACAATCTAAACTTAGGAAATATCCCAACCGGTTGCGTCCCATTCTGGGACTTTTCAAGGCATTAATGATTTTTATTTGAAATTTGCATTTTATAGCTCACAAGATCATGGTTGGTACATAGACATGATGTAGTCAGTTAGCAATACGTATGTCCTCTGTGTGCATATGAACTGTGCTGGTCATAGCATGAAGATAACCTTTCCATAGAATTACAGGTTCTGATGTTATACGTAATGGATAAACGAGGATTTTTTAGATTTCCTGAAACAACGAGGACAAGTATCTAGTTAACTGCCCCGAGGGCATAGCCAGAGGAGGACAGAAAACTATGATAATTGACCGAGATATCAGCAAATCTCAATAAATCCACGTTAATCCGTTTTAAACTATGTCAGATTATCTCTGTGCTCACAGGGCAGGTTAACAGGGGCGGTTAACACATAGAGGTCGGATAGATTTGAATTTCCAATTTCATTACATTTCCTTTTATGCTAGATGATGGACAACCAAGCTGTGTCCGACTCCCTGCTCGATGATGCAATTTTGAAGAATTATTTGATGATTTATATGCGGCTACAGCATCAACCGGGCTCACAACATCACAGTCTATTATAATCAAAGCGTTCGCCGGGCAATTATAGCATGAATTATTGAAATCACAGGTAAAACTTGCTATCAATATTTTCTTATTTAACATATGCTATTTGATTAAGAGTTAAATAAAAACCTAGAATTTGCTAATTTTGATACCTACTACAATATAATTTATAAGATTTTTTTAATTTTTTTGTGCATGACCTATAGCATGAAAAATAATAACTTTCGCGCCTACGTGCACTACATACACTTCTGTAGAAAGCTGCGGTCAAATAATACTCATAATTCATTTGACATTGCCTATATGGTTGTACGATTATTGTGAGAACTTCAACTGACAATATTTAAATCAATATAATTATATATTTGCATCTTCCTATTCTGCTTCAAAGTCTGTGAAAAATTAGCATTTTGATATACACTGAGAATTTTTTATAGTATTCAATGAAATTCAATTTATATAACATCACATACATGCTTGTAGACCGGTACGAAACCCAGGATATACTAATTACAGCATAGAAAAACGTTATTCACCGTTCTCTGGTCACTACTTTCGTATTTTATGCGCATGTCCCTAGATATAGCGTGAATAAGCGATAGCGTCAATACACTATTTAATAGCCTATTTTGTGGGATCAAAAATTCAAATAGAATATTTTTCACCACTTAACGCATATCAGTTATAATATTAATTATTCATCATCACATAACTTTATAGTTGCCTTATTATCAATTACTCTCATGATTTCATTGATATAACTGCATAAGTAACATGCATAATTTTTCTTTATTTCAGGTAGCAAAGAATTGCTAAAAAAATCACCGGTCATCGTTGTAACTGCGTAGACGTGTCTTACCTTGAAGACAAGCGATTAAGGATGGTAACAAAAATATGAATTTGTAACTGACTCCTCATCTTCCATTGCCGTTGTTGCCTCTCCTCGACAAATATTTCCAATACCTATATAGTACCATATAGTTATATTATATATCAGTTATATCCCAAAGTAACTAGACATTTGTAAAAGCATTGCATAGTTAGAATTCAAGGAATGCCGATGTATCTGAATATACTTGTTGTTTAGCAAACAATGCATGGCGTATAACATACTGATATAATATAATCAATATTATAATATTATTTGTGATAATGTCTGGTTTATATTCATCTAATATGAGAATAAAGAAATAATCTATGACAATTTCTCACCCCAAAAATGTTGACCTTGATATATGTATGCGCCATCCTACCTAGCGTCTTTTTTCACATATACAGTTCTATATAAAAGTGAAGGCGTTAATGCAAAAGTAAGGTGAAATCTTATGCCACATCGCTCATCAATAAGAATATCTTCACTTACGTTTAGGATCTCCTGCTTACAAAAATTCTCACTCTGGGAACCGTGAATAAAATTAAGTAGTGAAATGTTTGTAGACTTTTGCTAGCGGATAATACCACTATAGCGCGTACGACACGTTGTATGAGAGGATAACTTGTTGCAAGGGCAAATGGCACGTCATGCATGTTGCATACAATGCGCCGTGTTCAAGACATTCTCAGAGCAGTCTGGGTCAAGCTACACAGGATTATTCAAACGAAACATTTTGCCTGAGATCTTCTATAACACTACATGTACTGTACATGAAAGTCGTATTCAGCTTCTGATTTGTAGCAATTTTCCCAGAGGAGCGCATGACCAGCAACTTGTTATCAACAGACAGACTGATTGTTGATTAACATGTACAGTAGCAAAAGTTACTCAACTTTACATGCAGAGGGTTAAGAACCATTGCCTGTTATGAAGGCCTATCTAACCATGGCCTTAGGCTAAATCCCTCGGGATTAATCAATTAATTTCCTTCTCTATGTATTAGATAACTATCTCCATGTAGGAGATATGCGCTGAGAATGTACGAATCGTAGCGAATGCGAGAAGAGTCGATTGTTTATGCGCATGCCTCCGCCATAGATATAGTCATCTGATACATGGATTCCTATATCGGGATGAAACACTACCGATATCTACATACATTACTTTAACGTCTTCGTCATTTCTTTTTATGTTAGAATAACTTTTTTAGAACAAAAGACTATATTTCATTCAAAGATAAAAAGGAATTTCAAGCACGTTAAAGTACAACAGAAATAATACTATGGAATCAGTTCAAAATTCTCGGTACAGCGTACTAAATTTTATGAAAAAATTTTGCAAAAAAAATCTTAAACTTAATTAACTCTGAAATCTTTGAATAAATAGTATCTAGATATCCGTGGATAATGATATCCAAAATCTCCGGTGAAAGATAGATATTTGAAAATGATAAAAAACCTCATGTCTATGTTACAATTGGTGATCGTTGGAAGTGTCAGATACATGGATTTCTATATAGTATAGTATATCGGGATGAGACACTACCGATATCTACATACATTAGTAGTCCTGTTTTGAAGACAGTTGATTGTTAAGCTTCACGATTATACTTTCTCAAAGTGACTTTCAAATGTGTTGTCGATGATTGTAGCACAAATTGTAGAACCCAAATAGAAAACAAGATCATAGTATTTCATTTCATTGTTTCCCAAAAGACGATGAAAGATTCAGGAAAATATTGCCTGCAAAATATTCAAGAATTTGAAGAGGGAATTCGGAATCACATAATATCAAGAACATCTACTCGCAGAACAACTCGCACAAATCCGGTGACTTTGTTATTCATTTTGCTCCCAGTTGATTCAATTATAGCAACTCCATGCTAGGAAAGTTGGCTGATATCAAGGAACTCCTCTATATCGAAAAGTCAAGACAGTTAAAAATGACACAGAATTATGTTGAACAACAAAGCTTTGGCTTCAAGTGGAATATAAAAAAGTTCAGCTCTTTTAACTCATTCTTTCTTACACGAATTAGCCATTCAAGGACTGGTGCATTACAACTTCATTGACATTTTGGTAAGGCTCCAAATTTTCCGTTGTTTTATTGACGTGATTAATGTAAAGACTCCAACGATAGGACTTCATAAACGGAGTGAGCATTCCGATCCTATAAAATTAATTCAGATTTGTAAACTTGATTATCTGGAACGTTTCCTTGTTGTCATGAAGCTTGGGTGGTCTCAAAATCTCTTAGCCTGAGTAGAGAGTCATTTTACGAAATGATCCAGTCCACCAAAACCCTTTGAGTATAATTAGTGTTTCATATCATTTTGTGGTTCTAAGTATGTCCTCTTCGGACAAAATCATTCGAGTCCGTTTCAGCTGGTATCGACAGTCTTCATGTGGAAAAAATTTGATATCTGTAAAGGACGTAACTGATACAGAAAGAGCAAAATGATTTCCTTTCTAAGCACTCTGAAGTGTCCCGCAGCTTTGAACACTGCTGCTGATCGCTCAGAATCAATTAATTTGGATTTTCTCGAGAATCATGCCTGAACCCATAAACTCGGACTTAAGAACAAAGTCATTATGTGTAAAGCTTAGATGGATTTATAGTCAGAAAAGTCATCATTAAAAATTGTAGTCCTTCGTGATATTTGATTTAAATCAAGTGAGAAATGACCTCGTCCGACACTGCTTCAACTTAGATGAACAGGATTATTTGCTGTATTTTCTCGCGATGGCTTGATTGTACCACCAAATTGTCTGATGGACATGACCATAAAAGCATGGAATTTATTGAAAATCCGCATAAAGAAAGTCCGAAAAATCCTTTCCACAAGAACTAATACAAAGTTTTCGGAAAACTTCTTTGCATTTGTTGGCAAGAACTTTTATCGCGATGATTTAAAATTGGACATTCATTTCAATTTTGTGTACTGAAATGATTCGTCAATTGTTGTATGAAAAATTGCATATCACTATGGAAATCTGGATGTATAGGCTATCCGTCCAAGTCTGTATTCGAAAGGTGCAGAAGTCGTCTAGCAAATTTTCATGTATTTTTCTTGAAATAAATAATACAAAGTTGTTTGTTAAGAACGATTGAAATGAATGGCTCCGAAAATTCTACAACTTCAGTCAATTGCGTAATGCACAATCTATCCTCTATCAAAACCATCAGTTAAGCTCGTGGAATGAGATAAAAAAACATTCATGCACTAGTTGTGAAAGTAGATGTTCTTGATATTATGTGATTCCGAATTCCCTCATCAAATTCTTGAATATTTTGCAGCCAATATTTTCCTGAATCTTTCATCGTCTTTTAGGAAACAATGAAATGAAGTAGTATGATCTTGTTTTTTATTTGGGTTCTACAATTTGTGATACAATCATCGACAACACATTTGAAAGTCACTTTGAGAAAGTATAATCGTGAAGCTTAACAATCAACTGTCTTCAAAACAGGACTACTAATGTATGTAGATATCGGTAGTGTCTCATCCCGATATACTATACTATATAGAAATCCATGTATCTGACACTTCCAACGATCACCAATTGTAACATAGACATGAGGTTTTTTATCATTTTCAAATATCTATCTTTCACCGGAGATTTTGGATATCATTATCCACGGATATCTAGATACTATTTATTCAAAGATTTCAGAGTTAAGTTTTTGCAACATTTTTTTCATAAAATTTAGTACGCTGTACCGAGAATTTTGAACTGATTCCATAGTATTATTTCTGTTGTACTTTAACGTGCTTGAAATTCCTTTTTATCTTTGAAAAAAATATAGACTTTAAAATATTAATATAAAAAAATAATATAAAGTAGGCTACAACAGTTGAGTACAGGAGAAATGACTGTGTGCATGAAAGACATCTCATGTTTTTCTTTAGTTATGACCTCAGCAGTTCTTATTAGTTACATGAGCGATACAGCATACTGCATTACAACTGAATTTTATGCTTACCAAATTCTCCTCATGTTCCAGTTGAAACCATGTCATTCTTATACTCAGTTATCACTCATAAATATACAACAGCTGCATTTATAAATATAGGATTGAATGTATGGTTTCTGCCTAGTGTAAATGATCAATAAAAAACAAAGTTTTAGAGATGTATTTCTGACGAAAACGAATGAAAGTTGAGGAAATAATCAATTCCATGTTGTTTTTTGACAGAAATCGTGCAAAGTTATCAATACAATATGATTAAAGTGACATTTCAACCAATTCTAGATCAAAAGACAATCACGCACTGCTGCAGACAGACACCTCTTAGCACGGATCATCTGATCACATTTTATCACTTGGTTGTATCAAATATAAGACAAGTGATCCATGGAAGTCATCGGTTGGTAGATTATCAGTTCAGACAAAAGTAAATTCCTTCTTCAACCGAAAGTTATATTGTAAAAAGATACAGAAATGTACACTACAATGAGAAGATAATCTACCAACAGAATGCAAAGTACAACAAGAGAGTATACACCAAGTGGCCTGTCTAGACTTTTAATTGTGTGATTGACTATCATTCCGAACATGTCACCTGGTCTTGCTGCTTCACTAGCATTTGGAAAGTATCTCAGCTGAAAATAGAATTATCAAGGATATTCCCGTACACATGGGACTTCATATAAATTCTCGATTTGTTCAAACCATTTGTCCAAATTAGTACGCCTTCAAAAATGTAGATATGATCGCCTTAGACTTATAGTAGAAAAACAACCTAATTCTTATTTTTGAAATTCAAAGGTCGTTGATGAATTTTACTTGACATTTAGGTACATGAGACATGAGAATATGGCATTTAACCCTCACCAGCCCGGCTAATTGTTACCCATTCCGCCTACCAGATTACATACATGTAGAATTTTCATCGCATATTTTCATTGGCTCCTAATTACTTAAAAGTATTAATTTACATACATTGACATGCTTGAAACATCTCCTCAGATTCTTATAATATAATGTCTACTTGGACATTGGTACTTACCGTTACCTACTTTGTAACGTAGGCCTATTGGTATGAAGAGCGCACCATTACCCAAGTTTATCTGAATTTTCCAAAATCAAATGTATGCTTTGATTGAATTGTACGAGACAAATATCCATAATCTAAGATACTATTAGCAAAGTATACTTGAAAAGGAAGTTTGATTAACTTGGTAAACCAATATGATGAGCATTAGGCTTATATAGGCCCTACAGAATTCATGCAATCAAACATATATTCGCAGCCATTCATCCCGCTTATAGGCATTACAATTCGACGGAAACTGCGGTGTTCAAGGTTATGAGCTATATTCTGCTGACTTAATGAAGACAATCTGGCCACACTGACGTTACTTGATCTGTCGGCAGCAATTGACAGTGTGGACCACGTCATACTTCTTCGGCGCTGGACTATGTCTTACAGTGTGGATGGATCTGATCTGTTATTGGTTGATTCAGGGCGTATCTGACTGGCCATGTACAACAGTTTCATTCCTGGCTGTGTTATGTGGGGTTACATAGTAGTCGATCATCTGACCAATCATTAACTGTTGCACGACTTGCTGCAGCTGATTCAACGACATCACCTGATGCAAATTTATGGTTTCTGTCTGCCATCCACCAGTGGTGAGCTCGTTCGGACGGTGTCTGCCTGCTTGGCTAATGCATTTACGCGGATGGCTTCTTACACGTTCTTCTTGAATTCCTCCAAGACTGAGGTTCCCTGGTGTGGCCCTGTTAGACGACAACATTGATCCCAAGTGGGCCGGTCATCGCCGCCGGTTCATCAGTCATGCCTGTGACTTCAGTCCGTGACCGTGGGGTAGGTTGACCTACTTAGACTGCAGTCGATTGGCTTACTAATACTGTCGTCGCACACCTATTGACCATATAATTTCGCGCTGCCATTGCAAACCGATACCTTGACTTAACTCAGGCACAGAAGCTGATATTCTTGAGAGATTAAAAGAGAGAAGGGACATAATTTTGAATAAATTCAATTACTTTAAAGAAGGAAAGATAAGGAAGATGATTGCATGGGAGGATTTACGGAAAATGTAAGTTCTCTTGTACGATTGTCTTGATTTTCTAAAAGTATTCAAGACAGTCTTTTCAGAATTGAATCTAATGGATATACGCAGTGGCGTCGTGCCATTGAGGCCAGAGCAGGCTCTGGCCTGCTCAGGATTTTGAACACATGAAATTGCCGTCCTATTTTTTTGTCTACACTTTTCCCAAAGTTGGCCTACCAGCTAACCCAACTGACGACGGCAGAAGCGGTAGGACTAACTCTCTGTTCAGTACATTTCTATCCGCACACCGTCGTCGGATGAAGTGTCATACAATAAACTGCTGCTCTCATTGATGACTGCGCCTAGCCACGGTGCTTTGCCTAGCCGAGTCACAGCGACTGCTTTGAATGAAATCACGTGATTTCTGGCAACTGCACAGCGTCACCATCACCATGAAAACTCGCTTCGGGATTAGCTTGAGGCTATTTTCCCCACAATGTGAGGCGGTTAGACGGACAAGGTCACCTGACTGCACGCAGCCGCATGAAGTCACAAAAGTCGATCTGCTCTTCAATGCGGTCTCATTTCGAGTCTCTGAGTCATAGACTCTGACTGTACGGCTGCCACTTGTTTGTAACATCATTGCTGAAGACTTAATAAGCTGTCTACGTCGGTCGTCCATGTGCAAGTTACATGTATATCCTCCTCCTCCTAGCAACTTGAACGAAACATATCAATATACATTTTAACCGAGCTCATTCCACAAAATTTAAGACCGACTTTTGTTTATACACTTTATGTATTGATCTCAGAACCGTGAGCAAGCTTATAAAGTTGAGAGCTTTCTTCCATCTATCTCCGCCGTCCTTTTTCATCGAAACATCAAAATTCATTTCTCCGAGTTCGAGCATATATGTCGGGCATAGAGGAACATGCAACTACAAGAACGTTACAATGAAAATCATCATCCAAGATATCTAAAACATTCTTGCACGAGTCACGACGAATGACATCGCTTCTATGAAATGTGCTGACAAGTGTAAAACGCATCCTGTGAATTTTGTGACGTTGACTCTAATTTTCGTCGACATTATGCTGCAACTGCAATTGGATTGAATGCACAGCTAAGGTATGTCAAGAAATTTTAGACACTTCATCGTTTCTACATTTGTATGCAGGCCTATATGTTTGGATACAAGCCGATTATGAAGACAACATCTAATTTATAATTTCAGCAATGTTCTTTCATGAAGTAAATGCAGAAGCAAAGTCCTTGTCTCTTTTGTATTTCTACACATGTACATACGTGCGCTGTACATTGCACATGCAAGGGAATGGAAGGGATTACTTAACATATTGAAGAGGAATGTAACTGAGGTATCGAAAAGTGATTTTCTAGAAATTATTTTCGTAAATGCTAACACCTGTCCTCGCAAAATTTTTCTTGAATCTACACACTTATGATTTTTTGCATATTGTAGATGATGTATCGAAAAGTGATTTTTTAGAAATTATTTTCGTAAATGCTAACACCTGTCCTCGCAAAATTTTTCTTGAATCTACACACTTATGATTTTTTGCATATTGTAGCTGATGTATCGAAAAGTGATTTTTTAGAAATTATTTTCGTAAATGCTAACACCTGTCCTCGCAAAATTTTTCTTGAATCTACACACTTATGATTTTTTGCATATTGTAGCTGATGTATCGAAAAGTGATTTTTTAGAAATTATTTTCGTAAATGCTAACACCTGTCCTCGCAAAATTTTTCTTGAATCTACACACTTATGATTTTTTGCATATTGTAGCTGATGTATCGAAAAGTGATTTTTTAGAAATTATTTTCGTAAATGCTAACACCTGTCCTCGCAAAATTTTTCTTGAATCTACACACTTATGATTTTTTGCATATTGTAGCTGATGTATCGAAAAGTGATTTTTTAGAAATTATTTTCGTAAATGCTAACACCTGTCCTCGCAAAATTTTTCTTGAATCTACACACTTATGATTTTTTGCATATTGTAGCTGATGTATCGAAAAGTGATTTTTTAGAAATTATTTTCGTAAATGCTAACACCTGTCCTCGCAAAATTTTTCTTGAATCTACACACTTATGATTTTTTGCATATTGTAGCTGATGTATCGAAAAGTGATTTTTTAGAAATTATTTTCGCAAAATTTTTCTTGAATCTACACACTTATGATTTTTTGCATATTGTAGCTGATGTATCGAAAAGTGATTTTTTAGAAATTATTTTCGTAAATGCTAACACCTGTCCTCGCAAAATTTTTCTTGAATCTACACACTTATGATTTTTTGCATATTGTAGCTGATGTATCGAAAAGTGATTTTTTAGAAATTATTTTCGTAAATGCTGACACCTGTCCTCGCAAAATTTTTCTTGAATCTACACACTTATGATTTTTTGCATATTGTAGCTGTATGATGCGCAATGTCTTTCTTTGATAGCTCTTTCTTGGATGGATGATGGATGGTTTTGTGATACGACAAGCTAGATCGGCTAAGTGCAAATCCACCGCCGTTGGCGAGGATGGAGATGTTGCGACTTCATCGAACAGTATAGAAACGGAGATGGATACCTCTGCCATTGAAGAAACGGATCATTTTATGATACCCAGTCATCGTTTGGAGCGGGATGAATATATCAGGTAGGCTACATATATTTATGAATAAAATCCTATTTTTGACACTAAGGTTTATTCTTTACATATTGCAGACGTGGTCCTATCCGTGCAGAACTGCAGAATTATCCCAAAACGAATATTAACAATTGGCAGAGATCTTTCCAATCAAAATGGTTTGCTGAACGACCATGGTTGGAGTATAACTGTCAGAAGGATGCATCATTTTGCTTCCCTTGTCGAGTATTTGGACAGCCAAATTCTGAGCTATCATTTTCCGTTGATGGGTACCGTGATTGGAAAATGGCTCTTTCAAGGAACAGAGGATTTGATAGACATACCAGTAGTAGCCAACACTGCTTCAGCATGGAAAAATGGAATCAATGGAATTCCAGCACACCAGTACATGTTCAACTAAATGAGCAACAGCGAATTTATATTGAGCAAGCAAAGAAGGACAGAGAGAGTCGAAAGAACATTCTCCCCATCTTATTCGATGTGACAAATACAATTTCTCGACTAAGATTGCCTTTCAGAGGTCACGACGAAAGTCCAACCTCATCAAACCGGGGAGTATTTTTGGAAATTGTAAACTTGATTGGGAGGTGGAATGAACAACTGAAAGCACATCTGGAAAAATCAGAGCGAAATCCCAAAGCATGGCCTAGTTTTACATCACCAACCTCTCAGAATGAGATGATCCATAGTAGTGCTCAACTTCTTCGCGAAGATATAGTCAAGAAAATAAAGGATGCTGTGTACTTCGCCATATGCCTTGACACTACTCCTGATGCAAGCAAGAAAGACCAGCTCTCAATGATTATTCGATTTGTGAAAGAAGAGGGTGACGTGATTGAAGCCTTGCTAGATATGTCACATGCAGAACACGCTGACGGTGAAAGCCTGTATAACCAATTGTGCTCATTATTGAATAAATATGACCTAAGCATGAGCAAATTGCGTGGTCAGGGATACGATGGGTGTGCGACAATGGCGGGGCAATATCGTAGATTACAGGCTCGTGTGAAGGAACATTGTTCAGAGGCACACTTTGTACATTGTTATGCCCATCGCTTGAATTTAGTAGTTGTTGTTACCTGTTCGCACAACGTTACTGCACGTAACTTTTTCGGTGTTGCGCAGAAATTGTACGATTTTATTGAACACTCCACCAAACGACACGGTCTCTTTAAAGAGATTCAAAAAGATGAGCAGTCTAAGGATGACAATGATGAGACGGTGCATCATACAGGTACATTGACGTCAGTGAGTACTACTCGTTGGTGTTCACGTTCCCAAAATTGCACTGTGTTGGCGAACAATATCACCGCAGTTGCACGGACGCTAAATGACATTTTGACAGATGCAAAGTACGACTCAGATCCTGCTGGAAATGCGATTTCTCTTCACAATAGCATGAATTTCAAATTTTGTCTCTGTCTAACAGTGTTCGTTGAAATTTTGAAGCTTTGTGATAATGTATCAAAATCTTTGCAATCATCCAAGATAGACATTTCTTCTGCTGTATCCCTTGTTGAAGCATTGATCGCTGCAATTCAATCTCAGAGAAATCAAGAGAAATATGATGAATATTGGGATCGAGGCGAATCAATGGCAGCAAGCATTGGCGTTGAAGTTATTGCTCCCCGTCGCAGAAAGGTGTCCTCAAGAATCGATGCAAATTCTGCAAATCAGACCTGCTTTGATTTTAAACAGGAATGTCGCGTTGAATTCTACTATGAGGTCATAGATCTCATGCTCAATGCTTTGCAATCACGATTTAGTATTGAACTAACTCCACTATTGAAATCAATACAAGCTCTTGAGTCGCCGTCACTTCAGAATTTGAATTTTTTGTTGACACTGGCAACATTTTATCCCCGTGATATTCCATGTTCAGATACGCTTAAAGCGGAATACCAACTTTTTGTGCACCATTTATCTTCAACGCAAACCGCACCAAATGGCATGCACAACTTATATTTGTATATGGTAAATAAGAATCAGCACAAAATGCTTGCATCTTTAGCCAAGTTGAACCGCCTTGTACTGACTTTGCCCATAACATCATCTTGTGAGCGTTCTTTTTCCGCGTTGAAGTTTGTTAAAAACAACTTAAGAACCACAATGAACCAGGACCGTCTAAATGACTTGATGGTCATTGCAGTTGAAGCAGCTCGATCCCAAAAGCTATCACTGGCCGCTTGCCGGGACTACTTCTGGGAATCATTTGCTGAGCGTCGCAAATAGCTTTTCCACTGTGCGAAATCTATCATAAAAGCAGCTCTTTACTTGTGGTCTCTATATGCCTATCTACATGTACCCGTAGATTTAAGATTTAGGACATAAAATTAACTAGGCCTATACAAGAAAAAATCAATTGTATGTACGTGCAAACAGTGTATTTCAAGACCAGTCTATACTTCAAGTTGTAAATTGGCTTTTCTACATTGTAGGTATGAAAGCATTCTGATTACACTTAGTGTTAGTAGCCTAGCATATCAGCAACATTAGGCCTATACAATTACAAGTGTGCAAGCTGCTTTTATGAAACATTTCAAATGTAATGCATGCAGTTTACTTGTACATGTAGAGGCCTATACCGGTAGGCCTACATGTGTATTACCGGTGTATACAAACACATAATTGTGTGACGTTTGCTTGTACATGTACGTGTATAACACAGAAATTTCCTATTCTCGTTTTTATTGCTAGATCTAACAATGTAAGTTCATAGCTTATCCCAAGTTTGTGCTTGTGCCATGAAATCCAAAGACGATTGATGAAATCCATGATACCATGCCGATAGATTTTCTTAGAATCATTTTTTGTTGACGTTTAGTTTACCCTCAACCAATTTAATTTTTTGTGCATGAACTGCCTTCATAGCACCGAAATTTGTTTTACCGATTTTTGTATGACTGAATCCAAAGACGACTGATGAATCCATGCCATGCCAACAGATTTTCTTAGAATCATTTTTTGCAAACGTGTAATTTTCCTCATAACCAGTTGTACTTTTTATGCTTAATTGTTAGACTTCACAGCACCATTTTTACAAACTTTTTCATCCTCGTTATTTTTTTCTTGATCATAATGAAACACATGCATTACACCACCTTGTTCCTTGTTTAGGCATACACAGTGATATTTTGTCTGCATGTAGACCTCTTTTAACAGCATCTGCTTTTTTGAATTGTTTTCGATCCACACCACTAGATTTTGTGAGAGTACCAGCTTATAATACTCAGTAGGTAGATTGTTTCCCTTTTCAATCGTGTTTTCGAAGATTGAATTGTTAAATAGCTGAGTTTCAGATATCTCCAAAGCGGTGTGTTGTCTACGTGTATCACGTAATTTTTCAGAGATAATGAAATATAAAACTTGTTTATCTTAACTCTGTTGCTATCACTTTAAACAGTGTAAAAGGGCGAATGAATGAATTAGAATTCAACAATCAGAATAGCAAGAAATAGACAATTCAAAATATGTACATTTTGGCCTACAGGCCCATGGGGGTTGACAGCAAGGGTCACGGTCACGGGTGAGAGTCAATGGTGTGGCGTGGACCCATAAACTTATGAACAATGATGTCACAAAAATGGGCCTGCTCAAGTTTTTGCGGCGCACGACGCCCCTGGATATACGCGGTACAGAGTGGCCAAATTTGAAGAGTAGAGCTCTAAAAAAATGGACAGCGCCAAGAGAACGGGGGAAGAGCCGCAAATATTCGATGTGGTGGACAATTTAATCCTGGAAATCTTGGATAGAGACAGCCCCACCGTGATTGGACTTCTTGTTTCCGAGACCACGACAGTGCCCACTGAAAGTGTCAATTTTTCCAATATTCTCCCTGGCACCTCTGCAAGTGAGATTGGAGATGTCTCCTTCAGAGCGAGACCGGAGGAGGCACGGAAAAGTGGAGTGGAGCGCACAAAAAGCGCCAAAACAATGAAAGACTATTAACTGACGACAAGAAGCGTCTAAAAATATACCTTCAAATACTAAAATAAATAACTACTCGGAAGCACATTAGGCACGGAGCTTTTATTCCACGTGGCCGAGCTGTCATTTATCCCACTCTCATTCTTTTTGTGTTGAGTGTTTGGCAAGAATGCAAAGTGTACCTATCTTGAAAGTCTTAGGTTTGACCCAGGCAAGATTTGAACCAAAATACTAAAATTACAGTTGGAAATAATGAAGCTCGAGAAAGAGCTGAACATTGAGCATGCGGACATTTCTTGATGCTTGATATACATGTATTTTGGAAATTAACAGATGATTTTTGTAAAAACAATAAGAATCCCAATCTAAGAGAACGATTTAAGAATGAGAGTGGGGTAAGCGAAACTCAGCAACATGGAAGAAAGGCTCCTCGCCTAATGTGCTTCCAAGTATAAATAAAGTTCATTTATTTATTTTTATTTGGGATCAAAAGCAACACAATTTTCAGTCAGGGCATTAATAGTAACCCTATCCATACCGAGGGGGACGATTCGGCCCCCCTGTCGCATTTTTGTTGTGGAGCTTTTAAAACTGAACCGATTGACCCAGGCTTTTGTGACTTTTAGTTTCTGGGTATTTTCCAACTTTTCACCAAAAATCGTTGCTTTTGGTTCATGGAAAAGTTAAATTTATGGCCCGTTTTGAAAAGTGCATTTTTTGAAAGTCTGAATTTTGCCTGATTTTGCAAACATCTGTTGTGCTAAGTTTTGACAAGGCAAGCTGAATATCAATTTTTTGCATCACATCACAACTAGGTGTCCATAAATTGCACCATCAAGATAATATAGACATCAAAGATACTATAGACATCGATAAGAGTCATCCAAACTTGAATGTTATGTAAATACTACTTATTTGCTCTTCAGTAGAAATGAGTCAACTAAGTTGCAACTAAGTAGTGTTCGTTCATATTGTTTTGAAAACTGCTGCTTATTCAGTGTCATTATTCGTCTTAATTACATTATTGGAAGGTAGCAAGACCTCTTAAATTGTTTCTACAGATGAATAAAAGTAGTCAATTTTGAGTGAAAACTTTCCCTTTTCTTTCATATTTAATTTTTGAATTTAAAATCATGATGTGTAGACAAACAAGTTCAGAGCATCAAATAGCATCATTTTCCTGATCATTAATTGTCACTAATGTCATTGAACTAAAAGCACTGAATCTATGTTTGCAGTCGATGAGAAGAGAACATGAAAAAATCCGCTTAATTTTGAAGTTCAAATTTTAAATCGCCATTTAAAGCATCAAAATGCCACCGTTAGAAAGATCACATGCAGAATATTCTACCATAAAAAAATTTCATGTACAAAGGAGCAGTATTTAGGAGGCCCCCCTCCCCGGGATGGCGATGCGCTTCTGAGCTTCTGAGGTTAAGTAAGGCTGATAATGTTGTGAGAAAGGTTTTAAAGCCAGTGATGGGCAACAAGGTGGCTCTATTAACTTGCATGATTTGAATGTGACAATGCTGAAAAATATTCAATGAATTCTTGCCGACGTGTCAATTGTGAAATATCCTCCACCTCTCCGTCTACTGCCTCTGTGCTACTGTCTTTCTTCTGTGCTACTGCAGTTTCAGTTTGTCACCAATTCTATCATCACACTACTCAGTCTAAACCTTTCCTTGTGATCACCCTCATTGCAATCAAAATGCTTTCGACTTTTGAAAACACGCTCTTTCCTGTCGTTGTTGTCACGAGAATCACCGTGCAATGCAAAAATAAGAGTGTGTCTTAACTAATAGAATTTATCAGTGAAATCCGATATCTTAGTAGCTACTTAGGCGTGGTTTATGGGGATCCTGTCTTTCTTGGGGCATTCTCATTTTCTTGAGACTATGCAAGCGGTGACACATGAAAATGCTGCAAAAGCAGCTACTACCTGAAGTTGATGAGATTGGATGAAAACCTACTGGTTTCAACAAGATGGACCTGCGTCTCACTATTACATGGCCATCAAGGATGGAAGTTGATTCAACGAAACATTTTGATGACTGAATTGGTCATAGAGGAACATATGAATGATCTGCAAGGAGTCCTAGCTCAGATAGTCAATCCATCAGAATGTGGACTTCTTATATAAGAAGAGTCAATACCAAATCAGAATGTGGGACTTAGTTCACTTAGTTCACTGGAAGCATGTCGCAAAGTCAAATTCATAGATGTCACACAAAATACAATTTAAGTTTGATCTCAGAAATGTCATGATGTTCATGGTGAACACTTTGAACATTTGTAAAATTGTAAGTATTCGAAAAAATTATTTCCGTTTCTGGTTATTCATATTATAATGCATTTCTTGGTTACATGATAATAGACATATCTTGAGAATACTCACATTTTTTTATTATTCCTTATGGTTCCAGACTTAGTGGAACCAGAGTCCCGGCAGAGTCTTTTGTAGCATTCTTTTGTAGAGTTCTCCAAAAGAAATTTCTTCCACTGCAGCACTATCTATAATTTTGACAATAAATAAAGACAACAAATATTTTGACTACCAATTGTGCTGAGCAATGTTTCAATTAGGATGTACATGCACATGCATAGTGATGTTCGCATGCACAATTCCACTTTGTAGTGGGAATTGCAACTGTATATCTCATTTGTTTTGCGCTAACAGGATGATACTTGGTACTTTCGAGGTCCACTTGGTGTTGGCCCACTCAATTCTTCTTGAACCAATTTATCTCGCCCCCGCCCTAGATACTTTTTAATCCCACAGCTGAACGTCTTTGTGTGAGAAGTCTACCTTCCGTGACTTTTCCTAACTTTTAATTGCGCATCTTTTGGGAGTAAAAGATTTAATGTTGGCGAAATATTTTTGGCCGTACGAGCTAAATGAAAACTAGATACGACGCTTAAAAATCGTTGGAATTTACTTTCTGCTCTCATTTCAAACTTTTTCTCGAATAAATTAATGTAGTGTTGCATAGTAGACACAAATTAGTGATTTTGATAGCATCAATGCTATTTACAATATGATATTGGGATAGTCTTTGAATGCTTTTTAGTCTTATATCCTCCATATACTACTCATGAATAAAAAGTAGAATAATGAACATTTTCTCATTTTTTACACGAATAATGAAACTTTTGGAAAAACGCATCACTGTAATAATTGCGTAATAGTCTTCATTTAAGTTTCTTTGTGATAATATATTCTAGCTAATGATAGATAGCCAATTTGGAATGAAATTTATGTCAATTTATCTGATGAAAAAAAGACTTTTTACTGTTTCAATGTTTGAAATTTGAAATACTATTCATACAGCATCATTATACATGTATGAATCAAAGCAACAAATTAGCATTGATATAGCAAGAAACATGCCAGATAGAACACTTTCGCGTTATGTTTTAGTATTTTTAACATTCCGAAGCGATTGGTTTTGCAACAATAAAAAGCATCAAAAATTTGTAAAAAATGCGCTTTCAAATTTTGAATTGCTATTTATAGCATGGAGAAATTAAAGTTTTGAAAAACCGACTCCACCACTAAAAAGATCATGCCCAAAATATAGTATGCATGTAATTTCATTAAATTTGAGTATTCAGTTTAGGAAATCTGAGGGTGGCCGAATCGGCCCCTCCCCAGGCTGAGACAGTTAAAAAAAGCCCAGGTCAGATACGAGTAGGGTTAATCCTCGTGTCACTGGGGCCCTTTGTCACCGCCTGGCGAACTTTTTGAATATCTTTTGAACCAAGCAGGCTGTGGCCACCAGATTTCTATAGCTTACTTTCTGTGTATCATTTAACTTTCGACAGAAGGAAAATAAATTTGACATTATACTTTTGGTGTGAAATTGATTTAAAATTTGAATGTTTGGAATATTTTCAATGAATTCGGTATATTCCGGCTTCAATTTCTAATTAATCAAGTTGAGATTTCATAAACTTATTCTTCCTATCAAAACACAGACATTCACAAATGTAAAGTTTTTTTAACTTGAAATTATCTGCATATTATTTATATATTACATGTACTGGTAGTTGAACGACTGAAAGATAATGGTTTCCCTTCCAATTTCGTGAAATGGGTTTACCGATTACCTCGAAGGCAGAGAACAAGCTTCTCGGATTGGCTGCGTTGTGAGTTCCTTCAATAAGGTGGTGTCGGGTGTGCCTCAGGGCCCAGTTTTGGGTCCAATACTTTTCTGCTTGGTGGTTGGTTCCCTAAAATCGGTATACCAATGTACTCACATTGTGCAATATATTAACGATACAACTTCATGCATTCCTCTATATAAACAGGGTACAAACCAGCATGTGCTTGACGAACATCAGTACATACTCAATTGGTCAAATGAAAACTCGTTGTACATCAACCCTTCAAAATGTAAATATATCTTTTACAAGAAGACTAATCAAACTGACGATTTTCCACTGCCAAATGTTTCGCCAGCAGAAGAGATCAAGTTTCTTGGTGTCATCATCAATGATAGGTTGACTTGGGCATCGCATGTGAGATACATCTGTAGGATTGCATCAAGGAGAATGTACGCGTTACGACTCCTAAAACCTGTTTTCAATAAGACTCAACTTGCTCTGGTCTATAACGCGATAATACGACTCCTACTAGAATATGCTTCCCCTGCATTTGTGAAACTTCCGGTTGAACTCAGCAATGATCTCGAAAAAAATCAACGCAGATGTCATAAAGTGATATGTGGTTTTAGTGTTTGTCAGAACTGTAATTGTGGTCAATTTCAGTGTTTATCCGATCGGCGACAAACAGCATCAAAAGCTCTACTGGTTCAAGCCTCAACTGAAAGTCAACACGTATTGAACGGGATTATTCCGTTGAAATCAGAAAAAACGCAGAGATTCCTTCAACCATGTGCAATGACAACACGTTTTTTGAACTCTTTTGTCCCTTATACGACGGCCTTGTCAAATGGATCGATATTGTAACCTGATTGACAATTTTGTATACATGTATAACGCACTGAATTTTCGTAAATTCAAACTCATTCTATGTACGCTATCAGCAATTATGTATATGTCTAACTTATGATTTTCAATTACTTCAATAAAACATTTACTTACTTACTTACCTACTTAAATCTACATATTATGTATTGTTTTTGTACTTTTTAGCTATGCAATCAATAAGCATTTATTGAAAATTTTCAGAATCATGTTACTTTTTGTCTCATTGAAACAGATGAAATATTGGAAAACAATTGTTTCCACATGCATGAGATACTAAGCGTGTTTCAGAAAATGAAATTTTGTGCGATTTCAGTAGAAGGAGAAGGGTGAATTATTTGACCTTTGAGTTGATCACAACTAATACAGTGATGCAGTCTCACAACGCTTGATAATCATCATTTGATAAACCACCTTAGTGCATGGTTTATTAGTTATTCCACTTCAAATAGTGATCTAATGGAAATTTGTAAGAAATTGACGTTTTTTTACCTTTGACCTTCACTTCGACGGAGGGATGACCTGAAAAAAAAATAACGGTGCCTTTCTGAATATTTTTCAATGCACTTTCTATTAATTGGTATGATAGTTTGGGAGATCAGCAAGGGGCGGAATTCTCTCAACCCCCCGTGTGGCACGTTCTGCAAAATACCCCAGTGTAGTGAAGGTTTAACAATTGCAACATGAGTAAATACAATCCTGAAAGCGACGGGCAAGCGATTAAAGAATATGTTGGCTCAAAAATTTTCGGCTGAAAAAAAACCCGTTGCTTTCTGTAAGAAAAAAGAAGCACTACGTTTGCGCTTTGGCTGAAATGAATAATCACAAAAACAATTATATATACAGAATTATATTGCGATGAGGAATCTCAAATATTCTATATAATTTATAGTAGCCAAATGAGGTTGCGATTTTTCTTTAAAAGATTGCAATAATTGCATTTACATCATAAATTTCTATTAATTTGTTTTGTACATAATTCAATAAATATTTGAATATAATATACATAGGATTTAATGAAGTAATTATGATGCACATGACATCACCAAGACAGCAGCAAATTCATTGTAACATGTGTACAACGTTACTCATACTTTATACCTTTTTGTCTTCAAGAAAGAGAAGTCACTCTATGCCAACTTGTGAAGCAGAGTGCGCCGATCATCACCGGCTAAGTATGTGGTAATTACATCAGACACTTGCAAGAAATTGTCCTGAATCTTTTCAAAGCAGGACATATTAATTATGTTTTTTATATCTTTTGCAACTGTTTTCATTTTCACATCTTTCATTCATCAAGGGAAATATGATTCAAATACAGGCTTCAAATGTGAGATAATTGTCTTCCAACTTACAATAGCGTTTTCCTTCATGACACAACGCTACGTGCGGCTTATCAATTCTTACTTTAACATTGACGCCGTCATACATTTATTTCTCTTCACAGTGTGAACACACTCCTTCGACCAATGTAAAGGATAGCTACAATGACACTCTAGTTTAGCGTTTTAGCGTCTGAGTTTCCTAAGAATATCTACATTCATGAAGCACGCGCTCTTATCTGTATGGGAGTGTTGTAATCTCGAGCATGCTGAACCTATCGTCCTGATGGCAGTATATTCTGGACAGGATGGACGTTAATTGAACCTCTGTGTTGATCTATAAGTTATAGGATATTTTAATATCTACTCATAGGAGCAATGAAATAGGCTACATCGTTGACTAAATATAAGTTAGAAAAGTGTATTAAAATATAATAAGATTTAAGATTTACTGCACAACGTTTCGCTTCCGCTTCGGCAGGCACAATAAACTTCTATGTCTATCCGACACGTACATTCAGAGAGACATTTCATGATTTAATCTCAAAAACTTCCTACTGCCTACGTTCGGTGAGATTAGTTACATTGTGAATGATCGGCATCATGATCCGTCATGGATGCGTCTTAGTATAGCGTTGAAGTGACTTTCAATGAAGTGAATTGACCGCTCGGGTGGGTTTGAGTGTTCAGGAATTGGGGCCGAAGCACGAATCCTACCTGAGTTCCTGCTGATGACTTCCTAGCTGGTACAGAGAACGCAAAACCAGTCCTTTTAAGGAATACATGTAATTTCATTTTATTTTCAGTATGTATTACTCATTCTTTTGCGGTCTACTCATCTATTTTACATTAGTTTCTTGTGACTATTTATTTATTTATTTTTTGATTTGATTTATACTTTATAATTTTCATTTGTGCTATTTATTTCCTCAATTTATTATCTGTCAATTTTTTACTTATTAATATTTTTTTTTCTATCGTAACAATTTCGATATTCCATTACAGTTGTACTTCACTAATCATTTTCAGCAGTTGATCTTTCAGAATTTATCAACCTTCCATCTGTTTATTTTAAATTTTCAGTACGATCTACACTTCGATAATTACTTGGTTAGCTTATTTCCTATATTAAGTTGGGTAACAACGTGAATGATTATCTCCTTTCCCATCTACAATGAAATAGGTGATTGATAGCATCTTCCTTCGTGTACAAATTACGCTTGTCATAATTGTTTGCGAATTTTATTTTATGTAGTTAACTGAGATTCCTAGAGGATGATGATTTTCATTTAAATTATGCCCTCACCCCATTCGGATGTTTTTCCGAACCCCCGCTCCTGACCTCCCAAACTATTGTACCAATTCTGGCAAACCACACATCTATCGAAAGGGCATTGAATGAGGACTCAGAAGAACAGCATAACTTTTATTTTTCAGGTCATCCCTGCAGGTGAAGAAGCAACCCAAATCAGTGAACCTGAAACTGAGGCTAAAAGCAACATGATTCGGATAATGCTCAATATTGCTGATTGGATTCGGAACTAAAAAGTACAAATATGATTAAAAAATCATTGAAGTTTGAGTTTCAAACATGCATGCGTACATAATGACCAGATAATTTCAAATTCAAAGAATTTGTATTTGCGAATATCTTTATATTAGTAGGAAGAATCCTTTATGTAATCTCAACTTATTTCATCAGAATTGATGCCGCAATGTACATCAGAAGTGAATATATACTTAAATCAGCCAAAATATTCCAAACATTTAAATTTTAAAATAGCTCTCACGCTAAAGTACCTATTGTGCCAAATCTATTTTCCTTCAGTCAACAGTTGGGTGATACGTAGAGATATTAGAATTCTGGTGGCCATTATGGTGATTCATCTTGGATCAAAAAATGTTCAAAAAATTCGAAAGCGGCACTCAGTGGGGAGATGATTAAGCGTTATGTGGCTACATACGGACTTCTAGATAATATTGTTCTGGGCAGGAACCTGCATACATCTGGAGGGCGCAAAGATGTCTACATCAACATGCGCGAAATAGGAACTCCAAGGCAACGAGCGGTTCACGCCATAGGAATGAAATCATCGGTAACACATGGAATTGATGTTAACCGGGGTAATTGGGGTGATATCACAGTTAATATAAATTTCATGTGTTACCGATGATTCAACTTCTATGGCTTGAACATTTGCTTTGGAGCTCCTATTTCGCGCATGTCAATGTACAGATGTATGGAGTTTCCAGTCCAGAACATGTAGAAGTTCATGGGCTGAGTTATTGTGAACATATAATTATTTTGCTATTGCATGCAGACATCAATAAATTAATAATTGATCGCTCGATATTTCTAAAACATTCTAATGCAAAGCGTTAAAGCGTTCTGTTATTAGAAATATTATTTCAAGTTTCTCTTCGTGTAGTAATCATGGCAACGACATTGTGGCACTCCGGAAACATTGCCTTCATCATGTTGACGCTATTGTTGGATGCCAATTGTGTCGATATGAGTGAGCATCTAATGTACTATGTAGACTATGTAGATCAATGTGATGTAAATGTTTACAATTTGGATGAAGTTTATTTGTCATTGAACACAGTTACATGTATCACCATTCTTCACGTTGTATTCAACATGTACGCAATATCCATGCGTGTAACATTCACCAGAGTGGGAATTGGGCCTGGAATTTCGGGAACACGTTCGAGCCGAATCCGGATCACCGATGTTTAAAATAACTTCCTTTGACGACGTCTGAAGATATTCACAAATGCAAAGTTTTGGAACTCATCTTGCGTATTTTGAATTATATGAATAATTATTATCTGAATGCAATTATCTGAATAAATGTCTATATTTCTATATGTCTATATATGAATAATGTCTATATTTTGAAATTATCTGCTTATTATGTATAGCCTACATGTTTGAAATTTGAAATTCAAACTTCAGATATGATTTTTTATTATTTTTGCACCTTTTTGTTCTGTATATGATCAACAATTACTGAAACTTTCCAGAATCATATTGCTTTTGGCCTCAGTGATGATACAGATGAAATATGGGAAGACAAATATTTACACATGTATGAGATAGGGTATTTCAGAAAATGTATCATATTGCGATTTGAGTTGCACTAAAGTTTGAATTATTTGACCTTTGACCTCATCTAATGACAATTATGTGACCTCAAGGTGATTAATAATACTTTATTGTATTTCACTCTCGATGGCTTTGGAGGTCATAGAAATGATTGAAATGAGTTTGAAATGCATTATTGCCCGGCATTGGAGGGTATATAATGCACCATTATATGCCCGCCAATTTCACATAGAATTCTCACCGTACCAGATAGCCATGAACCGTCGTCCGTCACTCCAGCTTGAGAATCCATTAATGAATGAATTGGTAAAGTGATATTTCAAATCATTTTTAGATAGAAATCTGAATTTTAAATCTATTCACATTTGCAAACATTCATAGACCTTCAAACTTTTCATGAATTACCATCTATTGAGAGAGCAAACTTTCATAGACTTCAATAAAAGTCAATCAGAGATTTCTTCATCCTCCCATTATCTGTGACTAACACTGACTGATCAAGAATTGCAGTATTCATAGACTTCTCAGGAGTTACATACAATAGTATTATATCATGGATTTTGCGGGCAGAAATATCAGACAGTCTCGGCTGCTAACGCCTATGTCTGATATCACTGCCCTAAAAATCCATGATATAATACTACATTGTATTAACCACCTTGACCATATCTTTCTTGCGGTTAATGTATGGTTTATTAGCATTATATTGTCATTTTCCATTTCAAATAGTAATCTAATGGAAATTTGTTAGAAATTGGATTTTTTTCCTTTGACCTTCATCTCAGCCCAGGGATGACTTGAAAAAAAAATAATGCTGATTTTCTGAATCCCCTTTCAATACACCTTCGATTGATTTGTGGTTTGGTAAAATTGTTACAATAGATCGGGCCCTCTAATAGTGTATAGGTATAACCAAGAGACCGAGACCAAGATTCGATCCTCGGTCAGCTGATTCTGAAAGTAAATCGTCTCATGAAGAAATTGAAAGAAATAATTTAATAAGATTTGTGCAATAACATCGAAAACTCGGGTTCTATGTGCCTGCTAAACGTTAATGAATTGTTCTAACCACAGAATTAGACAGGTCGTCTCTTCTTCCGTTTGACTCATAGAAATTGACAACAATAAAACCTCTAGAATGGAAATTAAGCTTCATGCAATGCACAATAACGGCACATAAATCGCACGCATTTCACTTAGATGCACCTGTCAACGTCTGTATCATTGGATTAGAATCAGTCACATGAGTAAATCGAAGCTTTTAATTGGTTCTTCATGCCCCAACTTAGTTCCCCCGGATGTGCCGCGACCTTGAGTCAATTTCCATTCTAGCCAACTTCAGATAAACAGTTTATTTCTATGGTTTGACTAGATGGGAGGCATTGGAACATGTAACGTAAATGAAATGGCACATTCTCCTGACTAAATACCATGGCTATCGAACAATGAGCAGCCAGTTCAACATTAAACACGTCAAATTGTGTGAAGTTTCAGTGACTGTTATCAACCGGATCACACAGCAAAGAGACAGACGATGTCAAGTTCTACAGAGAAGTTTGTGAACGTATTTTCATGCGCCTGCTAACTTTTTTTAAAATTATCGGAGGGCCCAACATTATCGAGAAAACGTTTGCGCAATGATCTGAATTCTTCGAATCTGAAGGAGTCATGGCGATCGGAGCATTTTGGAGGAATTCACAGCAATCCGCAAGCGACGCACGACTATTTTTCCTATCTCTGTAAGATATTAAAAATTTCTTTTTGCCCACTTATTAAGTTCCTGCATGTACCATCTGTTTGAATCAGTTTGCAGTTCTAGCAAAGTGATACGATTAAACAATCTAATTCTGTGAGTCTAACCCTCCTTGAAATATTCTGCTTCCATTTGGCTTTCATTAACCCTCGCTTTTATTTAGCTTTATTTAGCTTGATGTTTGCCAGAAATAGAGCAAGGAGAGAAATGTCAAGGCCCCTTGCCTAAGAGAATTAAAAAATTCCGCATCTGTGAAAGTATGTGACGGTCAATTTCGACCTACTACCCAGCTGTAACATGAATTATCCTGCTTTGATTAATTTATGTCATCTTACAGAATCTGGATATAGAAAATTGTGAACACAATTTATGGAAATACAAAACCCCATTTGTCAGTTCCCGCAAACAAGCGAAATGACTTCACCAACATTTTAACGATTATATTTTGGAACAGCAACAACTTCTGGAAGTTCCACAAACAATGGTGGGATTATTTCCTTGTAGATACTTCAATTGCTGTTAATATATTTGTGAGTGGTGTGGCTGATGTTTGTACGATTTATTTGATTTCAAATCAAAAGGAAATAGTCGAAACCACCAAGTGATATGACAAAGTTTTAAAATATTCGTAATTTTGTAAATGTATGATTGGGTATAAGTCATTTATTTCTTCCAGAGAGCCAAAATCAAAAATATTTAACATCATGGTAGAAATTGACAACAATGGTCTGTCGTATACGCGTAGTTCATTGAATATCGAAAGAGAATGACAGCTATTAAGTCAATACAAGACACCAACACCCTTGATTCCCCGACCGCACTCGCCTGACCTAGGAATCGAACCGAAGTCCGCGGTGGAGAAGAGCTCGCACCTTCTTCACTAGGCCACGCTGACGGTTCAAGAGGAATGCGAGTGAAGGCAGAAGTCATCTTTAAGTGATATCGACAGCATATTGTCGTATTATTATTGACAGAACGCTCACAGCGTTCATATTGTAGCGAGACAGCATATCAGCATGTCGTCAGCGTGGCTTAGTGAAGAAGGTGCGAGCTCGTCTCCACCGCGGACTCCGGTTCGATTCCTAGGTCAGGCGAGTGCGGTCGGGGAATCAAGGGTGTTGGTGTCTTGTATTGACTTAATAGATGTCATTCTCTTTAGATAGCATGGTAGAAATGTTTAGAATGCAAGCTTCTGTGGAAATCATGAGAGAATATCATTGTACCTTTCAACATGAACTAGTAAAAGCTACAAATCCTGAAAGGTCTAAACTGAATTTCGTCATAAACTTCATAGTATGGGATTGCGAACTTACTGATTCCTGTAAGACAGAAGTAAAAGTTGTCGATGAAATGGACCATCCTCATACTGCAGGTGTTTGGCCACAAAATCCACCACAAATGATCTAGAAAAACAAAGATTTTGTTCCCTGTTCGTACTAGCTCGTGTCAGAAAGCTTCTCACCACTAGCCTCCTCGAAATGCCTTATAATTTCACCACCAGCAGTTACTAAATGGCTCCAAACTCAAACTAATTAGAGGCAAACATTTTTCCGATGTCCTGAGAATTTCCTAGTTAGCTTTGTTAACTTTTGTTGCCATGTTTCGTGACGACTTTTGTGCAAAGTGTTTACGATACATTCTTATATTCTATGCCCCGTCCGTCCTGGTTTCTCTACTCAAATTCAGGTACGGATAAGCAATAGATTATTGGAATACTTCAGAGACAAAGATTGGTGCAAAATTTTAGACTTCAATCTTCATAAAGTTCACTGCCAAATTAGGGCACTGATGCATAGCAAAGTGACTGAATAAGCGAGACTTCAAGTTGCCAATTCACTTTAATGATAACATATCTTTATTTCAGTTAATACAAAAATCATTTTTATCATTTGAATCAGTTTACAGCTTATAACCTGCTGTGTGGACAAATTCAAACATCTTATACCTATACTCCCAAAAAATTGAAGGGGCCGGAAGTATAAGGGGATACGCCACATTTTTTCAAAAACAGATGTTTCACCCCATGTTAAGATAGATCTGGATGCTACCTTTGACTGAGTTACGCGATGATAGGAGGTCTTCGTGTATGATTTCCAGAAAGTACAAAAGGGGATAAACCACTATCTGTACTTTATGGTAGGTACTTTATCTGTACTTTATGGTTTATTTATCTGTACCTACAAGGTCCAAGGCAAGAAATGTGCCATCATGTCGTTGTACAATGGTCGAATGCAACCTGGTGAAAGAGAAAAATTCAAAAGTAGTACCCATGTCCTCCTTCCAACTGGCCACCTACTCATTTATGTGATCGAGACTTCAGGCACATGGAAGAATCAAGTCGAGGAGGACACCATGTGCATTGACTTTTCTCTGGAATAGGCCGAAAGGATTTCTTCCGTCAATAGGTTTCAATAACAGATGTTGACACAAGATTTCCGACCATCCAATGAAACGAGCAATGAAAACATGGGGTTCTCAAAGCACAAGTTTTCAGATTTGACAATGAAAATCCGGGAAAGATGTTGATAAGGTTTCCAAAGATGTTGCTTCAAAATGCGCAATGTGGACTGAGATATAGCAGTTTTTACAAAGATAGAACAAATTTAAATCAATCTAATCCAAATTTCAAAACCGATTTTGATCTTTAATTTTATGGTTGAATGCCGTCAATTTTCTGAAAGATAGTGATTGTGCACTAAAAGTTTTCATAAAATTACACAATGTGAATAAAGATTTCTTTGAATGAAATAAATTAACTTAGACAAACGGATCAAATTAAATACTGCTTCAATTAGCATTTTTTGAAAGATAATGGACGCATAGTGAATGGGAAAGCTTTGGCAAAGATACTTCAATGTACGGCAGTTTTCAGTATCAGCACGTAAAAGGAGATATGCCACAAATTGGGTTACATGTTTTCATCTGGGCGCATGTATGAGTTAATCTCATGTGTCTTTAGCTTCGATACTTGATCAGCTGATAATGCATACGCATAGGCACGTAATCTCTGATGTTCAACGGACTAGCGTGCATAGTTTTGTGCGGTGATATTTAAAAGCCTTTAAATTGCTCTCCTGTAAAATTGCGGAAATGTGGCTTATCCCCTTATTCGCCCAAGCCCTTACTTCAATACAAGAATCATTCGCTTCATTTTTTCTGCTGTCTGACTGCTGTGTCATAACTTCCAAGAGCGAATGTATATAAAGAAGCTTATGGGCTTCACAGAAACACTAGAAGTTATTTGATCAAAAAAAGAAGCAATATTCAATAGATAGATTTTCAAATAAATTTATTAATTGGTTTCCTTGCATTTAAATATTTCACAAAATTTTGTACATAAATTATATGCTGTATGTAGCTCTTCTGATTTCAAGGATTGTCATAGACTTGATTCAGCTCAATTGTATTCTGAAGCACTCGTTTGGTGACTCGAATCGGTTACAAAAGTGTTGTCACTTACAGCTTGTTTTTCCTACATCTTCCCCCGAAGCATGTTCAGATCGCTCATGTTTGCAAGACCACAAAATCTTATCACAATCAAGTCACAAATTTGCTTTTTACTTCGTTGAAACATGTGCGTATGGCCTATGAAATATGTGCAGATGGCCTATCTGTGTTTCTGCTTCCAGACAGGGTGTGCTTATTAACTTTGGATTCTAAAACTTATTTGTGTTTTTTTCTTGAACTCGTAAATATGTGTCAGCTTTTGCTATAACAAATCTTCAATTTTTACAATTGTTGTGTTGCTGTGTGAAAAAAGACAAGTTATAGAAAGCAATGAAAGATCTCAGATGGTGAGAGGTGTCTTTCACTATGCATGAAGAACGTGCTTGGAAGCAGTTTTGATGTTGTTGAAATACATTTCTGTTCTGTTTCATTTGTGATTTCGTGCAATTTCAGTACAAAATCCTCACGTTATGAATCGTTTTTGAAAGTTATTAATTAGTTAGAAAGACGCGTTTTGAGTGACATGTCAGACTTCATTTCAAATGCGCAATGTACGGATGAGATACTCTGCTTGGCGAGGCAAGCCTAGATAGCTCAATCCAGCGAGTTGCATGAAACATGGATTAGACAAATCTCTCGCTGATGTACATGTAGAGCTACCATTTCATTAGCGGAATATTCATAAGTAGTTTTCATTGCATTGTCTCCCAAAAATGAAAATGACTGACAATATAATTGCATTATGCAATGTATACTCATTGACAAAATTTTTGAAACATTTACTTCTTTAACTTCTTTCATTTTTGACTGGTATATACACTCAAGGAACAAATAAAGTACCCGGTGGAAAAAGTTATCTTAACAGTGACAAATTTATCATTTCAGTCATTTTTTTCTACTCGTTGGTGTGAAATATGAACTTTAGAAGTTAATCAATAGTCAAACCATTAGTCCTCAACCACACAGCGAGCTTTTCCAAGCGTTTTGCAGCAAATACAAAGTCATCATTGCAGCATTTGTAGACTTCCATAATGCACGCAAAGCAAACTAGAGCGATTGATGGCTTGCGGACATGCGTTTACTCGAGACGCTTGGGACGCTCGTGTTTGCTTTGCTTTCAGTGTAGCTGAGGCCTAATGCTATGATTCCATTCATTGTTCTTTCATGCATACCGAGCTCTACTCTGTTCAATCCGCTAGCTACATACACCACAATCATTGACAGTATCGTAACATTAGCAAATTAGTCATGGCGACACGTGGATGTGATTTGACTGAATTCCAGAGAGGTCAAATCTACGCCTTAAAGTTTCATGCGAATTTTTCAAGACCTAAAATTGCTGAGTGCCTCGAGATATCAGAGAACACAGTCAGAAAGTACCTACAGAGGCTATCAGCTGGTGGAGATGCTAAAGCAACCAATCGAGCTTCTTGTGGCCGTAGGAAAAGTACAACTCAAGAAAATGACGAGGAAATTTTAATTTTCTCTTCGAACCATCCTTTTTGCTCTGCCAGAGTAATTAACCCATTAACGACCATGTTCCCGCTGCGGGAACATTCTTTTAAGACATGATTTTGAGCATTAAAAAACACAATAGGAAGGAGTTGGGCGATAAAAATATACAACAATGATCCAAAAAACATATGTCTGACAGTTTCATGGTGATATAGCCAACAAGTTGCGTCATGGAGAAGGAGAAATCCATTTTTTTGGAAAATCATTTCAAAATTATCAATGGTGCTGATCAAATGCCTTCATAATCTAAATTTGGACCAACAAATCACATCAGACCGATGAGTCATGAGGTCCTGGCATGCTCCACCCATTGGTGACATATCTTTTGAAAAATTGATTATCTACTTCGATTCCCAGTTGTTTGAAAAATGTTCCCACAACGGGAACATGGTCGTCAGGGGGCTTGTTCACTAGAGTTGGTCGGCTCTTTTGATTGATGCTCTGCAAGCAATTTTATCTTACACGTGCGGCTACTTGAGTGAAGTTTCCGCGAAGATTGACTGTAAATTTGATGTTTCTGTGAGTTACATGCTGCAGAAAGTGGTTGTAAGTGTACATGTACACGTGCATGCATGTTTATTTTGAGTGTGATAAATCAAAGCTATTTCCGCCGAAGAAACGGCGAAACAGTGTAAATGAAACACTCAAATCTCTCTGACCCTTGACTGTGCCTTGCGCTTGCATCAATAATTGGGTCGTAGGGCAATCCCCAAATTCTCAGGCAGACTATGACAGTGTTAACAACCTCATTGTACTGAGGATATCGGACAATTTTGATACATTGAGAGATAGGAGTTTCCACAGCATAGTCAAGCTGCTGAACATTGATATTTTCTGTATTCCAGTCTTCTCACGAGTTCACAGTCTTTCTCTACCATAGTGTGCGCTGATAGTTGCTATTTTGAACTAGTGTGCTCTATAAAGTCATTTTCTCGTCTGCTTGAGAATAGTTCAGCGAATCTCATTATGGTGAAGAAATTGAAGTTGTTGCAATGCTAGAAGATGACGAGTCGTTTGTGAGTGCAGACATTGCAATACAGCCACCTGGAGATGGAGATTATTCAGAGGAAGACAGTGCAGATGAGGACGATTTTGACATCAATCGATTGAGCGGCAATCAGCTATTGGCCGAAGCTGACGTTCGAATAAATTACGGTGATCGAATATCTGATACCATGGATGATGATTCACAAAGTGAGTCCTTGGGCGATGCCTTGCAGACTAACACCATCCAAGACGACAGCATTCATAGAGGACGTTTGAGTGATGAAAAGCCTCCACTGCTGACTGATTTGAGATGGACTAATCGTGACATCAGATCAAGGAATTCACAGAGCACTCCTGAAGTGAACCACTTAGAGGAAATTGGGACACCTCTCTCTCTGCTCGAATTGTTCTTTGATGATATGTTGATCTCACGCATTGTTGACTTTACAACGTTATACGCACGAAGAGAGAAAAGTGACACAGAGTTTGGCATCACAAAGGAAAAATTTCGCTTATTTTTGGCAATGCTTTTGATGAGTGGGTGCCACAGATTGCCAGATCGTCGATTGCATTGGAGTCTGTCTCCGGATCTCTTTGTTGCTGCCATGTCGGACACTATGCCACGTAATGAGTTCGAAAGAATTCTACGAAATTTGCATTTATGTGATAACTCGAATTTAGAGAAAAGTGACAAATTTTCAAAGCTGCGTCCTCTCATCACAAACCTCAATGAGAAGTTCTTGAAGTATTCTTCAAATTGTGAAACAAAATCCGTGGATGAATCCATGATTCCTTACTACGGCTTCCATGGAAGTAAACAAAGAATCAACAACAAGACTATCAGGGTAGGTTATAAAGTTTGGGTACTTGCAGAGGACTACGGGTATGTGATTCAATTCGAACCCTACCAAGGGGCTAAAACAGGGCGGCATATCTCGACAACAACATGGGGACTAGGTGAGGACGTTGTTTTGAATCTAATGGAGCGCTTACCTCCAGGTCAAAGCTACCATGTATACATGGTTAACTATTTTACCTCATTCCGGTTGCTTTCCTATCTCGGAACAAGGGGCATTAGTGCAACTGGTGTAATCAATAGGAAAAAATTGAGCAAGTGTGATATCATGGGTAACAAAGATCTTGAGAAAAAAGAACGAGGACATGTGGAACAGGTGACTGCAGAACAGGATTCGACAACTATAACAGTTGTAGGTTGGAATGACAACCGAGCTGTCTACATTGACTCCAACTGTCTTTCATCCAAACCAACAAGAAATGTACAAAGATGGAGCAAGATTGAGCGAAAGTATATTCAAGTGTTGCAGCCAAACCAATTCCATTGCTACAACCAGTGCATGGGATACGTCGATAGAATGGACCAAAATGTTGCAAAGTATAGAATCGGAATTCGCATGAAGAAATGGTGGTGGTCTCCATTCGCATGGATGCTGAATGTGGCCTTGTAAAACTCTTGGATTCTTTATCGCATCAATAAGTCATGTGACAGTGCTCAACTAAGTTTGCTGGACTTCCGACGTGAAGTCGTGAGCTCCATCCTCCTGAAATATAAAACCAGTCGAAAGCGATCATATTCCTCTGCTGCAATTTGCAATGCTCCTTCAGAGGTTCGATTTGATGATGTGAAGCATTGTCAAACTCCCGCACAAAAGCAGGGTAGATGCAAAGTCTGAAAAACGAACTTTAGAAGATGTTGTGCAAAGTGCCGAGTAAATTTGCATGATGAGTGTTTTGAAGTGTTCCATCGATACTGACTTAAGTTATGTATGCTACGGTATGTCTTCCTGTGTTTCGCTAGTGGGCGCGCTTGAGATCACCTACACGCATAAAGCAGTTTACAGACTTGATGTAACATTTGAATTTCAAACTGATAATACAGGTTCCTATGATTGATTCTGAGTTTTCGTTCTAGCAGATCTCATGGATTTGACACTTTTTATCATAGCTGCATGTTATGAAAAAATATCGCAATTTTCATAGACAGACTCTCTGCCGCCCATGTTCCCGCCACGGGAACATTTACAAAAAATCAATATATTTTTCTGCAGTGATGTGATATCTTTTTCAATGTCATTCCGTTTGCTTTTGGGTCAAGGCAATGTAATGCAAGCAGGTTCGAGATCATTTTACGTAGTTGGTCGTTAATGGGTTAAGCAAAACCTAAATCTAGAATGCACCAGAAAGACCGTAACAAATCGATTGCTGAGCGATGGTCTCAGGGCATTCACACTAGCTAGAAAGACAGCCTTGACAGCAGATCATGAACATCGCAGATTGGAATGGGCTACAGAAAAGTCATCGTGGACTTTGACGAGGTGGAAGAAAGTGGTGTTTTCTGACGAATCGAAATTTTGCTTCGGTCAGTCACGAGTACAGTATGTCCGTCGATCGATAGATCGGTACACGGATCGCTACGTCTGCCGTACTCCGAACAGATCTGTCGCGCATGTGATGGTGTGGGGTGCATTCTCAAGTAATGGACATACGAGCCTGGTGAGAATTCAAGAGAGATTGGATGCACAAAAGTACCACATCGACATCCTTGAAGGTAATCTTCTTCCAGTATGGAATACAATCATGACTGCTGTCGTTCGTCCGCCATGCCTAGACTAGATGTGCGTCTGTTCTTCCTGCAGACTTTCTTGGTCGACCAGATCCCTTCTTCTTTTTAACATCTCCTTCTGCTTTCCATCGACACCACCACCTCCAAACAACGACTCTCGATAGTTGCAGCTCTTCGGCAACACTCGCACAACTTCTACCACAACGAATCATTCCAATAGCCATACCTCTGGTAAACTGATCGTATGCCATTTTATTTTACAAAAGCTGGATTTCAGTTTACGTTTATGTTCAATTTGTAAAAGCAATTGTGACAGTTGTATCGATATCAAAATTTGAAATTTGACCACCATAGATCTTTCTCCATTCTCTAACGTGATGAATGGTAATACAAAGAAAGCGAGATATTGCATCATACCTGAGAAAAAAATGAAACAAACTTCAAATCAATGAATATATTATAACACCGTTCTCGTTCATGCAAGATCCATAATCAACAAGTTATCATTGACTTCTTCGCTTTTTCAATAACAAGGCAAAAAGCGCAGAAATATGCCACTTCCTCTTTGGCATCTTTCTCAACTGCCTTCTCCGACTTAAAAATGCAGATTGATTTTGGCACTTTAACACTAAAACAGCTGGAAATTCTGTACATCTACAACAGCGAAACCTGTCATGATTTTCATCTAAAGTCTTTCTTTTTGTATAATATGGACTATAAAAATACATAAAACTGTACTTTGCAAATTATTATTTAACCCTATCCATACCGGGCTCAGAAACGCATCGCCATCCCGGGGGGGGGCGATTCGGCCCCCTCCTTAACTTCCTAAATAATGCTCCGTTGTACATGAAATTTCAGGGTAGAATATTCTGCGTGTGATCTTTCTGACGGTGGTATCTGTTTTTTCTAATTCGTCCATCTTGATGCTTTAAATGGCGATTTAAAATTTGAACTTCAAAATTAAGCGGATTTTTTTATGTTTTCTTCTCATCGACTGCAAACATAGATTCAGTGCTTTTAGTTCAATGACGTTAGTAACACATACAATTAATGATCAGGAGAATGATGCTATTTGATGCTATAAACTTGTCTGTCTACACATCATGAATTTAAATTCAAAATTTGAATATGTGATATTGCTTTTGTACTTTAGCCTGTAGTATTGCCTAAATCTTGATTAAATTTTTGGATGCTAATTTTTAGATGACCCTCCCAAATGTTTTAGTCATTTTATACCATTTAAACATCATGAACAATCGGCCAGAATTTGAAATTTAAATTTGAAACTTTAGCCAAAATTTGATTTTTTAGAAAATGTTGTTGTCACTGAATAATATCACTATTAATGACACTGAATAAGCAGAAGTTTTCAAAACAATATGAACGAACACTACTTAGTTGCAACTTAGTTGACTCATTTCTACTGAAAAGCAAATAAGTAGTATTTACATGACATTCAAGTTTGGATGACTCTTATCGATGTCTATAGTATCTTGATGGTGCACTTTATGGACACCTGGTTGTGATGTGATGCAAAAATTGATATTCAGCTTGCTTTGTCAAAACTTAGCACACCAGATGTTTCCAAAATCAGGCAAAATGACTTTCAAAAAATGCACTTTTCAAAACGGGTCATGTATTTAACTTTCCCATGAACCAAATGCAACGATTTTCGGCAAAAAGTTGGGAAATACCCAGAAACTAAAAGTCACAAAAGCCTGGGTCAATCGGTTCAGTTTTAAAAGCTCCACAACAAAAATGCGACAGGGGGGCCGAATCGTCCCCCTCGGTATGAATAGGGTTAATGATGCACTCAGCCAGAGTCAGGACATGCCAAAATACCACGCCAATGTACATTCGGGGATGCCGCACTCTTGGTAATTACATTTCCCATTTTTGAAGCATATTCTAATTTTTTGAAGGATGTTACATTTTCAAAATTTTTCCAATTAATATTTTGTCCCTATACCCACATCCTTGTCGTGGGTGACATCCAAGGGACCACCTGAGTGCCGTCCACGGGCACGTGTACATATGTGTTTCCCAGCAAGTTCCGACCCTTCACTCAGCAGCAGCAGCCGAACTGACCGCTTCCACTTGATCTGAGTTTCCGGCATAGAGAAAGGGAGTCATCGTGTGATCTCCAATCTGACGGCCTACTGCTGTGTAAGACGTTGCCGCTTTTACCATCCCGGTCCGCATGAGTCAATTTAGTCAGTTTCCTATAAAATGCGCATATAGTCAAGTGAAGCGGACTGGAGACAGCCATTGACTCCGACTCCGCATCCGTAGTCTATGTATAGCCAAATATATATTTTTTCTATGCATTGTTTTTTTTGGAATTTGTCTCTGATTTGGGACACATTCACACAAGTACAAGATTCCAAGATTATTAACTACATATTCAAAAATAATGAAAATTTTAAATTGTAGGTTTTCAGAGCACCGTTTTGATGGTGATGCCGCATTTCTTTGAGCAGTACTCTTCTTAGAATAGAATAGATCTAGCGTGCGGGAAAACACACTCTAAAATAGTTCTCGCCGTTAAATATTAGCCGAACCTGGTTCATGCAATTACTGGTTCATAAATCGCACCGCTTCCCTCTCCGTGTGGATTCAATGAATATCACGCAGTATTCTAGCCATCTACATGTAACTTCACCTTGTCTTATTTTCCATCATCTTTGTCAAACACATGAAACTTTTAAGATATGCAAATGCTCAGCATGCACAGAAGTGAAAGAAAATAGTTTGAGAGAAATGCGAAGTAAACATTGCAAGTTGTAGCACTTTGTAAAGACATCAGTGAAATGATCACAGCATGCTGATGATAGTCGGAGCGTTCGGCTCACATCAAATCAAGCCATTCAAAGATCGCACACATTTTAGTCAAAAGCTGCAATTTGGCAATCATCTAGTTTTGGTGAGAATATTGTATCCGCCTATACTGCATCCCTTGATTAAACCGCGCACATCAACCCTTTCTTAAATGCATCCCGTGGGGTCTTTTCGAAGAATTGGGATTTTTATCTGACTCAGCTTGTTGATATTAATGCTACATGTACTTCATATAGAAATTAAAGAATTGAATTATGATAATTCTAGGAACATTAACATAAATTCAATTTGATGTTTTTACATTGCAACATAGATTAATGATGTTATATAATTTTTTATAATATTATAATACTATAATTATAAGCACTTATAGAAGATGTTGACGGCTGCAAATAATTCGACACGTGGAATAATTCCAGAACTGTATTCAATCTGAAATCTCGAAGCAATTCAAATAGTCGGAACTCCAAAATAATGGAAACATGCCAATGATGTGGTCCATTTTCTGTTGATGACATAAATAATGATAAGTATTTGACAATAACTATTTGATGCTGTGAATATAAAGCATGAAACATGAAACCTTTGCGATATGAATGCGAGTTAATTCTGATCTGCAGTATCTATATTCAGGGAGTGAAAAAATGCATATAGACAAAAGATAACTAGTATTATACAGACCTTTTTACAGAAATGTGATGGTGGGCTGGTTAAAAAAACATTCAACATTGAGAGCAAATCGATATAATAATCACCATAAAATCAGCTCGATATACTTAGCCTCTGTGTAATGCGTAGGTATATGTTATACATGACATTGATTTCGACATCAGCTAGTTACATGTAATTCCATGAAGTCCCAAAGATCTAGTTAAACCCAAAAGTATGGATAAACTGTCTACACAAATGTTGCGATTTGTAAAACTGCGGCTCTCAATCAATTCTCCACGTTATGGGAGTTTCGTATCCCGAGTCTATATCATGCTTTTCATAGACATCCCTGACATTACTAAAAAATCGTCAAGGAAAGTCTTGAAAATATCAGCACTAAGACAACTTCTTTAATCACTATAAACCAGAGCATTTTTAAGGCATTTCTACAAGGTAGCCGTTTGCTCCAGAGGGCACTTTAAGACTATGTGCCCAAGACAGCATTTCAGGAGTAGCCTAAGCCCATGATCTCTCAGAGTACTGTTGCTCGCATTGATGCTCGCTTTGATTATCAGCTTTAGGCTAACTTCTTTAATCACTATAAGCAGCATAAATGAAATATTTCAAACTTAAATGTCCAATTGTTGAGTAAATGCCGATTATTCATATGGTGATATTTGAAATTACGACACTGTTCGGTTATGTCATTTGTAATTCGCTACTGATTTCTAAATGCACAAAGATGATGAGCAAATTTGCCAGTGACTTTAAATAAATGAGCCTTGTTTAAACTCGGAGGCACATTAGGCACGGAGCCTTTCTTCCATGTGGCCGAGTTGTCATTTACCACTCTCATTCTTTTTCGTGCTGAGTGTTTAGCAAGAATGCAGAGTGTACCTATTTTTAAAAGTCTTTGGTTTGACCCGACCAAGATTTGAACCAAGATCTCCCGGACGCAGAGCGAACACTCTACCACAAGGCCACAGCGCCGGTGCGCGCGCACTTTGCAGGCATTTTGCTTCAGTTTCAATTCAATTATTTCGCATGATGCCTCATTTTTTCATCCATAGATAGTTTTCTATATTCCGTCATGCTGAGCTAATTGAATAATGTAAAGCATGATATCTTAAGATAGCTTTCCATGTGTCAAAGAAAAAAGTCCTCCTGTGATTAATGAAATGCATGATATTTCATGATATCATTATGTGTATGTAGGCCTATCGTTCAATAATTACATGTAAGTCAAAAGCTGTCTGTCTGAAAACTATGGCCGACATCTCTCAACATGCATGCTTAATTTCTCTCGTTGGTGTCTCCTAATGAAAAATATTGTCACAAACTAAAACTTGTGCACGGCGAACATGTCGCATTGGGAGAGATCTTGGACAAAATGTTTCTTTTGAGAAATCTTCTGCAACTTGCTCAAGATTGCTTATTTGAGGATCTTCTTTGAGCATGCTGCATCATGGATAACGTGCTGTTCATATGAAACGTGTTAACTTGAAAATTGAAATCATGGCGATTATAATGAGCATATAAGAGGGATACCACAAGTGCCTAATTGTCTCAGTACTCTCTATTCACTACCAGTTTACAATAGCGTGCACATCTCTTTGAAAGGAGAGAAAAAGTAAGTTCTGCAATTTATGATGTATCACCTACTCTATTTTAGTAAAGCTGTCTTTAACCCGCTATGTGTTTAAGCAACAACATAGATCAAAATTCAATTCTAAATTATTGTCATGTACAATTGAGATATAGTAGTGACAATATTTGACTAATCAAGCTGTTAAATACTTTCTGTCGAGAAACAAATTTTCATGAAAAAATGAATTGCCGACAGCTACAACATGTGCAAGCGTTTTCTTTTTAATGCTCTAAATTTACTGTGTATATGTGATGATTCATTTAATCGCTAGCAAATTGACGCCCATTTTCTCGAGTAATATCTTTGGAAAGCCTTGAATTCAATTGCTCATTTTGCAAATGCACAGCACCGGAGCTTCTAAAGAAAGATTTTGATAAATTCTATCATGATTTGTCTTACAGTGTCTGAGGGTGCACTATATTGTTGACACTTTGTCAGAAGGGAATGAAAAACAAGGAAAAAGGCAGGCTTTCAATAATAGTGCTTCACGGGTTACAAGACAATGTAGCAATCATAGCATGGTATAACATGGTATTGCATGGCGTAGCGGCCAAAAATATCTGCATGATTATACCATGTTTTGATGATTCCTGTTGTTAGTGTTCTATGATCTCTGCATGTAAATCATGGACCAAAGAAATGCATGATCTAATTCATGGATGTCTATGAACCATAGACAGTTCACAGATAGAGCCATCTATATCTCATAGACTTCCGGTTTGTTACCGTACATTTTTTCATGGATATTTATCATTCATTTTTACCGTAGAAATTAACAATACCATAGAAAGTCCTAGAATGGAAATTCCGTGAAAATTATGGCACACTCCGGGGGAACTTAGTTGGGGAAAAAAGCAGATTTTGTGAGCTGGATTTCTTGTTTTCTGGTTGGCATTTTCAATTATCAAGTCAATTTGTGATCTGGATTGTTGCCCCTTGTCCAAAGATCATATACACAAAAGCAATAGTGAATTTACAAAATACTGCAGCGACAGGATGACAAAGAAGGAAATCCTTTAAAGCATTCTGTATTTTCATCATTTTGAAATATCGCTCCTATAATCAATTAAGAGTATAATCAGACACATACGCAACTTGTAATGTCGATTTACAGAGCATGCATTGCTCCAGCTTGAAATCAGAGGCCAAGAAATCTTAGAGTATTCATTTTACTTTGAAGGATTTCCCTTGTTCAATATATTTGAACAATTTTTCAAAACCTTTGCATGCTTTCGAATATGAGTCTCCAAAATATTATCACACTATATCACATGAATCATTTAGTGATTAATTGAAAGGATCCAGCGACATTTCATTTATCTGATAAATGACTGTAGCCAAAGAAACTTTCGATGTGTTTATTCTAGAAATGCGCTAGGTTTTTTGACTGCTAGAAGGAGAAGTAATCCAATAATTAGAATTTTTATCTTTGAATTCTTGAGATGTTCTTACAACCAGTACACCGACCACATTCGATTATGACTCTGTGAACCAAATTTCAATTCGTATTCCAGTGTTGAAAAATTGGAAATAGTGGTTATTCACATAAAACAATGTCACCATCTCACTTAAAATTCTCTTCATGAAAATCCTGTAATTTGCTGTCAACGACTTCCACAACCAACTTGGTGATTAGTTTGACTATGATATAATGTTTTAGATCGAATATGATCTACAAACCATAGATTTTTCCATGTTCCATCATTGTACATAGGCAAGATATCAAACTTCCATTCTAGTGTACTATTATCTACTTCTATGCTTTTTGTATATCAATCATATATCAATCATGCCTAGATTTTGAAAGCATCAATGAGTCGTACAGCCGAGGCAGCATAGCAGCCGAGGCTGTAAGGATCATTGATCTTTGAAAAAGCTAGGCATGATCATAGACTTCTATAATATAGCATCTGGACAGATATCTAAAATAGCACGTATACGAGATGAGGCTGATATTGTATTTCATATTGATGCATTTAAGCATGTATCGGTTGATTGATTTTCTTGATGATGTGTAACTATATCTGCAAGATCATGCCGATTTACATCAATTTTGAAGTATAATTCCTATAGTCTCTTTTTCAGTCTGACTTTGCCCATTGGTGAGACTGATGAGAATTTTCTGTCGCCTTTTGCACATTGGCAAATGAGTTATCTGAGGAAACTTATTCATGTATCAATCAATGTCATTCACATAGATCTGGTGGCTACTAGTTTTTGAATTAAATAAAACATTGGAGTGCTATTTACAGAAATTATTTGCGAACACGCAAGATTTTAAAAGAGAGTTAAACAATAATCAAAGTCAAATAATTAATCCTTTGGAAACAAACTGGCATTTCAGGTTTACACTTTTTTACAAATATTAGGTCATATCTTCCCTTTTCCAAGTAAAGCAGCACATCAAATAACACAAAGTCCTACGTTGATTCGTGGATTGGTTATTGATTTTGGTTTTACTTCCTGAAATGACTTTATTCATTCGGGAATTTTCGAAGAACCAACACCAAAGAAAACACTACATCTGTTTGCTGCTTTGCCTTTAATGCCATAGTGTTGCATAGACATAGAAGCTCAAAATATTGATGCAACATGCACCAGGATAGAATCGAGCTCTTTATTTTATAAATATTATTCAGAAATAGCCATATCCATACAGGAGGCTCATTTCGATTGTCTGATGGAAGATAATGCAATAGCACAGCAAACTTGTATTATTTTTAGATCACTTACTGAAATTTCATGATCCATCCTATGAGATATGCATTATCCATATAGGGTCTAAAATCACTGTGTAAAATAAGATAAAAAAGTTCATGATGTTTATTGTGTTGAATTTTTCGATCGTTGCAAGGATGAGTTCAGGCGAATATACTCGTCTGCAACCTTGCAATCAGATTTCTGTCGCTCCGAAATTCAGAAAGTACGAGCATAGTCTTACTCGAATTCACAAATTCTCAAATTCACTTAATTTGAGGCGACGAACGAAGTCAGTTTTCATTTCACATTTGAGGGCTATGCTTCCATATCACTTGAAATTTCTTCTTCTTCCTGAGGAAGACAATTGTGAGAATGTATTAACTTTGCCACCAAAGAAGAGTAATTTTGGATTGCACCCATTGCATCGAGCATTGGTACCCCAACGGAAAAAATCGATTGGATAGTTATTAAAATATTGACTCAATTGGTGGAGTTCATCCATACTAATATAAAGAATTCTATGTTCTTAATTGAAAATTTAAAAGAATTGAACATAGCAGATAGCTGTAGCACGTTCATCTCTTTGGACGTTATAAAATTTGTATCCTAGCATTCAAATAAAACACGGCATTCAAATTGTGTCAAACTTCCTAAAAGAACACTGGGACAAAATCGACACTTTTTCCCTTACTTATGATGACGTACATAACTGTCTGAAATTCATCTCTTATAATTATCACATAAAATTCAATAACGTAGAACAAAAGGCTCTTGAAATTCTAAAAAATGATTTCAGCATAATTCCCCAATATTACGGTAGATACATAGACGACATAATCACGGGCCCATTTAAAGCGAGCGATGCTCACAGTATCAACATTATCAACACCGTATTCAACTTGGTGTCACCAGACATAAAATTTACGATAGAGGTCCCTAACGAGGCTGTTTTGAATTTTTTAGATGTTGGCATTGGGATAAGCAATAATAGCATCGAATATAAATGGCACGCAAAAAACATGCACTCCGGCATATCTCTAAATAAAGACAGCTGGTTGCCTCACCATGTCAAAACCAACTATATTAAAAATAGCCAAAATGATGTCGCCAGGAAATGCTCCGACCAAAGAAAAAAAGACGAAGCTCTCTCAAAACTTAATCATAGATTCAAAAAGAACGGCTTCACTAATCGTGAGATAGCCACTAAATCGAGTAATAAAACTAAAATAAGTAACAATGACTTTGCTCCCTGTAGGATGAATTTTATAAGTGATACGTGTAATCGTAAACTAAATAAATTGATAAAACAGTGTGATCTACCGATCAAACTCATTAGTAAACCTGCTCCTACTCTTCAATCAGTTGTTAAAAATGTTAAACAAGAAAATAATAAGCATAGTGACTGTCGCCTCTGTGCGTTACTTCCGAATAATTTCGCCTGCTCGGACTGTTTCCTAGTCTATAGATTTAAATGTAGTTTATGCAGCGATTTTTACATCGGTCAGACTAACCGTCCGTTTTATAAAAGGTACAACGAACACAGGCGTGATTTAGATAATACGAATAAAAGAAATGCACTTTATGAACATGGTTTGAAGAATCACGATATCTGTGACATTAACATGACTAATTTTCATCTTGATAGTATTGACAGAAGTAAAAGTGCTATCGATTGCAGGTTGACTGAAGCTCGTCTCATAAAGACTCTTCGACTTCCCATTAACCGGAAATATGAGCTCCCACAGTTTTAACAGCATTCAAGAACTCCACTTCATTGCCATGTATTTAACACGCTGTGTCATACTGCCAATTTTAGTATTGGCCCTTAGAAATGTCCGTGGCACGAAGCGCCGGCCGTTTGCAAACGAGGATTGTAAATTACTTTATTTTATTTCGGTCATTATAAAAGAAGGAGAGAAACTCAAAAATTGTTTTCACAATGTCTCTGAAAAACACCCTCCTGTTCCTGACCATCAATTGGAGTAATTTTGGTTTCGTCGTCGGCGTAAATCACATTGTTCTTTATAGATAGATTCTGTGGCTTATTTTTCAAAGATAAGCAATGAAATGTAGGTGGAAAGTCTTTAAATTTACTGTCATTCTTATACCGGTACACAAACACAGAGCATGTCCTCAGCATTTTACTTTCTCCACAAATATCGCTGATGATTTGAAAAAGACTAATTAACTACGCCCGCAGAGCAAGAATAACAAGAATACAATGCATATAACTTCTGTATGAATGACATCGATTCAAATAGTCAGCCTCATTTCGTATAGAAGGGTCAATGATATCTGTTCAGATTTCTGTCCAGATGCTATATTATAGAAGTCCATTGCATGATTACTATTGTAGTGAATGCGTGCTATGATTCATGCACATGTAGATGTCTGTGGAAGTTTCTGGCTACATGCATAGATAGTGGTCTATATTTCAGAAGCCGGCAACAACGACGATTGTTGCCGGCTGTGAGCAGGCATCAGTGAAATAATACCGCATAGTATTCACTGATGTATTCTATCACCGCATCTTTTCAGTTTGTATACGGAGCAAATCATGAGAGAAACCGATTTTACGAACGCTGACATCAATATCGGAGGCAGACAAATAAGCAATGTCAGGTATGCCGATGACACAGCTTTGATAGCCAAGAACATGAGTGAAATGCAGGACATGGTTGACCAGATAAACGCTTCAGGAATTGAGAGGTCGCTGAAGCTAAATTCAAGGAAGACAAAAGTAATGCGAGTCGGTTCAACACGTGACGAAGATAGCACAATCACAGTTGGGGCTGAGACTGTTGCAGAGGTCGATCGCTTCAAATATCTTGGCTCTATCAAGAAAAATGATGGAAGTTGCACAGAAGATGTCCGTGTGAGAATAGCTATGGCTAAGGCGAAGATGACCAGACTGAACAGGCTATGGGCAGATAGGGCAATACCAACAAAGCTCAAGATGAAATTAGTGATGACGCTTGTGTGGCCAATTCTATCATATGGAGCGGAAGGATGGACGCTGAAAACTGCAGACGAGAAACACATCGAAGCTGCCGAAATGTGGTTCTGGAGGAGAATGTTGGGCATAATTACATAGAGCACCGAACGAATGCCAGCATCTTCGAGCAACTGGTCACTACCCTATGTTACTTCGACACATTCGGAAAAGTAAACTCTCCTTCTACGGTCATCAATGCAGGGAGGGAGGATGCCTTTTAACGAGAACTGTCCTGCAAGGCAACATGGAGGGCAGCCGGCGCAGAGGAAGGCCCAGGACGCAGTATGTCAACAACATCATGAAATGGACCGGACTCAACATGTACGAATTGAACTGCGCAACGCGTGAGCGAAAACTGTGGCGTGCCATCTCCAATGGGTCGGCCGAAGTTCAGCAATGAATATGCCGCATAAAGTAAAGTATAAA